>CM063499.1:58777725-58812725 GCA_032207245.1 Pardosa pseudoannulata
ATTCAGCATCAGAAGTGATATTATCTATTTGTAGATTAAAAAATGAAAAAATTACATAAGATCGAATACTAAATAAAATTATGTGTCACCATCAAGTCAGCGTCTGATTTTTATCTACCTGGGGTGACTCTCGTTACCAGGGCTGAAACCAGAAATTATTTTCGGAGGGGGACCAAGGGAGAAAGACATCTTTATTTGTGAATGACACTTCAACTGATGTAAGGGAAAGTACTGTTTTTCCGGAATACAGTGCCGGAAATACAGTGTTGTATTTCCGGCCAGCGGCGTAGCAAAACTTTTATGGTCCTGGCGGTTTTTTTTAAAGAGAATAACTGTCTTTGTTCATGAACAGCTAGGCAGATAGCACATAAACACACAAACGTCGGACATTGTCTATCTACAAAATGGTCTTTCAAAGTTTCGGGGGGGGACCAGTCCCCTAAATGCCTCCCCCTGCCTACTGCCTTGCTCTTTACTAAATCTCTGACTCTTCAGTATGCATGTGTACAGAATTTCTGTTCAAGACTGTGAATTGCTGTGTTTTTATGTTCTATTTTTCTGTGTCTACAGGTTGTAAAGATGATGGTAGTTGTAGTCGTACTGTTTGTGCTGTCTTGGCTACCTCTATACGTCATTTTCACCATGGTGAAGCTCGGAGGACCAGTCGAGGAAGACAGCGAGAAGGAAAAGATTCTAATGGTGCTAGCTCCAATAGCCCAATGGTTAGGAGCTTCGAACAGTTGCATCAATCCTGTACTTTACACATTTTTCAACAAGAAATTTAGGAAAGGTTTCTTGGCCATCATCAAGAGCAGGTCTTGTTGTGGTACTCTGCGCTACGAGACGGCAAGCAAAGGGACTAGAAGCACAGTTCTGAGAAGTACGTTTAAGTCCCGTGATACTCAATGTGAATACATCAATACTGCACAAGTTTAATGACAGTATTTTCTGGAGAAAGTTCCCGATATCAGTATTACATGTTTCAGATGTTAAATTGCTGGATATTTGTATTTGGAAAGACATATTGAACTCTTGATATTGACTTTTTGCTTGGTTTTGTTTCAAACTTTAATTGTAACGTCTTTTGGTAATCGGTGTATGACGCTACTGGATATGCCCCTGGATTGGTAATTGGTGTGTTGGTCTTATCAATACTATTTTGAATGATCGTTGGCTTAAACATCCACTCCTTTTACGGAAATGAAAATTTTTATTAAGAGTCTCTTTGAATTTTGTTGTTTGACATTTGTCTTTGGAGAATTGTCAATATGATTGCTCACTGTGGTGTATTTTGTAAAATACAAAGGATTTGTGTATTCAGAAGATTTACATTTGAAATTATGATCAAAATTAACGTACAACAAATTGTAAACTATGCGTATTTTAAACCCAAAGCAATGCTTTGAGCCAAAATTAATGTTTATTTTTTATAAATGAATGATAATGTAGATTTTTTAATTTATGTCTAGGATATCAGTAATAAAATTTGATAACAACAAATTTAAAATTTGATATTTGATATTATTTAAGGCGACAGTGGACCTTTAGAGCAAACTTTTTTTCTTTTAAATGAATTTCTTTGAAGATTGACTATGTTATTAGTACTATTCATCTATAAATATTTAAAAAAAATTGAAGGCAAAATATTAATTAGTTTTGGAATGATTAATTATTAATTGTTCCATAATTTAGCTTCATTGAAAATGCTCCAGGTGCATCAATTTTGCATAAATTATTATAAAAAAATTTAAGTATATCTTATAGACGTTCCAAAAAATGTAGTTGTTTCTATACACATTCATAGAAAATATAAAGAGAAAAAAAAACAATTATGATGATACCCATATTTTGCATAATAAACAGCCATAGAGATTATTTAAAATGCATAACTAACATATTATATGCTTCAAAACATACCAATTAGACATTATTTTATATACTCTAAAGTAAATAATAATGGAATTTCAGACATGATCTATTTTCAATGCATCTGGAGTACTTTAAAAATTTGTAATACATGAAAATTCTACATCTGAGTCAACAGCATTTGAAGTTATTATTGCTATACCCATAAGTAATGATAAGCTTATTATACCCATAATTAAGGATAAAATGATGGGAATGAAAAAAATTCTTTTTGCTCCGTATTCCTAATGATATATTTTCTCACTATTCACTAAAACCGAAAATTCGATTTTCCGGTCGATTTTAGCCAATTTGAAAGTCTACCAACGCTTTAACATTTTATCGACACATTTAAATTTTTGCATCATAAATCATTGAGAGAAAAATAATTTAGAAAAAATTATTTTAATATATGGCCATAAATTTTATTTTTAAAACACTGATTTATTAAGTTAGTCATGTAAAGTTTAATAAAAGTAAATATTTTTAATAAAGTAATAAAAGTTTACAGTTATTTATTATACAAATATGAAAGAGATAGGTTTTTGGTTTTGGAGCGCTACGGTCCACATTTTGCAACACGAGGGTTAATGAGACCGGGACCTACTGCTTAAAGCCGATTCCGAACGGCTACGAACATCCATTCCACAGTGGGATTCGAACCCACGAACTCCGGTACCGAAGGCCAGCACTCTAACCAATCAGCCATCTTTCGGCCAGTTTAATTTTATTAAGAGACTATACTAAAAGTCTAAAGAAAGCTATGTATGGTACACATTAGTAGCAAAGATAAATTTGCAAAATTTTAGATTTCTTTTCATCCAAAACAAATAAGAAATTACTCTAATATAATTATAAACATAAATATACAAATCTTAATTAAGTTTCATAATAGTTTTTTCCTTGATTAAAATTATTCATCTAAAATAACCAAAGAGAACGTTCTTTCATAAAGCTAATATTCTTAATAATAACCTTTGATAAATTAGCAAATAAAGCTAATTTTAAAAAATCAATCAAAAATACTTTTTGAATAAAATTTAATGTGCTTTGTTTTAAAGGTGTAAATGCATGGAACCGAAACAACATTTGTATTCATGTACAAAAATCCATCATTTGTATTGAATATGTCAATTTCTGGGTTCTATTTTAAATGTTGTTGGGATCCACTACATATTGTATTGCACATTTGTGAATGTATTTTAAAAAGTGAAATAAATTAATCCTTTGCTCAAGAGGGTTGTTTCAACTTCATTTTATAATGTTTTAATGTATACACACACACACATACACACATACACACACACACACACACACACACACACACATATATATATATATATATATATATATATATATATATATATATATATATATATATATATATATATATATATATATATATATATATATATATATATATATATATATATATATATATATATATATATATATACATATAATATATATATATATATAATATATATATATATATATATATATATACATATATATATATATATAAATATACATGTATATATGCATATATATATATATATATATATATATATATATATATATATATATATATATATATATATATATATATATATATATATATATATATATATATATATATATATATATATATATATACATATATATATATATATATATATATATATATATATATATATATATATATATATATATATATATATATATATATATATATATATATATATATATATATATATATATATACATGTATATATATATATATATATATATATATATATATATATATATATATATATATATACATGTATATATATATATATATATATATATATATATATATATATATATATATATATATATATATATATATATATATATATATATATATATGCATATATATATAAATATATATATATATATATATATATATATATATATATATATATATATATATATATATATATATATTATATATATCAAAGTTATGTAACTTTAATATTTCCTTAAAAACCTCCTCCCTCCCCTTCTAATTTCTTAAAATATTTTTCCTAGCGCCTAAATACCTTAATTAACTGAGTGTCTTGGACTTAAAATTCTGTCGTTACCTTTCCCAAAACATTCTGTCCTCTAGATGAAATTTTTCTGTCTATTCAACACGTTTCCCAACTATCACCGGCAAATGGCTCAGCGTTTTTCCTGATAGTACATTTAAATTCGCTGAGTAGGTGGGAAATTTCTTTCTGTCTTCGCTCATTGGTGCACCTCTGTTCTAGCAGAGTGACTTTTGTATCTTTCCATTCTATGTCGTTGACTCGTAAAGATGTCCGTTTTAGCACCTCTAATATCAAATTTTAATTAAACATGTGACGTTCTCTTCCAAGTGATTATACTGCATCATTCGTTATTAATACTAACTGATTTGATTTCTAATTGTCCAGCAGTTTTACAATTAATGGATTACATATATATATATATATATATATATATATATATATATATATATATATATATATATATATATATATATATATATATATATATATATATATATAATAATTTGTAATGTAGATGTAAAATATTTTATGTTATCTTGCATGGAAATCTTTAATGCTACCTTCAAATGCGAAAGGTCCACAAAACGTTTTGCTTTTTTAAATAACACAACATTATATATTTTAATGAAAATCTAAAATTTACACTAAACGATAAAAAATACTAGTAAAAAAAACGATTAAAAATTTCTGGAAAACGTGATGACTATTAGAATATATTAATATAGCATTCGAAACAATTCCAGGTAGTAGTTCACTGCTTATTTTTATCGAGAGATTTCAAATATCGCGAAATAAATATTTCGACAAATTTTCTTAGGGATTCGATGTTATGTATTTAAAATAAAGAAAATGCTGATGGCTGTGGTTGAAGAAAATGATACCAGTTACTTTCTGAATATCTAAAATAAACAAAAGCAGGCACTTTACATAAAGTACTTGTTTTCTTTTCACCAATAAAGCGATTTTTCTTAACAGTATTTAGATGCAATCAAAATGTAAAGATTTCAATGAGGTTTCCTAGAGTTTGGGCAAATCTAGAAAACTGTAGTAGTCTGTTAGAGATTATCTGCAAAAATTTACATATAGAGTGAAAGCTATCATTCAATATATACGGAAGACAAAACCCACAGTTTACCCGTAAGAAGTCATTATTTGATGCTTTCTCAAAAATCATTTTTGCCAATTTGATATCTAACCTGTGCCTGGGGATCTCTGAATAAAATCGAACATCAATATATAAGCTTCTACTTGAAAGTCAAATGTATTTTGAGTTTATATTTTATCAAGAGTAAACATTCCTGTTCAACTTTTACATTTTAATTCAGCTGAATTTAGCTTACTCTTTGAACTGTTGATACACACTAAATACACCGGTTATTGATATGAAAGGATATTTGTTAATACATTGTGTGCCGGTACATTTAGTAGCGGAATTGTACCGGGAGCGGGCGCTTTGCGAGTAAATTTAGTTATTCAGTTAAAGAGCAATAAATCAAATTAAATTTTTTAAAGCGGAATTGTACCGGGAGCGAACAGTTTGCGAGTAAATTTAGTTATCCAGTTAAATAGCAATAGATCATAAATTATTTAATTTTTTAACCAATTTTTCGTATTTTATATTGAAATATATCACCAAATATATATATATATTATATATATATTATATATATATATTATATATTTATATATATAATATATATATAAAATAATAATAAAAACCATTAGATTTTTGTATACGAAAATATATTCTTTAGTATAAATTTATAATAGTATCGTAAATATAAAAAAATCATATAGAAATAGTAGTATATAGTTTTAATTTTTTCGAATATGTTACATATAAATATTTTTACAGTATAAAAAAATGAATATACAATCATAAACTAATAATGTAAAACTAGTTTTAATTGCCTAAATCTTTCCAGAATCTATTAGTAAACATAACATTTTTCTTCATTTTCTGTATATACCGTTATTTTTGTAGCTGCAAACACATTGCTGTTATATAATACCATACATGACCCGCGCTCAAGTATCAATCTTCAGAAAACGTACTAGTACGTGTCCCGCATACAATGTGTTAAAAGCAATCTTAAACCTCCCTGAAGAGTCAAAAACCATCTCTTATCTTTTATCAGCCTTTTCTTTATGCTCTCAAATAATATACCTTTATCCTCTCTTCCTAGTTACTGTTAACATGTATGAGGCTTCATTCAATATATATATTAAATAATATTAAATATCAATTATATATTATATACAATATATATTATATATAATATATATTAACATTAAACGAAATAATATATTTTTTTTTAATATTATTAAATTATTTATTCTTACATATATATAACACTTCATAAATTGAAACATAGATATTAAATTTTATATTTATTTTTATATTTTTTATATAAATTTAGTAATTATATAAAAATAAATATAATTAAATAATAGTTTATATTATAATAAACAATACATAAATAATATATAAATATATATATATAAATTAAATATAAACAAATATATATAAATATAAAATATTATAATATATATATATACAATTACTAATTATTTTAAACATAATATAAATAATTAGAAAAAAATAATGTACAATCATATTACAATTGAATACAATATATAAGAGCAATCTATAATTGGTCATTATATATTAGTACAATCTTTTATTAAATAAGAATATTCTTGTGTATTTTATAAAAATACTTGTTTATTGTACTAAAAAACATTATTTACAATCTGTCATAAACATTTTTAACAGCTTCATTGGCATATGCCACACGTCCTTAGAAGATGGATGCAGATAGATTGTACCATACGTTTAAGCAACAGTTACTCAAATCCGAGATATTGCGAATTTCTTAACTCTATATCTTATGACATAAATGTTTGTATTATTGAGATTTTAAGCCAGGATATTAAATAATTCAATCATGTTTAAACACTAACACAATTTAAATCTTGTGACAAAATTGTATTAATTTTTTAAGCTGGAAAAACAGAAGCATTAAAACTGGTCCTCAATATGTTCAGATATGTAGTATTCATGGTCGGTTTCTCCACAAACATTAGAGACGCAGAAAAAGAACGTATAAAATATACATAATTGTGTATATATGTAGTTCAGGAAACTGTTTGCCTTTAAGATCGTATATGACAAAGACATTTGATAATGACAAATGATTAATATACCAAGCAATATTATGATCCATGGATATACGATGTTCTCATAGTAAGTTGGAGATGACTTGGTCAGCAACGGCACAATAGGTTTCATATATATAAACAGTGTCCGCTGAATGTGTGTTTATACTATTCTATTGTCCCTGCATTGTATTTTGTCAGCTGAGCCATGTCTGGCTCCAGTTTTGCTTAATGCGAATCTACGAAAATTTGATAGCGTGTGGATAACACCATGTCGTCTACTGCTGGTCAATGTCATTTATACTTTGCATAAGTACTATTAAATCACGAACAAATATATGCATTTAAATACTTGTTCCGAGCCTTCGAGCTTTTACAATCTACTCTCTATCAAAATCGCTTAGATCCGCAGACTTTCCCATCACACACAGAAGTTAGTGAAAGAATGATTCTTCAGACTCTCCAGCAGCAGTTAAATACCACTTCCACCTGATCACGTGGCTACCACGTCATCCAGGCGAGTTCATTGCAAAATGCAGGGGTTGTCATAAGGTTTTGTCTCTTGAGTGTATATAAATAATATTATTATATTATGCATAATAAATAATATTTCCATTGCGTTGAACATAACAAAACAAAACTGCATCAAATTTTAAGTACAGACACTTAAATTAGGGTTAGTTTTTTAAATTACTTTTTAAATGCACCTGTGCCGTTTCATGGATAGTCTATGATATTAAAAAACCATATCCTTTGTGATTTTACATCATTGAGACAAATAATAAATAACAATAAATTGATATAAATGCATATATAATATACAACAACTCTACTTTTTTAAAGTTCCAAATAGAAAAAATGGAAATTTCGAAGATATTTTAAATCCAAATCCTTGTAAAAGCAAAATCTATATACATTCTCCAAAATATATATTGAAAACAAAAATACAAGTTTTAGAGTGGAAAAAATAGTATACCATTTTCACATAAAAATCCGACATAAAAGCTCTGTTTTATAGAAAATAGAAATTTTTGGTTTTACTCCATTTTCGGTGTATGAGGAGCTTTTCATTGGATTTTTCACTCGCGGATTTTATATTTATCTATTTTCGGAAGGAAACTCTTCTTTTAAATCAAACAAGACAGATTTTTACTCTAAAACTTTAACCATTCAAAGCATATTAATCTGAAAAATCCATACAATAACGATATATTCGCCAAAAGTAAGCTACACATTTCAAGCAAATTTCGACTTTCTTAGAATTTATTTAACTATGAAACAGGAGAGAAATTTGATTTATATTTGCATGATTAATTATGCATTCGTAACTTGAAATATTCTTTCTTGGTCATATTTTTATGTTTATTATTCCTTTAATAAATGTAAATCATTTTATGGCATTCGAAATCAAATAGAATGTATTCAATATTGCAACTAATTTAAATTCTGGTTTGCATGAAGTTTCTAGAGTAACTAAATAAATTTCTTTAGAATATGTTTGTTTTGACATTTTTCGTTCTTGAATAACCACTGTATGCTCTTGATGTGAAGTTTTTCTCAGCGTAATTGCAATCTTTTCATTAATTATTTTAAATATGTTTACATATGATATCCTCGTAAAACTGATCACCTTTATTTGCTTTATATATATAAATAATATTATTATATTATGCATAATAAATAATATTTTATTGTGGTATACATAAGAAAATAAAACTGCATGAAGTTTTACGTACAAACACTCAGATTAGAATTATTTTTTTAATTTTATTTATTTTTATATAAAACTAGAAGACCCGATAGACGTTGTCCCGTTTTAACGCTATATATCTAAGTTTGTGAAATATTTTAATTAAATTATAATTTGGACCACCCTTTTAATGGAAAAGTAAAGAAAAAATATTTTAAAAATACTTTACGCCCCCACGCGTACAATTATCACAAACGTAATTAGACCAAATTAAAATTCCCATACCACCTTTACGGGGATTCGAACTTCTCGTACTGAAGCCCGAAGCGACAACAGTACCATAGATACATTGACAGTGACGAATTTCGAAGAGGTATTATAATAATCTCAATAAGCACGTAATTCTGGACTTTTAACAAATAAAATTTTTCTATTGCTTCAAATTGTAAATCTAAACCATTCTCGAATCAACTTAATTAGATAAGTTAAATGTCATCACAATCATTCCAGCAGTTTAGGAGGAGTTCGATTATTAACACACGGATAGATGAATTTTATATATAAAGATAAACAATTTCATATTTATAATTAATTCTTTATCAAAATAAACCTTCAATAGGGATTATATCTCCCTTCTAGTCAGGTAATAGTTGTTATAGAAAATAGAATTTTATTCTATTCTGAAAGGCAGGAAATTGTACTAGTAAAATTACGACATGAAATAACAATAGTGATGGGTAAGACTAATGAATGACACCAGATATTATACTATCTAATATTTATCGTTTTGTGGTCTCGCGAGTTGTTGTAGAGTTCACCTGATAACACTCTATCAAAGAATCGTATATTGTGTGAAATATATCTACGGCAACGACGATTCTTGATACGAGATGTTCATCAAAGCCCAGAGGCGTACTTTAATATGTTTTAATATTTATTATATAGGGTAAATGTTGATAGTCTTTATATGTGATGAAGCGATTTAGATCTGATATATAATTGTTTCATTCATAAAAGAAGTAAAATGTTCGGGATCTAAATCTGACCTCATCACATCGTTAGAGATAGAGGACCATAATTTAACGGATTATTGTAGTCTTGTACGGGGGTCTGATTCCAGTCCCAGATAAGAATCCTGTCTCCGTACTTGACATTAAATAAGAATGTACCTTTGTGGAGTATTTATGAGTCTCTAAGGGACAGGACCCAATTAGACGCGATAAGGTTACTCACGTCGGTGGTCTCAGGGCGGGGTTTGATGAGACCAATGACTGTCTGGCAACTATCCCGATTGGGAGTCAAGAAGAAGGAGGGGACTAAGTTTGAGTTGGATAAGAAGGCCCAAGAGAATTGGATGAGAAGGCCCCAGAGAGTTTGGATAGAAGGTCCCAGAACGAGAGTTGGATTAGAAGGACCCAGAGAGTTTGGTTCGTAGGTCCAAAAAGGAAGTTGCTATATACTCCAGCCAAGTCCGCCAGAAAGTTTCCTGCAAAATAGTACGGCCGCACCACAGAGACTCAGGAGAAAGCCCCAGATCAACGGTTGAGGTAAAAATTCCCTCTCATACCCTTCAACCAGAAGTGTTCCGGGCCCATCACTTTAGACCCACAAAGGTACCCATCTTTTTGCATTACATTTTGAAATCGAGATTAGGTCCTCTCTCTCTACTTACAAAATTTTCCTAAATGTATATATAATTTGTCAGAGGTAATTTAAATAGATTGACTAAGCTTAATTATTGACTTATTACCATTTTTTTTATAAATAGATGTATAAATGTTTTTTTTTTATAATAAATGTACTTTTTTATATTAAGCTAGTCTCAGTTGAAATGATTTTAGAGGTTAGTTGATTCTTCATTTTAATGTCTGTAGTTGCTCAGAACCTGTGGTTAAATTGTAGTAAAACAAATATTTAACACAACGCAATTTAAAATAAATTCCACTATACATTTGATCACAGGTTGTTAATAAATATATAACGAGGACTACACGACATTTATACCGATGTACTTTAGTCTAAACCAGGTTGTATTTTTGAAGTTCTGTGTATGTCAGTTTGTACGTATGTACAATGATGATTTAAAAATTCAGATATTCATTGTGATTATTCTGGAATACATATTGAATATTACGCACTTAAGTTCTTTAATCATGTTTCATAACAGATTTATCATTAAAATTAAAATTTCAGTGGTTGTAAATCAAGTTGATAGTTAATTCACGCCAGCATTTGAAATTTAATGAATGTCTAAATGAAGTTTGAGAATTTCTTTGTATGTCTCTAAGTACAATAAAACATTGAAATTTGAAATATTCAATATGATCATTCCTCCATTCATTTGATTTGTAAGCACCCATGTTCTGTATTTTGTTTTGCCATACTTTTATCTTTACAATTAAATTCACTGAGAAGAAAAATAAAAAAAGTTGAAAAACCCAGACAAAGAACAGAATCTAAAAAATGTATGCACCGATGTAATTTCCCACGATAGTCAGCACGTACATGCGCATCTGTGGACTAAATTTCTAAGAAGAATTTAGACGCAGCTGTTGACTTGGAGTCTTAATGGGGACTCCTGCGGAGGATTTATAGCTGATGGAGTGGTACAAGTGTAACGGGCACGCCCAGGCAGGGACGCAGTCATGAGATATGGGAGCAGGGGCTAAGCAATAATGTCAACTTTCACCAAAGAGGCATTTTTAATGAGCCCACCTACTCACCCGAAGGGGTTACAGGTTCCTTTATGAATTTTTCTTTGTTCAGTGAATGTAGGCGAACCCAATTCAGCTTGGAACCGTCCTTGTAGATCATGTCTTCTCAGATTCTGTCCTCTGGTGTTCTTTGTAATTGTACTTTATCCCACGGAGGCTTGTTGTCTTGCAGCCCTCAGTTGATGTCTTCATGCTTAATTTGGTAGATTATGTATGTGTGTATATTTGTAAGAGTTTTAAAATTTTGCCCTGCTAGTCTTAATCGTTATTCCTCGCAATATTATAGTAATACATATACCAATTACTATATAAATAGCAATCATATAATCTTGTAACTTATAGTAATAGATCACAATAGGTATGTATTTAACACAGTAAAATTTCGATAATTTATACATCATCTTTTTTAGTTGTAATACTTTACCTCATACAGTTATATTTCTCTTAGCCTTTTAATTCCTTATTTTTATATTGCCCCAGAGAGATGAATGTAACAGACGTTGCATTTGGTACCGAATGTAGTGGTACCAAATCCATTACGTATAGAAGTGCTTATAGTCGTTTGAATACGGATTGAATTAAACCTCTGATTGCAATAATCGTAGTGGCACCGTAAAGTAACCTATGCATGAGAAAGCGTGTACACTAAAATGTAATATCATCATTGGATAATGCACGCTTAAACTAATGTCGAGAATGCCTCACTACAATGAGAAAATAATTTATAATTTCAAGAACCCAAATCAGTGTTCAAAAGGACTTGAATCTTCATTGTGTAAGAAACAATAAGTAATTAAATAACTACTAATATAACTTTACACCATTTTTACATATTTACATTTCCAGGATAATAAACCCCTTATTTTATAGCTAGTTGTCACATAACAAAGAATATCTACCTTTCGCCCTAGCTCGGTTGGTAGAGCATTTTATCCAAAAGACTGGGATTTTTAATTTAAATTAATGTTTTTTATTATTTGTACTAGATCTAGAGAATTCTAGAACTTTTTTGACTGTTCGAGGTAGATGTTTCTGGAATTTTCTGACTGTATATGATCTGTGTCTCACCAGTTGATGTTCTCCGTTCGATTCTCAAGCGAGTTGCTTCGTATCAAGAAAACAATTGTTAGTTTAATTTAATTATGCCATTATTTCAATCTTCGCGACAATATACATTTGGATATTAATAAGTTTTTTCTGTAGTATTGTACAAAATAATATAAGTGTAATTATATTTCGCATTCATAAGTAATTATCTCATATTGTCACATAACAAAGAATTTTATTTCTCTAGCTTTGTAGAGCATTTTATCCAGAGACTAGAATTTCAATTTCAATTAATGTTATTTAATTTTTGTTTGATCTAGAGATTCTTAAACTTTCTGACTGTTCGAGTAGACGTTTTCTAGAATTTCTGACTGTATATAAAATGTGTTCAATTGGATTCTCCGTTTAATTCTCAAGCGATTGCTTCGTATCCAAGAAAAACAATTGTTAGTTTAATTAATTTCCAGTTTTCAATCTTCGCGAAATATACACTTGAATTTTTTAAGGTAAGTTTTCATGTAGTATTTTACAAATAATATAAGTGTAATTTATTTCGCACATCATAAACATTTATTTTTATATTGTCACAAAACAAAGAATTTCTACCGTTCGCCTTACCTCGGTTAGTACAGCATTTTATCTAAAGACTAGAATTTTAAATTAATGTTATTTATTATTTGTACTAGATCTAGAGGACTGTTCGTGGTAGATGTTTCTAGAATTTTTTGACTGTATATGAAAGCTGTGTCCCACCAGTATGGGCTAGTTCTCCGTTTGGTTCTCAAGCAAGTTGCTTCTGATCCAAGAAAAACAATTGGTAGTTTAATTTAATTGTGTCATTCTTTCAATCTGACAATATACAATTGGACTTTTTAAGGTAAGTTTTCCTGTAGTATTAGCTACAAAATAATGTAAGTGTAACTACATTTCGCACATGTGCATAAGACATTATCTCTTTTATTTTCTCGAATAACAAAGAATTTCTACCGTTCGCCTTACCTCGGTTAGTACAGCATTTTATCTAAAGACTAGAATTTTAAATTAATGTTATTTATTATTTGTACTAGATCTAGAGGACTGTTCGTGGTAGATGTTTCTAGAATTTTCTGACTGTATATGAAAGCTGTGTCCCACCAGTTGGATCCAGTTTTCCGTTCGGTTCTCAAGCGAGTTGCTTTGTATCCATTAAAAACAATTGCTAGTTGAACTTAATTGTGTCATTATTACAATCTTCGTGACAGTATAAACGTGGACTTTTTAAGGTTCGTTTTCCTGTAACATTGTCTGCAAAATAATATAAGTGTAAATATATTTCGCACATGCGCATAAGACATTATCCCTTTTACACACAGCTGATCATTAATTTTTAGCTCTTAATTTATATCATTTTATTTATTTTGAAAAGTAACATCATTTTTTTGTAAAATTCAGGAAATATTGATATAAATTTCAGAAATTGTGAAGAAAGTTTTTGACTGAAAGCTGTTTATTATACAGGTTTGTTTTGATTTTCCTTGAGATATCTCTTAATTCCCGAAATTTCCGAAACTTTACTAGGAAATGTCAGTTTATAAATATTATTTACATAGTCAAAGTTAATGAATGAACCACTAAATATTTAGAAATTTCAACAAATGTCTAAATTTTTAAGAGGTCGCAAATGTTTGTATCTTCAGTGTATTTTAAAACAACTTTTCTTTATCTACGTCAAATTTAATTTAACATTTTTTTAATTTGCTTCATCTTTTTTCCTCTCAATGGTAATTGATAATCATTGAATCTAAAAACCATTTAATCATTTAATCTAAAAAAAAAAATTTTAAAAAGTCGTAATCCTTATAACGTACGTGAAATTAAACTTTACATGTCACTTGTAAAGTAACATATTTTTGCAAATTTTGTCATCTACTGATACTTATTATAGAAATTGTGAAGAAAACATTCAAACTGATAATTTTTTTTCAAAATTGATCTCCTAACTCCACAAGTCTCCGAAACTAACCTGGAAAGTGTCAGTTTATAAATATTATTTACATAGTCAAAGTTAATGAATGAACCACTAAATATTTAGAAATTTCAACAAATGTCTAAATTTTTAAGAGGTCGCAAATGTTTGTATCTTCAGTGTATTTTAAAACAACTTTTTTTTGTCTACGTCAAATTTAATTTAACTTTTTTTTCTATTCGCTTCATGTTCTTATTTCTTTCTAGAGACTTTTTCTACTCAATCTTATTAGAAAGTCATTGAATCTAAAAACATTTTTTAAAAAGTCGTAATCCTTAACGTACGTAAAAACGTTACTTTACATTTTACTTGTAAAGTACCATCTTTTTGAAAATTTTGTAAGCTATTGATATTTATTATAGAAATTGTGAAAAAAACATTTAAACTGTTTTTTTAATTTTTTTTCCCTGCAAATGATCTCCTAACTCCACAAGTCTCAGAAACTAACATGGAAAGTGTCAGTTTCTAAATATTCTTTACATAGCCAAAAATTTTAGCGAATGAATAACTAAGTGAATGTTTAGAAATTTCAACAAATGTATAAAATTTAAACAGGTCGCAGTTGTTTGTATCTTCAGTTTATTTTAAAATAACTTTTCCTTATCTGCATCAAATTTGATTTACCTTTTTTTTCTATTCGCTTCATGTTCTTATTTCTTTCTAGAGACTTTTTCTACTCAATCTTATTAGAAAGTCATTGAATCTAAAAACATTTTTTAAAAAGTCGTAATCCTTATAACGTACGTGAAATTAAACTTTACATGTCACTTGTAAAGTAACATATTTTTGCAAATTTTGTCATCTACTGATACTTATTATAGAAATTGTGAAGAAAACATTCAAACTTTTAGTGTTTTTTCTGCAAATGTTCTCCTAACTCCACAAATCTCCGAAACTAACCTGGAAAGTTTAGTTTATAAATATTATTTACATAGTCAAAGTTAATGAATGAACCACTAAATATTTAGAAATTTCAACAAATGTCTAAACTTTAAAGAGGTCGCATTTGTTTGTATATTCAGTGTATTTTAAAACAACTTTTCTTTATCTACGTCAAATTTAATTTAACTTTTTTTCTATTCGCTTCATGTTCTTATTTTTTTCTGGAGTCTTTTTCGACTCAATCTTATTAGAAAGTCATTGAATCTAAAAACATTTTTTAAAATGTCGTAATCCTTATAACGTACTTGAAATTAAACTTTACATTTCACTTGTAAAGTAACATATTTATGCAAATTTTGTCATCTACTGATACTTATTATAGAAATTGTGAAGAAAACATTCAAACTTTTAGTGTTTTTTCTGCAAATGTTCTCCTAACTCCATAAGTCTCCGAAACTAACCTGGAAAGTTTAGTTTCGAAATATTATTTACATAGCCGCACTTAGGAAATGAACCACTAAGTTAATGTTTAGAAATTTCAACAAATGTCTAAACTTTAAACAATTTTTTTTACTGTTTCGTGTATTTTAAACTAAACTTTTCATAATCCGTGTCAATTTTTATTTACTATTTTTTTATCTGTTTAAAGTTTTTATTTCTTACCACCATCTTTGTTCACTTAGTGTTATTTTAAAATCTCCGAATCTAAAAAACGCTTTAAAAAGTCGTAATCCTTTACCCAAGTAGATAAAAAAGTAAAAGTAAACATAATTAAAAGCATTTAAATACGCTCAATGATTACTCTCTTTTTTCCCTCTTCCTATACTCTGTCTTTCATTTTCATTTTTAAAAGAAGTCGCCATTATGGATTTTGCATTAAAAGTGGAAACGAACATAAAAAAAATCAGTTTCATTTCCGGTTATTTTTCTAAAATCACATTATATACTTATTTTAGCGAATGAAAATAGATTAAGATCGTCAAAAAACGATTCATTGCGAAAATCATGGATATAAATTGTTCTAATACCCTGAATATTCTATTTCTATCCTTCTCTTACAAACTTAAAGTTTGCTATAAGGAGCTATAACTTTTCTTTTCAAAATATTTGAACAGTGTGTGAATTTTTAGTGCGATAAACTATAATTTACCAAATGAATAATGTTGTATAGAATAATAATGTGCGTATAGTAAAAACTGATATATTGAAACAACTAGCATCGTGGAGGTAACTGACTGGGTTTAAGTATCATATTTTAGAAAACAGTAAAAAAAAAACAATCTGCTGCTTATTGTTTATACAGTATTTTGAAGTTGTAAAAAACATTCGAAAAAGAATTTTTTTAAAACAGTAAAAAAAAAAAAAAAAAAAGACTAGACGTGTAAAAATTCCGCCAAATTTTTTATACTTATCATTAACAAGTGAGTTTAAGTATTATATAAACCAAAAAAAAAGAAAGAAAATATTTTAAACAATAAAAGAAATATTTTAAAATATTGTGCAAAAAAATCACATATTTGTCAATCAGGCAAATTTTTAAAATTACCGGTAAGAATTGGATTTTAAAGTAGAATGGCTTTAATGGACTACTGAAGAATTGGGTTCGCCTTGGCAAATTTGGCTAAAATATTGGCGATATTTACTAAAACACAAAGGTAATCCATCTAAACATTGTATTTCTTGTTTTTTTCTGGCTACTTTAATTAATGCACAGTACGCTATCGTAATAGAATTATACACTCTTATTTAATTAAAGAAAACGACTTGAAAACCGGACATTTATATTTATGAGCAATTAATAACTTAACAGTTTACAAACGCAACAGCTCCAAATTATTAAAAATCAGCCGTGGTGAACCATTAATGGTTTGATATATCTAAATTCTTTAAGCATTGCGCACTTTTAATATAACAGAAAAGAGTGACACAAGGAGACCTAGATGCAAATAGCATATAAATTATAATATAGATTCAGATTGTTTGTACACGGTGAGATCAGGAGAAAATGTTAGGCTACCATACTCAAACCATTATCGCCAAGTTGGCGGAGGAACCCAATTCTTCAGTCAACCCGCTTTAAGTAACATAGTTTGTGAAACAACAAAAAGGAAATATTTTAAAATATTATACAAAAAAATCCCATATGTGTCAATGAGGCAAATTTTTAAAATTACGTCTAAGAAGTGGATTTAAACATCTACTGGCTTTTAGTACCATAGTATGTAAAACAACAAAAAATAATGTGTTAATATTTGTTTATGAACTATTTTCAGGATATGAATACGAAAAGGAAATATTTTAAAATATTATTCAAAAGGAAAAAAATTACATATGTGGCAATGTGGCAAATTTTTAAAATTACCGATAAAAAGTGGATTTAAACTTCGAACGGCTTTAAATACAATAATTGTGAAATAACAAAAAACTTGTGTTAATAAGTGTTTATAGAGTATTTTCAGATTATAAAGGTGGGAAGAGAAATATTTTAAGACATTATGCATTATGAAAAAAAAAACATGTGTCAATTAGTCAAATTTTTATAATTACCTCTATTCAGTGGATTTAAGCGTCGACTGACATTAAGTACCATAGTGTGTGGAACATCAAAAATAATGTGTTAATATTTTTTTATAGAGTATTTGCAGATATAAAAAAAGTATGGATAGGAAATATTTTAAAACCTTATACAAAAACAATCACACGTGTGTCAAGCAGGCAAATTTTTAAAATTACAGCTAAGAAGTGGATTTAAACATCTACTGGCTTTTAGTATCATAGTATGTAAAACAACAAAAAAAATGTGTTAATAATTGTTTATAGAGTATTTTCAGATTATAAAACACGGAACAGAAATATTTTAAAACATTATGCAAAACAAAAAATTACATATGTATCAATTAGTCAAATATTTATATTTACCGCCATAAAGTGGATTTAAACGTCGACTGGCATTAAGTACCATAGTTTGTGATCAGAAAAAATTAATGTGTTAATAATTGTTTGTTCTGCATTTGAAGATATAAAAGCATATATAAATGAATATTTAAACATTACTCAAAAAATTGCATATGTGTAAAAAGCAGGCAGTTTTTTTACAAATCCAAAAATGTTATGAAACTAAATAATTTTTATTTACTCTTTTTTCTATCTTAATATTTATATTTCTTTCTAGCATCTTTTACATTTTAATATTATTTTAAAATCTCCGAATCTAAAAAAAAACTTTAAAACGTCGTAATCCTTTACACAAGTAGAAAAAAGGTGTAAAAGTGAGCACAATTGTTAGCATTTAAATACGTTTATGATTTTTCTGTTTTTTCCAACTTCTTATACTGTGTCTTTCATTTTCATTTGCAAAAAAGCCACCATTATGGAATTTGTATTAAAAAAGTAAATAAACATAAAAAATTTAAGCTTCATTTCCGGTTATTCTTCTAAAATCACATTATAGACTTATTTTAACGAACGAAAAGAGATTAAGTGCGTCCAAAATAGATTTATTGGGAAAATCTTTGAGATAAATTGTCCTAATACCCCGAAAATTATATTTCTATCTTTGTCTTAAAAACTTAATGTTTGCTAAAAGCAGCTATAACTTTTCTTTAAAGAATATTTAAACATCATGTGATTTTTTAGTGACAATAAGCTATAATTTACTAAATAAAGCCTGTTGTATAAAATAATAATATACTCATAGAAAAAACTGATAATCGGGACAAATAGCATCGTTAAGTTAACTGACTGTGTTTAAGTATAATATTTTGGAAAACAGTAAAAAATAGTCTGCTACTAATTGTTTATACTGTATGTGCAGTTATATTAAACATTCGACAAAGAAATGTTTTAAAACAATAAACACAAAAATCAGATATGTGTAAAAATTCAGGAAATTTCTTTATACTTATCATTAACAAGTGAGTTTAAGGGTTATAACTTGTAAAACAACGAAAAAATAAAAAAATATTTTAAAGAATAAAGGAAATATTTTTAAATATTATGCAAAAAAATCACATATGTATCACTCAGGCAATTGTTTTTAAATTAAAGCTAAGAAGTGGATTTAAACATCTACTGGCTTTTAGTACCATACTATGTAAAACAACACAAAACAATGTGTTAATAATTGTTTATAGAGTATTTTCAGATTATAAAGTATGGAAGAAAAATATTTTAAAACATTATGCAAAAAAAATCACATGTGTCAATTAGTCAAATATTTATAATTACCGCTATGAAGTGGATTCAAGCGTCGACTGGCTTTGAGTACCATAGTTTGTGAAACAGAAAAAATTAATGTGTTAATAATTGTTTATAGAGAATTTTCAGATTATAAAGTATGGAAGAGAAATATTTTAAAACATTATGCAAAAAAAAAATCACGTGTCAATTAGTCAAATATTTATAATTGAAGCTATGAAGTGGATTTAAGCGTCGACTGACTTTAAGTACCATAGTTTGTGAAACAGCAAAAACTAATGTGTTAATAATTGTTTATAGAGTATTTCTAGATTATAAAGCATGGAAGAGAAATATTTTAAAACATTATGCAAAAAATCGCATGTGTCAATTAGTCAAATATTTATAATTACTGCTATGAAGTGGATTTAAGCGTCGACTGGCTTTGAGTACCATAGTTTGTGAAACAAATAAAATAATCTGTTAATCATTATTTATAGAGTATTTTTAGACTATAAAGAAAGGAAGAGAAATATTTAAAGCATTATGAAAAAAAACATACTTGTCAATTAGTCAAATTTTTAAAATTACTACTAAGAAGTGGATTTAAACATCTACTGGCTTCAAGTACAATAGTATGTAAAACAACAAAAACTAATGTGTTGATAATTGTTTATAGAATATTATCCAATTATAAAGTATGGAAGAGAAATATTTTAAAACATTATGCAAAAAAAAAAAAAAAAAAAAAAATCACATTCGTCAATTAGTCAAATTTTTATAATTACCGCTATTAAGTGGATTTAAGCGTCGACTAACTTTAAGTACCATAGTTTGTTAAAAAGTAGAAATTAATGTGTTAATAATTGTTTGCACTGTATTTGTAGATATAAAAGCATATATACATGAAGATTAAATAAAAATTACGGAAAAAATGCATATTATGCGATATATTCTCGGTTTTGAAGAACAGTTATCATCACAGCTATTATCTGCGCCATCATTATTCTCTGGTACTGAAATATCTAATGTACCTGCAACGTCTGATACAACAGGAATACCCAAATTATTATCAAATTGTTCTTTATCTGTTAGATTATCGACATCAGGAGGCATTGCTATAATGTTTCCCTCTATTTCTTCAGAAAAAAGATAAGCAGCTGTATATTCTAAGGTTTTAAATATTTTATTTCTACTCATTTTTTAGTTTTTCTACATAGATTATCTGAAAAAAAACTGTAAAATACACTTGAGAAAAAAATCTGAATACTGAATACGAATTATAGCCAAACGTTTAGCGTCCTCAAACGATGACGGACAACTTTTCCTAATTACTACGGACACATTAACAACTCTAAATAATAATAAACATTCTAATGGCAACAAATGGACTATCTAGATTACATTTATACCAAATTGAAAGAAATTACTTCATAAATTATTTGCTAAACCACACTATACAAAATGTGTGGTGTGATTATCAAATAAGCGTGAAATTCTACTGCATCTTTCCCGCCCTTTTTTTACTTAATTCCAAAGAAATATCATATCTGATACTGCATAGGGCTTTCATCTATCAGAACCATTGGTAAATAAAAGAATATTTTTTTCACTTAATAAAGGTAAATGCGGTTTTTTACAGCATCATCATATGAGGACACTGTGTGTTAATGGGTTAAATACGGCTAATGCTAAATCTCTTTTTTTCCCACTTCCTCTTCTGTTTTTTACTTTCATTTGCGAAAAAGCCGTCTTTATGGATTCGGCATTAAAAGCGGAAATGAACATTAAGAATCTTTCAGACTCATTTCCAGTTATTTTTCTAAAATCACATTACAGACTTATTTTAGAGAATGAAAAGAGATTATGAGTGTCAAAATGGCATCATTGGAAAAATCCTGGAGAAAAATTGGCGTAATATCCTGAACATTCTATTTTTATCCTTCTCATAGATACTTAACGTTGGCTAAGAGCAACTATTACTTTCCTTCTATGAATATGCAAACTGGTTCTGGTTTTTTAGAGACATAAAGTATCATTTACGAAATGAAGCTGTTTATCATAATAATATGTGCTGAGTAAAAACTGATAATCGAAGAAAATAACCTCTTTAAGGTAAATCATTGAGTTTAAGTATCATATTTTGCAAAACAAGAAAAAAAGGATGTCCTAATAATTATGTATTCAGTCATTGCCGATTTAAAAGCATATGAAATGAAAAACTTTTAAACATGCATTTAAAAATCACATATGTGCGTAGAATCAGGCAATTTTTAATACTTTTTAATGTTGTGAGTCAAAAACTATAGTCTAAAAATAACTTTTGACGTTACATACAAGACAGACAAAGAAAATTATAGCCGAACGATGAGATAAATGTAGGGCGATAGTCTTCGGTACCGAAATCTTCGTGACATGTTCGAAACACGCAGCAAGAAATGTGGTTTGGCCAGAATGCTGGTATAACAATGTATGAAAAGGACTTTAAAATTTTGGACTGGGATCCATTTACAATAGACATTAGTATGTTCTACAGTAAACATAAAAAATAAAAAAGTTTATGGAATGTTTGGATACCCGTTGTGTTCTTCTGACTTATGGTCCCCATAACTGGAAATGAAAGCCCTGTGTTTGGATCAGAATGCTGGTGTCTTGATGTGGGATGAGACCTTAAAAAATTCTGCTTGTGATCCATTTGCAATGGATGCTAGTAAGTTCTACAGTAAACAAAAAAAAATTAAATAAGTTGATGGAATATTTAGGTAGTAGATTATTGCTTTCTTGTCCCCTATGGATCCCATAATTGGAAATGAAAATCCTGTGTTTTCATAAGAATGAAGGGGTAACAATATATGATAAAGCCTTAAAAATTTCGGATTGTGATCCGTTTACAATAGACGCTAGTATGTTCTACGATAAGAATCAAAAATGTAAAAAGTTGATGGAATGTTTGATAGAAACATACTGTGGTCTTTTACCATATGGTCCCCATAACTGGAAATGAAAGTCCTGTGTTTGGATCAGAATGCTAAAATACTGATGTGTGATGAGGCCTTCGAAATTTCGGTTTGTTATCCGTTTGTAATGGATGCGAGTAAGTTGTACAATAAACAAAAAGAAATGCGCAGGTTGATGGAATATTCAGGAAGAAGATTATTGTGTTCTTCTCCCCTATGGTCCCCATAAAAGGAAATGAAAGTCCTCTGTTTTGGTAAGAATGCAGTTGTAACAATGCATTAAAACGCCTTAAAACGTTCAGATTGTGATCCATTCAAAATAGTAGCTAGTATGTTCCACAATAAACATAAAAAATAAAAAAAAGATCATGGTATGTTTGGATAGAACATTATTGTGTTCTTTTGCCATATCGTCCCTGTAACTGGAAATGAAATCCCTGTGTTTGGATCAGAATGCTAGTGTCTTGATGTGGTATGAGGACTTCTGTTTGTGATCCATTTGAAATGGATGCTAGTAAGTTCTACAATAAACAAAAAGAAATAAATAAGTTGATAGAATATTTAGGAAGAAGATTATTGTGTTCTTGTCCTTATGGTCCATAAGATTGGAAATGAAAATCCTGTGTTTTGGTAAGAATGCAAGTGTAACATTTTATGATAAAGCCTTAAAAAGTTCGGCCTGTGATCCATTCACAATAGTCGCTAGTATATTCTACAATAAACATAAAAAATAAAACAAAGTTCATGGAATGTTTGGACAGAACATTATTGTATTCCTTTGCCATATGGTCCCCATATTAAAAATGAAAATCCTGTGTTTTGGTAAGAATGCTGGTGTAACAATGGCTGATAAAGCCTGAAAAAGTTCGGATTGTAATCCTTTCACAATAGACACTAGTATATTCTATAATAAACGTAAAAAATAAAAAAAAGTTGATGGAATGTTTGGATAGAACATTATTGTGTTCTTCTGCCATATGGTCCCCATAAATGGAAATTAAAGCCCTGTGTTTGGATGTGAATGTTGGTGTATTAATGTGGAATGAGGCCTTAAAAATTCTGTTTGTGATCCATTTGAAATGGATGCTAGTAAGTTCTACAATAAACAAAAAGAAATAAATAATTTGATGGAATATTTAGGAAGAAGATTATTGCGTTCTTGTCCCCTATGATCTCCATAAAAGGAAATGAAAGTCCTGTGTTTTGGTAAGAATGCAGGTGTAAAAATGTCGGATAAAACCTTAACAATTTTGGATTGTGATCCGTTTACAATAGATGCTAGTATGTTTTACTATAAGAATGAAAAATGTAAAAAGTTGATGGAATGTTTGATAGAACATTATGGTGGTCTTCTGCCATATGGTCCCCATAACTGGAAATGAAAGTCCTGTGGTTGGATCAGAATGCTAGTATATTGATGTATGATGAAGCCTTAAAAATTTCCGATTGTGATCTATTCACAATAGACGCTAGTATGTTCTACAATAAACTTAATAAATAAAAAAGTTGATGGATTGTTTAGAGAGAAGATTATTGTGTTCTTGTCCCATATGGTCACCGTAACCAGAAATAAAAGCCCTGTGTTTGGATCAGAATGCTGGTGTATTAATGTGGGATGAGGCCTTAAAAATTTCTATTTGGGATCCATTTGTAATGGATGCTAGTAAGTTCTAAAATAAACAAAAAGAAATAAATAAGTTGATGGAATATTTAGGTAGAAGATTATTGTGTTCTTGTCCCCTATGTTCGCCATAATTGAAAATGAAAATCCTGTGTTTTCGTAAGTATGCAGGTGTAACAATATATGATAAACAATAAAAATTTCGGATTGTGATCCGTTTACAATAGATGCTATTATGTTCTACAAAAAAAGTAAAAAATTAAAAAAGTTCATGGAACGTTTGGAAAGAACATTATTGTGTTCTTTTGTCATATGGTTCCTATAACTGGAAATGAAGGCAATGTGTTTGGATCACAATGCTGGTGTCTTGATGTGGGATGAAGACTTAAAAATTTCAGTTTGTGATCCATTTGAAATGAATACTCGTAAGTTCTACAGAAAACAGAAAAAAATAAATAAGTTGATGAAATATTTAGGTAGAAGATTATTGTGTTCTTGTCCCCTATGGTCCTCATAGTCGGAAATGAGAGTCCTGTGTTTTGGTAAGAATGCAGGTATAACAATGTAAGATAAAGCCTTAAAAAGTTCGGATTGTGATCCATTTACAATAGACGCTAATATTTTCAACAATAAACATTAAAACTAAAAATGTTGAAGGAATGTTTGGATAGAACATTATTGTATTCTTCCGCCATATAAACTTCATAACTGGAAATGAAAGCGCTGTGTTTGGATCAAAATACTGGTGTATTAATATGGGATGAGGCCTTAAACATTTTTGTTTGTGATCCATTTGTAATGGATGCTAGTACGTTCTACAATAAAAAAAAAGAAAGAAATAAGTTGATGGAATATTTAGGTAGAAGATCATTGTGTTTTTGTCCCCTTTGTTCCCCATAATTGGAAATGAAAATCCTGTGTTTTGGTAAGAATGCAGGTGTAACAATGTATGAGAAAGACTTAACAATTTCTGTTTGTGACCATTTACAATAAACGCTAGTATGTTCTACAATAAACATAAAAAACAAAAAATGTTCATGGAATGTTTGGATAGAACATTATTGTATTCTTTTTACATATGTTTAATATAACTGGAAATGAAAGCCCTGTGTTTGAATCAGAATGTTGATGTCTTGATGTTAGATGAGGCCTTAAAAATTTGGCTGTTTGTGATCCATTTATAATGGATGCTAGTAAGTTCTACAATAAACAAAAAGAAATAAATAAGTTGATGGAATAATTAAGTAGAAGATTATTGTGTTCTTGTCCCTTATGATCCCCATAATTGGAAATGAAAGTCCTATGTTTGGATAAAAATGCTAGAATATTAATGTGGTACACAATAATTGTTTCTAAAAATTACAGTAGATGAAATGGATTTGTTAATAATAGTGTGAGGAAAATAAAATGTGTTTTATAATTAATGACGTCGCAGCTTTCAGCTTGCTTGAAGTTAAATAATAAGTAAATTTCATTAATTTGAGAATGCCACGAAACGTGATGCCACGAAATCAAGTGGCATCAGAAATAACAATAAAGAACATGAAGTGCAAATTATTACATCGCTTCATCAGAAATCTGGGGCAAAATGTGTTTAGATTTTTTAGAGAATTTTTGTGGCTCAATCGTGCTTGGTTTGACCAAGCACGATTGATCCACGAAATCAAGTGGCATCAGAAATAACAATAAAGAATTTTCGAGGTGTTGCAAATTTTAGAATATTAATATTGTGCGGAATAACATTGAATTAATAAATGTGGATTAAACAAATAAAACCAGGAAATATAATTTTGAAAAAAATAATGATATAACAATAATTAACGCTAAGAAAATACTAAGGATATTGTTATCTGCATTGACCTAAGTCACCATTATATGCATTGATAGGTGCTGATATTATTGTAAAAAATGTAATCAATTTTACTCTCATATAGCATATATATGAAGGAAAAAGTACCGTCTTGTATTTTAAAATAGTTATTACAGTGAAAATTCTCCGAGCGGCCACCCCTGTATAGCAGCCACCAATTCTAAACGACCAATTTTTCGTGGTACGGTTTTCCCAGTCATAGACCTAATAGCAAAATAACCTGAATCAGCGGCCACCCGACCCCCTCTAAACGGCCACCAAGTGGGATTGTCCCTTTCATTTTTCTGGAAATTCTACTGATTCCATGATTTAATTTTGAGCTAAAAAACTCAAGGTCAGTTTTATTGTCAGATATAAGACAAAGGAATAACTTGAGAAGTCTATTCCCGCGTCCCCCCCTGTTCTAAGAAAGATTAAATCTGTTATCTCTTTTGTGTTCTCCACACACCCTTCTGATAGGGAATCTCTATTTCACCATCCATAGAAACTGAGGGAGGAACTGGACAATCAAGCATTGAAGGTGTCCTAGAGCCTTTGTTTGGAATTCCAATCGGTAAAATTAAGGAAGAATTGCACCTGTCAGCAGAAATGTCATTCACACCAGTTTCATTTCATTAGTTGGTCAGTGATCTGAGTTGCAACGATGTCGAAATGTGTTTTTTCCGAATCTCGAGCAGAGCATTGAAGTTCTGCTTGAATATGAGAATGGCAACTCGGCAAGAAAGTTAGCTGAATTATTTAACTGCGAAAGAACGGAAATCAACAAAGTCATTAAAGAAAAGAATTTGATTTTGAAGGAGCACGAAGACTACAGAACAAACAGAAACAAATTGTAGCCTTTTGAAAAATGTAAAGAAATATGAAATAAAGTACTATTTTCCATTTAGATAAGTTTTAAATTTCATTTAAATAAGGAATATAGCGGGTGGCCATAATTAAACTGACAGTATCTTGCTCACTGTGTTCTGTAGCGCGATCTATTTGAGAGAAGAATCCACATTTTGTAGGAAGATTAAACAAGACGGGGGACGAAGGATTCCACGAAAAAACAAATTAGTTCCAAAAGTCACCGCTAGGGGAATATTTGGCTTTGTGTTATAGAAAATAGAGTGTTAACAAATGCAAATTAAAACGGAATAAAATTATCTTCTATTATGCACATTTTCTGATTTAGTTCAAGTGCAATATGGAAACACTTTTAAAAAAGCAAAAATTTAGATACACACCGATAAAGTCTCGTGATCTGTAATATCACGCACGCTGAGTAGCAGAAGAAGTTCTTTATCCAAATTTCACTCTACATCTATTGGCACAATTAAGAAATTATTTTCTGTATTGATTTGCATTTGTTTAAGCTCTATTTTCTCTCTCTCTCTCTCTCTCTCTCTCTCTCTAATATATATATATATATATATATATATATATATATTATATTATATATATATATGTATATATATATTATATGTATATGTATATATATATATATATATATATATATATATATGTATATATATATGTATATATATGTTATATTTATATATATATTATATATATATATATATTATATATAATATATTATATTTATATATATATAATATATATATATTATATATATATTTTTTTTATATATATATATATATATTTATATATTATAGTATATTGTATGTTTTATATATATATATGTATATGTTTATATATATATATGTATTATATATATATATATATATTATGTAATATATATATTATATATATGTATATATATATTTATATATATATATATATATATATATATAATATATATATATATAATATATATATATATATATATATATATATATATATATATATTATATATATATATTTTATATATATACGGAATAAAATTACCTTTTATTATGCACAATTTCTGATTTATCCAAGTGCAATATGGCAGTAGTTTTAAAAAAGCTTAAAATCTATCTAAACACCGATAAAGTCACGTACGCTGAGCAGAAGTTCTTTATTCAAATTTCAAGTTACATCCATTGGTAAAGTTAAGAAATTAATTTCCGTATCGATTTGCATTTGTTAACACTCTATTTTCTATTACACAGTGCCAAATAATGCCCTAGCGGTGACTTTTGGAACTAACTTTTTTTTTCGCGGAATCTTTCGTCCCCCGTCTTGTTTAATCTTTCTAGAAAATGTGACGTCATTCTCTCAAATATATCGCGCTAGAGAACACTGCGAGCACTGTCAGTTTAATTATGGCCAACCGGTATGTCAGACATGTTTATATTACGCATTCTAGTAATTGTCTGATAATAGTAAATAAAACCCTTCAGAGCGGACAACCCTTCTCAGCGGCGAAATATTCTAGGTACCGAGGGATGGCCGCTCAGAGAGGTTGCACTGTATTTTTAAAAGGATAAGTTAAAAGGAAGTTTACCTCTTAATTCAAGATATCAATTGTCTGTTGTACGAAGTCAGTTCCGGCAAAAAAAATGTACATTATATCTACGTAATCTGGTAGAATGACACTAGCAAGCGGTTAGACACAAGACCTGTTACGTAAAATTTACAGGTTATTCAACGAGATCAATGTTGTAAGGAAATATATCTACAAAATAGGTTTCACTTTATTTATAAAAGGACAAATTAAAAGGAAGTTTATCTCTTGATTCAAAATAACAATTGTCTGCAGTACGAAGTCAGTTCATGCAAAATAATGTACATTATATCTGCGCAATCTGGTTGAATGACGCTAGCAAGCTGTTAGACACAAGACCTGTTACGTAAAATTTACAGGTTAATCAACGATATTAATGTTTTAAGGAAATATATCTTAGCATCTTCCAATACGCCCGTAAAATTTACTAAAGGAAACACACATACATAATTAACATTTTCCTAAAGTGATATTTCAATTTAAACATTTCTTCATGATGGGCTTAACATGTAAAGGAAGAACAAATTACACAGAGAAAAAACGAAAAACACTACCTTCTTACTTTGCCTTAGATTGGTATTGTTTCCTTTACTGAGACGTGACCGTAAAAAAAGCAAATGTTTGTTACAATTGTACGTTTATATATGCCATTTCCTTTTCCCCAAAGTCGAATAGACGATTGGCAACTGTAATTATTCGAAGGACACTTAAGACTCGTTAAGGGAAAAACCACGAATTTCGTCCTGGGGCCTTCATATAAGATAAAATTATCCGTAATTATCATTGAAATTTTATATCTGTTTTCTGTTGCCTGGGTAAAATTATTTTGATGTGATTTCTTAATGTGTGTAATAATATAAATTATTCAACTGGAAATTCCACAATATATAATTAGATAAACCAAATGAGAAAAAATAGCTAGAACTCTATGCAAGGCTTGAATTAATAAGTTTTATTAATTATATTTTAACAGTAATGGATATAACAGTATTGTAGAGCAGTGAAAATGCGTAATATGTGACAGTATTCAATGGAAATGTGGGATATAAATCGAGAAAAATAATTGTACAGGAGATATCCAAAGTGCCAAAATCAAATCAGAAACAAATAATGCATTCCATGTTCTGAAACAATTCTGCTATGCGTTTATTTCATAACATAATTCAGTTTTTACATTCTAATGACAATTTTCTTTCATTTAAATTATTTAAATTTTTATTTAATTTATTTCTCTCTTTTATTTCATTATTTTTTCTTTTCTTCCTTTTCTCTCGTATACTCTCGTATAACAATTTGATCATTTATTTTTCAATTTTATTTTGTCTTGTTTTCTATTTGTGACCTCCAAATGTTCCATGCCGAAAGGGCAGGTTGCTGCTCTTCGGTACCAAAGTACGTGGAATCATGGCCGTTCTGAAATTTTAGTAACTGAAAAGTATCTGAAACAAACTATTGTGAGATAATACGTCACTTTATCTCTATGTTCTTTCAAATAACCCATTATTGTCATTTTTAATCACTTTTAATCTATATGACTCGAAAAGAAAAACAAAGCGAAATTATTTTTACGTACATACAATTTTAATGCTAAAATATCAATGAAGAATTTCATTCAAAAGAAAATATATACTTTGGAGTTTTTTAATAGGAGAGGGATTTCTCTGAATTTTTATTACGGAGCAATCACTGCCTTAATTAAACTATTGTCATTTTTAATAACTTGAAAAGGGATTGAAAATGTAACAATGGCTTATTAATAGTAAATTATTATTACCGTTATTGTTATTAATTGAAATTTATTATTATTATTATCATTATTGTTATTACAAGTATTGTTATTAATTGAAAATATCATTCTTAGAAAAACGAATTGAAAGGATTTTTACGTATATTTACGATTTTAATGTAAAAACCTCATTGACGAATTTCATTCAAAAGAAAATGATATATCCTTTGGAGTTTTTTAATAGAAGAGTGATTTCTCTCTACTTTTATTACAGAGCAATCGCTGTCCTAGTTAAACTCTTGCCATGTTTAATCACTTGAAAAATGATTAAAAATGAAAACAATGGCTTATTAGTAGTAAATTATTATTAAAATTTTTATTAATTGAAAATTATTATTACTATTATTATTACTATTAATGTTATTTGAAATTTATTATTACAATTATTGCTATTAATTGCAAATTAATATCATTCTTAAAAAAACGAATTAAAATGATTTTTACTTACATTTACAATTATATATGACAATAAAATCGTAAGATTTTAATGTCAAAAACTCAATGATGAATTTTATTCAAAAGAAAATAAAAAATACTTTTTTATTACAAATTGTTTTAACAATAGAGTTATTTCTCTGTATTTTTATCACAGTGAAATCATTGCTCTATTTAAACTCTTTCACTGATGTTTACTTTAAGCTCTTTATTTACCACTCGCGTAAAGAATTTAAGATTATTTACAGTTTTTCTGTTTCCAAGATTTTTTATATAACGTTAAATTGAAAAATAAGGCCTGAAAAAACAAGAAATGCTGAAGATATATCAGAAACATCTTATATAATGATTAATGAGAATAACGCGAAAGAAATATTTCTATAATTTCTCAAAAAATAAATTATTTTTTTAATGTGTGATAGGAAAGCAATAGGGAAATCGTAGTAATTAAGTATCCGAAATGAAGCTTTTATCAGATTTTACTTGAATTTATGATCTTTCTAATATTTTGATCTTTCTAATATTATGATCTTTCTAATAAGACACTGCTGCCTTTCTTAATGTATTATAAACTTCTAATATGTTTCTGCTATACAATACCGATTTTTTAAAAAAGAAAAAATATCTCGAAGTAAACTTCATTTAAAAGTGTATTTCTTCTGGGTTGATACAGGGCCTGAAATAAACACGAACTGTTGAAAAATATCGAAAAAATTTATAAAAGAAATAACGAGAATAGCCCATAATAAATAATTCAATATCTCTTTCACCATCAAAAACAAAAATAGTAAATAAAACCATATTTTTTGAAAATGGGTAAAAGGAAATTTGTTCTGAAAACTTAGTAATTGAAATGTATCTGAAACAAAATATTGTCAGATAATACGTCACTTTATCTCTATGATCTTTCAAATAACTGATTGATTTCGTTTTTAATCACTTTTTAATCAATATTATTCGAAAAGAAATACAAAGTTAATTTGTTTTTAAGTGCATATAATTTTAATGCCAAAATCTCAATGAAAAATTTCATTCAGAAGAAAATGATATATATTTTTGAGTATTTTAATAGAACAGTGATTTCTCTGTATTTTTATTACAGAATAATCACTGCCCTAATTAAACTATTGTCATTTTTAATCACTTTTGAAGTGATTAAAAAGGACAACAATAGCTTATTAATAGTACATTATTATTACTAAAATAGTTATTAATTGAAAATTATTATTACTATTATAGTTATTTGAAAATTATTATTACAATTATTGCTATTAATTGAAAATTAATATCATTCTTACAAACTACGAATTGAAAGGATTTTTACGTACATTTAGATTTTAATGTAAAGACATCAATGACAAATTTCACTCCAAAGAAAATTATATATACTTTCGAGTTTTTTTTTTATGGAAGAGTAATGTATCTGTACTTTTATTACACAGCAATCACTGCTCTAGTTAAACTCTTGTCATTTTTAATCACTTTTCAAGTGATTAAAAATGACAACAACGGCTTATTAATAGTAAAGTATTATTGCTAAAATTGTTACTAATTGAAAATTATTATTACTATTTTTATTATTATTAGTTTTATTTGAAAATTATAATTACAATTATTGCTATTAATTGAAAATTAATATCATTCTTACAAAATACGAATTGAAAGGGGTTTTAAGTATATTTACGATTTTAATGTAAAAACCACAATGACGAAATTCATTCAAAAGAAACTGATATATACTTTGGTGTATTTTAATAGAAGAATGATTTCTCTGTATTTTTATTACACAGCAATCATTGCCCTAATTAAACTCTTCTCATTTTTAATCCCTTGAAAACTGATTAAAAATGACAAAAATGGCTTATTAATAGTAAATTATTATTACTATTATTGTTATTAATTGAAAAATATTATTATTATTATTATTATTACTATTGTTATTACTATTATTGTTATTGGAAAATTATTATAACAATTATTACTATTAATTCAAAATTAAAATCATTCTTAAAAAAACGAATTGAAAGGAATTTTACGTAGATTTAAGATTTTAATGTAAAAACTACAATGTGGAATTTCATTCAAAAGAAAATGATATATACTTTGGAGTTTTTTAATTGAAGAATGACTTTTTTGTATTTTTATTACAGATCAATCACTGCTCTAGTTAAACTCTTGTCATTTTTAATCACTTTTCAAGAGATTAAAAATGACAACAATGGACTATTAATAGTATATTAATATTACTATTATAGTTATTAATTGAAAATTATTATTATTATTACTATTACAATTATTGCTATAAATTGAAAATTAATATCATTCTTACAAAATACGAATTGAAAGGATTTTTACGTATATTTGTAATTTTAATGTAAAAACCTCAATGACGAATCTCACGCCAAAAAAAAATTTTATCTACATATTTTTTTTTAAGAATAGTGATGTTTCTGTACATTTATTACAGAGCGATCACTGTCCTGGTTAACCTATTGTCATTTTTAATCACTTTTTAAGTTATTAAAAATGACAAAGATAGCTTATTAATAGTAAATTATTATTACTATTATTGTTAGGTGCAGCTGAGGTTTCAGTGTATTAAAATAATCCTGATATTTCCAAAAGTGTCTATTCCTAATCCTATACTTAACAATATTTATTGAAAGAAAATGACATTTAATAATTTTGGTCAAAATATGTCATTTAGAAGGTGTTTTGTTCCCTTAGGTAAGAGCTTAAGTGAAAAACAAATAGCAAAAATTGCTTTAATTTATCATAGAAAAATATAGAAAACATAGAAATCATTTAAATATTCGTAAAAAGAAAAAGCAGTAGTGAAATCTCAGCACTTGTTACGTATTCATAACAGAGTTATTAGCTCATATTACACCAATCTATCTCTGTGATTTTCCAATGAGCAAATATTTAACATACTTAATCACTTTTCAGTATCTAATACACGTCTGACCATAAGAAAACATGGAAATCATATAAAAATTCGTAAAATAAAAAAAAAGTAATGAAATCTCAGAACTTGTTAAGTATTCATAATAGAGCTATTAGCTGATATTACACCAATCTATCTCTGTGATTTTCCAATAATTATATTTTTAACATCCATAATCACTCTTCAGTATCTAATACACATCTGCACTAATATTTGAGAAAATTGAACGCTGTTTACAAAACTTTTGTTTTTTTATGTAAAGTCCATAATGAGAACTTCCATTCAAACGAAAATGAAAGAAACATTAGAGATAGTAATAAAAACACAGAGCAAACTTTGCCGAATTTAAACAGTTTCAAATACGTTTGCTTTAAATATTTTTTTTTACTACTCACGTTAAGGATTATGGTTCTTTAAACTTTACTCGTTTGAAAGCCTCGACATGAGATAAACATTCTCAGTTGTAAATAAGATATATAAGAACTGTTGTCAATAACATAAACATATAATAAAAAAGAGGTTGATTAGCAAATGACTGCATCATACAGAGTGTTTATTTTCAGGTATCACTGGTGATAACTATGTTTTCTTTTTTAAAAATTCTGAATTGTTTATTTATATTCTTCCAAAAATATTTACATTTGGTAAATCTGTTTTAAGATTACCTATTTTAGTTTTTAAATGTGGTTTTGAAAAGGTCAGTACTTTTAAAAAATATTTAAAAAGGAATTTATAAGTTATTTCAATTAGCAAATTGCGTTGTAAAATTATGAAATTTATAACAACATATTGCAAAATATAGTTAAATTTTTTATTTCATTTATAATCAAAATATAAAATGAATAAAATGTATTTATAAAATGTTGTTTTCACATAAATATAGTGTAAAGAATTTGGACTTCACGACCAGTTGGTCGAATATATATATATATATATATATATATATATATATATATACTCATGTCCATAAATTAAGGATAATGAAGTTCAGGCAATGAAAGAGACAAAAGCAAAACAAATTTGACTTATTTGTAAAGTCTATTTATTAAACAAAAGGTAAAGAGCAAAAAAGATGCTATATGTTTGACATAATTAATAAAAATTGCGATTTTTACTCCCTGGAGCAAATTTCAAAAAAGAACCTATTTACAGAAAAAAGTATAACATGGTTAGTATGATGGACTATGTCTCCGGGACGATGCAATACAAGCGTTACAACGCTTACGCATACTGAGTATCTGATTATCAATCTGATCTTGGGGAAAATTACACCACTCATCAAGCATAGCCCTCCGAAGTTCCG
>CM063499.1:58817725-58825225 GCA_032207245.1 Pardosa pseudoannulata
TGGTAACTGTACAGTTCTTTGATTCTATTTTTTAACCAGAAAAATGTTAAATTAACAAAGTCACTATCACTTAGGGAAGGATTACTCCAAATCTCTAAAATCTATCGACCCTGAAAAAGATTTATTTTAATTCTAGTTTCAGCATTAGATTTCTTTAACCCTTTATGGCTTAAGGGTTTAACTATCTGAAAATGGATTTGCTATTAGGATGTATTGAAAAACAAAATTATCAGTCTGAGTAGATTAGATGGAAAAAAAATAAATGGAATAAAACCCAAGGTGAATGATGTACACAAGAATATCTCAGAGAAAATCTCATATAAAACAGTTTACTAAAGGAATCCGGAAAGCTGGGAAATCCTACACATTTTTGTGTGTCGTACAATATCCGATTGCATTATATAGTACAAAAGTCTTTTGTAGTATTTGTTATAATATAGAATAGATATTTCTATAAAGTAATACAATAATGTGTATTTCTGGGTTCCTTTACCTTAAGGGGAACAAAGACATACTAAAGAACATAATTTGACAAAAAATGTATAATTATATTTTGTTTGGAAAAAAAATCAAAATAGATATACACATCATAATCAAAAGATATTGTTGAAATACATGATTATTTTAAGGTAATAAAGACTGTTTATTTTGTCTTAATTTCTTATTTTAATCTTCAAAAACATTTTTCAGTTTGATAAATTTTGTATTAAATGTATATTTTCAGAATATTTTCAGAATATTTCAGAATATTGGGATACCCCAAATTTGCAAATTCCTCATTATAACTTTTATTCATATTTTCACATTATCGCGACAATTAGCTTTTCCTTTTTTATTTTTCTTCCTATATTCTTGTCAATCTTTATTTATGTTTTTCTTACCATATTTTCAGAATATTATCTGCAGAATCATACCCAGAATATTTTCAGAATATTTAAAATGATTCAAATCCCCCATATGTGAAAATTTCTCATTGTATCTTTTGTTCAACTTTTGACATTATAACAAAAGGAGCTGTTCCTTTCTAATTTTCTAAGTATTTTCTTGCGTATCTTTATTTATGTTTTTTTTACCATATCTACGTTCGAAATTGCTAAAAAGCATTTTCAAAATACCCAAATGGTAGGGCGTTGCTCTTTTGTACCAGTGTTCACTGGTTCGAATTCCGCTAAGACCATGGATATTTGTAGCCACTCAGAATCGACTTTAAGTAGTAAATATCGTTCGAACTAGCCCTGTTGAGCAAAATAGTAGACCGCAGCTGTCGAAATTGAATCAAAATGGAATTTTTTTATTATAATTCTTTTAACCTTTTCATCTATTAAAGTGCTAAGCTATTTATTTTATCAAATTTGTCATAGTTTTTTTTTCAAAATAAGGAAAGTGTTACTCAGTATCTTTTCAAAATAAACTACCATTTAATTGGTTAGAAGTAGACATCCATGATAAAAAAAAATACATAAATATCAGAGTACATACAACACAGCTTTATGCACATTGTTCTTGACTTCTTAAACGCTTTTGAATTACCTAAATAAATTTAACACTTTGAAATAAATTTTACATCCGTTTTATATCGGTTTTATAAAACGGAATGGATATAAAATGATTTTTAAACTTAAGGTTTTTTTTCGTAAAGCAGGAATTTAGGATAACTGAATTTATTTAAAGTAAAATGGTAACTGTACAGTTCTATAATTCTACATTTTTTTACCAGAAAAATCTTAAGTTAACAAAGTCAGTGTCACTTAGGGAAGGATTACCCCAAATCTCTAGAATCTATCGACCCTGAAAAAGATTTATTTTAATTCTAGTTTCAGCATTAGATTTCTTTAACCCTTTATGGCTTAAGGGTTTAACTATCTGAAAATGACCTTCATATCATTCTATGCTATTAGGATGTACTGAAAACCAAAATTCTACGTCTGAGTGGCTTAGATGAAAAAAATAAATGGAATAAAGCCCAATGTAAATGATGTACACAAAAAATATCTCAGAGAAAATCTCATATAAATCAGGAAGGAATCTCATATAAATTACAAAAGGAATCCGGATAGCTGGGAAATCCTACACATTTTTGTGTGTCATACAATATCCGATTGTATTATATAATACAACATTATAAAAATGTTTTTAGTATTTATTATCATAATATAGAAAAATTATTTTTATAAAGTAATACACTAATGTAATACAATTGTGTAACTTTTAGTTTTTCTTCACCTTAAGGGAAGAAGGGACCTACTGAAGAACATAACTTGACAAAAAATATATAATTATATTTATTTGAAAAAAATTACGTTACATATACACGTTATAACCAAATGATATTGGTGATTTACATGATTATTTTAATGTAATGAAGCCTGTATATTTTGGACCTTATTCTTATTATAATATTCCAAACTATTTTTTAGTTTGATAAATTTTGTATTGAATTACTCTTTTCAGAATATTCGAATCCCCAACATAGGCAAATACTTCATTGTAACTTCTGTTCAACTTTTGACATTATAGCAAAAGGAGCTCTTCTTTTTTAATTTTTCATCCTATATTCTTGCCAATCTCTATTTATGTTTTTTACCATAATGTTTTTAGAATATTATCTTCACAATCATACCCAGAATATTTTCAGAATATATCAGAATATTCGAAACCCCCATATGAGCAAATTCCTCATTGTATCATTTGTCCAACATTTGATATTATACCAAAAGGGTCTCTTCCTTTTTCATTTTTCTCCCTATATTCTTGCCAATCTTTATTTATGTTTTTTTTTTACCATATCTGCGTTCGAAATTCCTAAAAAGCCTTTTAAAAATATCCAAATGGTAGGGTGTTGTTTTTTGTACCAGTTTTCATGTGTTTGAATCCCACAGAGACCATGGATATTTGTAGCAATTCGGAATCGACTTTAAGTAGTAGATACCGTTCGAATTACCCCTATTGAGCAATACAGTAAACCGCAGCTCTCGAAGCCGAAACAAAATTTATTAATTTTCAAAATTATGTAATTTATTATTATAATTCTTATAATTCTTCTATCTATTAAAGTACTAAGTTATTTATTTTGTCAAATTTTTCGTAGTTTGTTTTTCAAAGTAAAGGGAGTGTTACTTAGAATTTTTTCTAAATCACTTTCATTTAATCGGTTAAAATTAGGCATCCATGATATAAATGATTATATAAGTATCAGAATACATACAACACAAAATTATACACATTGCTGTCGGCTTCTTAAAAGCATTTAAATTATCTAAATAAATTTATCACTTTGAAATAAATTTTACATCCCTTTTATATCAGTTTGAAAAAAAACGGAATCGAAATAAAATGATTTTTTAACTTAAGATTTTTCATTCTTAAAGCAGAAATTTAGGATAACTGAATTTATTTAAAGTAAAATGGTAACTTAACAGTTCTTTAATTTAATATTTTTTTATCAGAAAAAGCTTAAATTAACAAAGTCACTGTTACTTAGAGAAGGATTAACCCAAATCTTTAGAATCTATCGACCCGGAAAAAGATTTATTTTAATTCTAGTTTCAGCATTAGATTTCTTTAACCTTTTATGGCTTAAGGGTTTAACTATCTAAAAATGGTCTTCATGTCTTTCTATGCTATTTGGATGTATTGGAAAACAAAATTCTCCCTCTGAGTGGCTTAGATAGTAAAAAAAATAAATGGAATAAAGCCCAAGGTGAATGATGTACACAAAAAATATCTCAGAGAAAATCTCATATAAAACAGTTTACAAAAGGAATCCGGATAGCTGGGAAATCCTACACATTTTTGTGTGTCGTACAATATCCGATTGCATTACATAATACAACCTGGTAACAATGTTTTTAGTATTTATTATCATACTATAGAATAGATTCTTATAAAGTAATACAATAATGTATATTTTTTCGGGGTTTTTTTTCTTGAAGAGAAAAGGAACCTACTATATAATATTATGTCACAAAAAACATATAATTATATTTTGTTTGAAAAAAATTAAGTTAGAAATACACGCACATAACCAAAATATGTTGTTGAATTACATGATTATTTTACTGTAATGAAGCCTGTTTATTTTTTCTTGAATTCTTATTTTAATCTTCAAAAATATTTTTCAGTTTGAAAAATTTTGTATTGAATTAGTAGTTTTAGAATGTTTTATGTATATTAATTTTAAGTTTCCTTATTCAACATTTTGAATATTTCAGAATATTCGAGTCCCCCACATGTACAAATTACTCATTGCAACTTTTGTTCAACTTTTGACAGTATAGCAAAAGAACCTCTTCCTTTGTCATTTTTCTCTCCATATTAATGCCAAAATTTATTTACGTATTTATGGCATAATATTTTCAGAATATTATCATTAAAATCAAACCAAGAAAATTTTCAGAATATTTCAGAATATTCGACTCTCCCACATGTGCAAATTCCTCATTGTAACTTTTGTTCATATATTGACATTATAGCAAAAGGAGCTCTTCCTTTTTCATTTTTCTTCCTATATTCTTGCCAATCTTTATTTATGTTTTTTTATCATAATACTTTCAGAATATTATTTTCAGAATCATACCCAGTATAGTTTCAGAATATTTCAGAATATTCAAATCCTTCACATGTGCAATTTCCTCATTGTAAATTTTGTTCAACTTTTGTCATTATAGCAAAAAGAGCTCTTCCTGTTTCATATCTCTCCCTGGATTCTTTCCAAACTTTATTTATGTTTTTTTTACCATCTCTACGTTCTTAATTGCTAAAATGCATTTTTATAATGTCCAAATAGTAGGTTGTTGCTATTTGTATCAAAGTCCACGGAATCGAATCCCTCTGAGGCCATGGATATTTGTTTGATTTTATTTGATTGATCTGATTGTAAATTTTGTTCAACTTTTGACATTATAGCAAAAAGAGCTCTTCCTGTTTCATATCTCTCCCTGGATTCTTTCCAAACTTTATTTATGTTTTTTTTACCATCTCTACGTTCTTAATTGCTAAAATGCATTTTTATAATGTCCAAATAGTAGGTTGTTGCTATTTGTATCAAAGTCCACGGAATCGAATCCCTCTGAGGCCATGGATATTTGTAGCCCTTTGAATTCGATTTTAAGTAGTAGATATTATTCGAATTAGTACTGTACAGCAAAACAGTAGACCGCAGCTATCGACGCCCAACCAAAATGGATTTTTTAATATAGTCCTTTTAATCTATCTATCTATTAAACTACTAAGCTATTTATTTTATCAGATTTGTCATAGTTCTTTTTCAAAATATAGAAAGTGTTACTCAGTATCTTTTCTAAATCAACTTCTATTTAATCGGTTAGAAGTAGGCATCCCTGCTTTAAATATTTATATAAGTAAGACGATGCATATAACACACATTTATGCATATTGCTCTTTGCTTCTAAAAAGCTTTTAAATTATCTAAATAAATGTATCACTTTGAAATAATTTTTACATCCGTTTTATATCAGCTTGAAAAAACGGAATGGAAATAAACTAATTTTTTAACTTAAGATTTTTCTTCATAAATTAGGAATTTAGGATAACTGAATTTATTTAAAGTAAAATGATAACTGTACAGTTCTATAATTCTGATTTTTTTTACCAGAAAAAGCTTAAATTAACAAAGTCACTGTCACTTAAAGAAGGATTACGCTAAATCTTTAGAATCTATCGACCCTGAAAAAGATTTATTTTAATTCAAGTTTCAGCATTAGATTTGTTTAACTTTTTATGGCTTAAGGGTTTAACTATCTAAAAATGGCCTTCATGTCTTTCTATGCTATTAGGATGTATTAAAAAACAAAATTCTCTCCCTGAGTGGCTTAGATAGTAAAAAAAATAAATAAATGGAATAAAGCCCAAGGTGAATGATGTACACAAAAAATATCTCAGAGAAAATCTCATATAAAACAGTTTACAAGAGGAATCCAGATAGCTGGGAAATCCTACACATTTTTGTGTGTCGTACAATATCCGATTGCATTATGTTGTATAACATCGTAATAGAGTTTTTAGTATTTATTATCCTAATATAGAATAGATATTGTTTTAAAGTAATACAATAATGTGTATCTTTTGGGGATTTTTTTTACCTTAAGGGAACAATTTACCCACTAAAGAACATAATTATACAAAAAATGTTTAATTATATTATGATTGAAAAAATTCAAGTTAGATATACATGCCATAACCAAAAGATATTGTTGAATTGCATGATTATTTTAATGTAATAAAGCCTGTTTTTTTTGTCTTCAATTCTTATTTTAATTTTCAAACATAATTATACAAAATATGTATACTTATATTATATTTGAAAAAAAATCAAGTTAGATATACATGTCATAACTAAAAGATATTGTTGAATTGCATGATTATTTTAATGTAATAAAGCCTGTTTATTTTTGTCTTCAATTCTTATTTTAATTTTCAAACATAATTATACAAAAATGTATAATTATATTATGATTGAAAAAAATCAAGTTAGATATACATGTCATAACTAAAATATATTGTTGAATTTCATGATTATTTTAATGTAATAAAGCCTTTTTTTTGTCTTCAATTCTTATTTTAATTTTCAAACATAATTATACAAAATATGTATACTTATATTATGTTTGAAAAAAATCAAGTTAGATATACATGTCATAACTAAAAGATATTGTTGAATTGCATGATTATTTTAATGTAATAAAGCCTGTTTTTTTTGTCTTCAATTCTTATTTTAATTTCCAAACATAATTATACAAAAAATGTATAATTATATTATGTTTGAAAAAAATCAAGTTAGATATACATGTCATAACTAAAAGGTATTGTTGAATTGCATGATTATTTTAATGTAATAAAACCTGTTTATTTTTGTCTTCAATTCTTATTTTAATTTTCAAAAATATTTAACTTAGCCCTCGTGTTGCAAAAAGTAGACCGTAGCGCCCCAAACCAAACCAACCAAAAATATTTTACAGTTTCATAAATTTTATATTGAATTCGTATTTTCAGAATATTTTACGTACATAATTTTTACGTATTCCTTATTCAACATTTTAAAGATTTTCTATTAATGTGTTTGTTAGGAAACTCTTCTGTTTCTTTTTTATCTCTCTGATCTGATCGAGATCAGGTGTTTGCTTTCTGTTATAGTTGTTGTTGTTGGCTTATTCCACTTGGTTAAATCAAGCACGATTGAACCTACTAGTTTCAAGGCAAATAGATGAACCTTTTGCTTACAACTTGCACCACAAGGTTGAAAGTACGTCTTATGGTCAAATGGGTTCTATTAATTTTGAAGCAAGGACCAAGCATTTGACCCATAGGCTTAGCCTGCCACCTCCAGAGGTATTGATAGACAACTTGGAGGATATTGTGATCTCGAACCTATTTTACGTGCCCCAGTCACCTTTAATGAACACGGCGGACCTTAGGCCGGCTCGGGTTCAAAACCCGCAACTCCTAAGTTACGAGACCGTTGTCTTTACCAACTGAGCTACA
>CM063499.1:58830225-58835225 GCA_032207245.1 Pardosa pseudoannulata
AACTTAACATAATTATTAAAACTAATAGAAATTGTATAATTAAATTTATTTTAACTGTCAATTGTCCACTCGTCACATATTAAAAATCTATGGGATCATTAGCATACAACGCATAGAAATCTTTACTGGAACCACTGGTGAATCTTTTATATCAGCCACTTTTATATAAGTCAACTTAAAAAAATTGCCTGTTGTAGCTTTTGTAACTGTTATATGTCTGAAAAGTTTACTAATTTTAAATTACTCTATGAAAAACAAGATTATAAATTATATTAAACAATATTATAAATGATATTAAAATCACTTATAACAATAATTATAGTTCTTCAATATACATGCTTAAAAAGACTATATCTTTTATTGTGACTATGACTTACAAAAATGCAAAAATGTACACGTAAATCATTTTTTGAACTTCAATACTGAATAGTCTGACTGAATATACTGAATAGAATGAACTGAATAGTCACAATTATCTAATTATTTAGTAAGTTTTCTTCTATTTATATATATGTTCTCGGAAAAGAATACATATATGTATAAGTATATATGTATATATATATATATATATATATATATATATATATATATATATATATATATATATATATATATATGTATGTCTGTGTGTGTAATAATATTTTTAACATACAAAACTAACCAACTTAATTAAGAATATCTTAAAATAATTTTCGGGTAATTCTACTTTTTCATGCTAAAATTTGTCAACTATCTTTTGTTCTTTCTACCAATCTGGCTTCATCGAAAACATCAAAATAATTCCTCCTTCAATCTGTACTTCTTATAATGATTTATAAAATTAATTAAGCTTCATACGCATCATTATGTGACTAACCATTAATATTCCTGATTGGCTGGCATACAAGCCAATAAAGCTCCGTGTATATTTTTTTTCACCTGAGAAGCCTTCAGGAGATGATGTTACAATAAACTGCATTTTTCATCATTTATATCTATACTGTTATATTAAACATTATTTCTTTTTCCTTTTGTTTTCTCAAGACCTGCTAAATTGACCTATGCGTCTGTAATTAGAAGTTTTGCTTTATATAACTCACCAATCCTAACTTACTTCGATGACTTTAGAGCATTCATTTACAGTAGTAACTTATACCTGGCTGAATAAGTGCTTACTTGAATCTTCATTTCAATTAGCAGCTTAACTTGACTGAATAAACTATAACGAAAACAATCCCTTCCAATAGTCTGCCATATGTACCTTAAAAACTGTCACAAAATGATTTATTTACACTAACAATTGATTCCTAACTCATTAATCTATCATCAGAGCTTTCACTTACAACTACTTATCATACCTGCTTGAATGAGCTGCATGAGGTCTAAGAGACGAAATTGACACCCGAACACAAAATTCAACGCTTCGGAGCAGCACTGACATTTCTGATACTGTATCACGATGACGGCGACTAGTTCCTCGACAGGAACGTCACGGGCAATGAGACTGGGATTTCGCACTTTACCCCGGAAACCAAGCAGCAGTCAATGCATTGACATCATAGTGGATCTTCTGTAAGGACCAAACTCAAACAGACGCTGTCGGTACGAAAAAGGATGTGCACGGTGTTCTGGGACAAGAAGACTGGTTCCATTTAGAATCGGCAGAGTTCTACGACAGAGGAATAGAACAGTTGATCCCACAGTACGACAAGTGTCTCAATTCTGGTGGTGACTATGCTGAAAAATAGCTGTAACATTGCTGTAATTGTTGCCAAAAATTATGTCCGTGAAAGTGTGAGTTCTTTTTTTTTTTGAATAGAGAAACTTACTTTATGGATGAGCCTCGTATATGGAGAGAGAGAGAGAGGAGAGATGAATGATTTTATTCAGTATTGTTGCGTGCTGTACCATGAAGCGTATATATAAAATCCAATTATTTGTTGATATCCCATGTGTGAAAATATCAGAATCGGCATCTAGATTAGTTAGCTTCACTTTCTTTGTTTATCTCGTTTTTCCAGAAAAGGATCATGAGGTTATACATAAAACTGCCAAAATCAAACATGGATATAAACGACATCCCCAACCACATCCCCATGTATCCTCCAATGTAGCTGAACAGTTCAATACTCTGGAATAGATTGACAAAAACACATATATTGTAGAAGAAATAATTACATTTTTCATGCACACTTAATCAGATACATATAAACAAGGAATATTTAATGTATGTCACGTTTTGGCAAACTTTCCATTGAAGTAATATATTTTATTAACAAGAAAATAACACTTTATGTTATGTAAGACTTTATGTTATGCACACTTTATGTAAGACGAAGATTTCCTCTTCATTCTAGAAATTTCTCGTCATATTTGATTATACGAGGGTCACTCAGAAATTTTTGAGGTACGCAAAGACGAGAATTTAACTCTCTAAGCGGTTATCACGTACAATTCCGCCAAACCGATAATGTCTTGAAAGTGGTTATCACGTACAATTTTCGACCTCCAAAAACGTTCCGAAAATGGATGTAATCTACATTTCTGCTAGTGTTTTCCCCTATGGAGTTTTGAGGTAGGAGTGTCAGGTCGATTGTTTAGGAACTGGACACCTACTCTCTGAGGCACAAAGAGGCTGATAGCTCTTCATGGCTTTCTAAATCTCTATTTCGAAGTATTTCGTTTGCGGTAACAGATGTATCTCTAATTGCACAACTTAAATAGCTTGGATGACTTTTCTAAAAGAGATAGAAATTATTCTCTTAAAGAATATTTTTATTTGTACGTTTAGACTTCGAGACTTGGCCAGCTTTATGTGTATTAAAAATTAACAATATATAATGTCTATTTATATATCTATTTATAACCGGAAATAAAGCGACAGTATCGAGGGTGGGTTTCCCGTATTCCATTCTAGTCGACAAAGGGTGAAGTAAAAAATCATAGAACGCTTTGGCCACAGGCACCAAAAAACTTTAGCGTATTTTTGGAGAATTTTTTTAATCGGTGTGTTCCACTCGGAGGGTTAAAGAATAAAAATAACGGTTTCATTTTAAAATACAAAGTATTTTAACGCAGTAGACGATTTCTTACTCACTTACTTCAACTTGTTTAGAGTAGAATAAATTTTAAACAGAAGAGAAAATGGAGTTGACACAAAAATATTTTCGCGATTTGATTTTCTACGATTTCAAAGCAAGATTAAATGAAGAAGAATGCTTTTCCAATGGTTGCAATTGGCCTTTGGTGATAAACCTCTAGCTCATGCTACTCTATTCAGATGGTTTAAAGAATTTAACAGAGGTTGCAATTTTCTTCAGTATGAAGAACATGCAGGAAGGCTGCCGTCGGCAGTAATCCTGGAAAATGTATCTGCCAAACGAAAAATATTAATGGATGGTAATCGATGTACCTATCATATTATACATAAAGAACTTAATATTGGATCCGCAGTCATACACAAATGTATTAATGAAGATTTACAGATGAAAAATTAGTTTGCCGTTGGGTTCCTCATAATCTAACTGAGCACCAAAAAGGGAGCACGTGATAATCAGTAAACAAACTGTTATATTGCTAAATGATGGTGGCCACACCATCATATTTAAACTGTAACGTGTGATGAAACGTACATACCGTTTTTTTACTTTCCAACACGTCAAGAAAGCAAAGTATGGGTCTTTAAAGATAATACAAAGCCGACAATGGTGAAAAGAAAACGCGGGCTAAATAAAGTGATGCATGCTGTTTTCTTCAGAAGTCCAGGATTGGTTAAAACCTTCAAGTTGGAATGACAGAATACAGTAACAGCAAAATGTCTATTTTTAAAAACCTAGGTATATCTCAAAAATTTCAGAGTGACCATAGTATGTCGTGAAATGATTAACAAATTAACAAAGAAAAAACACCTAAAATTTTAATATGTTTCAAATAGGTACACATATATAACTTTAAGTTATATACATACATACATATATATATATATATATATATATATATATATATATATATATATATATATATATATATATATATATATATATATATATATATATATATATATATATATATATATATATATATATATATATATATATATATATATATATATATATATATATATATATATATATATATATATATAATATATATATATATATATATATATATATATATATATATATATATATATATATATATATATATATATATATATATATATATATATATATATATATATATATATATATATATATATATATATATATATATATATATATATATATATATATATATATATATATATATATATATATATATATATATATATATATATATATATATATATATATATATATATATATATATATATATATGTATATATATAGATATAGATAGATATAGATAGATATAGATAGATATATATATATATATATATATATATATATATATATATATATGTTACGGCCAAAGCCCGAAGTCGGCCAGTTCCCGAATTGGCCGGCCAAATCGCGAAATAACCAATATCGCCTCACAATGGCTGGCCAATGTCCGATCTTTCCTTGATTTCGGGGTTTGGCCAGCCAATGCGGGAACTGGCATGGGGCGATCGGCCAAAGTCAGAAAAACAAGGTAATGGGCAAATTTGGGGTGTTTGTATACCGTAATGCTTATGATAATCGCATTATAGCTGCCACAGAGGAGATTTCTGACGAATCCGCCTCTCTTAGGAGCCTAGGATCGTCCTTCGGAACAAAGGCCAAGGGGGTACGGTGGCCTTATGTGGGCTGTAGTCTGAAGTTAGAAGTTTTAGTGAGTAAGCATCTCACAGTACCAGAAACCTCCTGGTGTCTTATGAAAATTTCCTCTTCCTTGGAGAAAACATACAAACAAAGAGATAATCACATTATTTACAGAATTAGTTCATTACAGAAAATTATTGGTATCATCACTTGTTACAACAAGATAAACTTTTATGACATATCGAATTGCACATCAGTTTGTTATTTTTACATCTGCAG
>CM063499.1:58870225-58875225 GCA_032207245.1 Pardosa pseudoannulata
CTAAAACCAAGTAGTTCAAAATGACCCCTATTAACTTTCGTCTATATCCATATACATTTTGGAACAATCTTTTACCTGCAATGAAAAAAGGTTAACTATTAATTAATCCTTAATCATTTTCATCACTGGGCTACGTACTTACCACATACACAAATGTCATCTCCTTAATTAATTTTTAGTCCGAGGAAGTTTCCGTGCATCTAAAACCGCGGACTAGTTCAAACTGACCCCTATTAACCTTTCGTCTATATCCATATACATTTTGGAACAATCTTTTACCTGCAATGAAAAAAGGTTAACTATTAATTAATCCTTAATCATTTTCATCACTGGGCTACGTACTTACCACATACACAAATGTCATCTCCTTAATGAACTTTATTAGTCCAGGAAGTTTCCGTGCATCTAAAACCAAGGACTAGTTCAAACTGACCCCTATTAACCTTTCGTCTATATCCATATACATTTTGGAACAATCTTTTACCTGCAATGAAAAAAGGTTAACTATTAATTAATCCTTAATCATTTTCATCACTGGGCTACGTACTTACCACATACACAAAACACCAATGTCATCTCCTTAATGAACTTTAGTCCGAGAAAGTGTTTCCGTGCATCTAAAACCGCGAAACTAGTTCAAACTGACCCCTATTAACCTTTCGTCTATATCCATATACATTTTGGAACAATCTTTTACCTGCAATGAAAAAAGGTTAACTATTAATTAATCCTTAATCATTTTCATCACTGGGCTACGTACTTACCACATACACAAATGTCATCTCCTTAATTAATTTTTAGTCCGAGGAAGTTTCCGTGCATCTAAAACCGCGGACTAGTTCAAACTGACCCCGATTAACATTTCGTCTACAGCTTAACCCCTTCAATGTTTTGCCCGTACGCCGTACGGGCTCAGTTCTCGGGTTTTACTGATTTGCCCGTACGGCGTACGAGCAATCTCTATTTCGCTTGCACTGTTACGGCCGTATTTCTTCCACTTTTAGCAAAAAAATATTAGTATAAATGGCGATAGTTGTCCAGTAAATGATAGTTTGCAGTTTATTGTATTTTCTACTCTGATTGGTTCAAAAGCGCGGGTTTTTCGCATGTTTTGTATCGAAGACGAATTGTTATCTTTCAGTGTATAGCTTTCTGATTATATTTTACTAACCGCCTGATAATTGTATTGATGTAATAGTTAAATAATATATTTTTACTTTTAAATAATGGATAATTCAAAGCGTATGGAGCTAATTTCTTGTGATTCGAACTGTGACTTGGCATCAGAAACTGAATTATCTGTAAATAATAGTAGAGAAAGTTTACTAGATGACCGACCTCGATAGTAGTGACTCTGATAGTAGTACAGATGGAATCAGTCAAGCAAGACAATTTTTTAGAATTAATTGTGATAATCCTTCGGATCCGCCTCCTAGATTTGCTTTCACTGGAATTCCAAAAATTAACTTGGATATCGATGTGAGTAAAGGTAAATTTCAGCTCTATGATGCTTTCATAGAAATAAAAAAAAGCTGTAATAAATACTTTAAAATATTAAGAAATGTTAATTTTAATAACATATCTTTACTTAAAAATGGAAAATGAACAAAAAAATGCAATAAAAAAGTGTGACATTTTTTGACCGAATTCTGAAAAATAATGAAACTGTCAAATCTAGAAGTATTTCAGTACTGAATATTACACTACATATGGAAAATAGTAAAACTGACAAATTATGCAATAAAAAAGTTTGTTTTTTGAGAATATCTGGTGCCGTAAAATATTACTCAAAGAAATACTAGAAGTATGAACTTCATTTGTCATTTCAGTACTGATCACGCTATTTTCGATATTACCAGCATATAGCCCGTCATATGACAGGATCAGTAAATTTTTTCATTTTCCAGAATTGTAAAATAAGGCAGATAAGAAATTGGTTTGTTTTTTGGCCAAGAACTATCTGGTAATCAAATTTCTTTATATCACTCCTCTATAGTTTCCCGATACTGCATGTGAATGCATTTTACAACCTGGTATCAAGGTTTTTCCCCTATTTCAGTACTGATCATGCTATTTTCGCTATTACCAGCATATAGCCCGTCATATGACAGGATCAGTAAAACTTTTCATTTTACAGAATTGTAAAGTAAGGCAGATAAGAAATTGGTTTGTTTTTTGGCCGAGAACTATCTGGTACACACTCAATAATTTCTTTATCTTCATACTCCTCTATAGTTTTCCGATACTGCATGCGAATGCATTTTAGAACTTCGTATCAAGGATTGTTTCCCTATTTCAGTACTGATCACGCTATTATCGCTATTACCAGCATATAGCCCGTCATATGACAGGATCAGTAAAACTTTTCATTTTACAGAATTGTAAAGTAAGGCAGATAAGAAATTGGTTTGTTTTTTGGCCGAAAACTATCTGGTACACGCTCAATAATTTCTTTATATCCTTACTCCTCTATAATTTCCCGATACTGCATGCGAATGCATTTTAGAACTTCGTATCAAGGATTGTTTCCCTATTTCAGTACTAATCACGCTATTATCGCTATTACCAGCATATAGCTCGTCATATGACAGGATCAGTAAAACTTTCCATTTTCCAGAATTGTAAAGTAAGGCAGATAAGAAATTGGTTTGTTTTTTGGCCGAGAACTATCTGGTACACGCTCAATAATTTCTTTATATCCTTACTCCTCTATAATTTCCCGATACTGCATGCGAATGCATTTTAGAACTTCGTATCAAGGATTGTTTCCCTATTTCAGTACTAATCACGCTATTATCGCTATTACCAGCATATAGCTCGTCATATGACAGGATCAGTAAAACTTTCCATTTTCCAGAATTGTAAAGTAAGGCAGATAAGAAATTGGTTTGTTTTTTGGCCGAGAACTATCTGGTACACGCTCAATAATTTCTTTATATCCTTACTCCTCTATAATTTTCCGATACTGCATGCGAATGCATTTTAGAACTTCGTATCAAGTATTGTTTCCCTATTTCAGTACTGATCACACTATTATCGCTATTACCAGCATATAGCCCGTCATATGACAGGATCAGTAAAACTTTTCATTTTACAGAATTGTAAAGTAAGGCAGATAAGAAATTGGTTTGTTTTTTGGCCGAGAACTATCTGGTACACGCTCAATAATTTCTTTATATCCTTACTCCTCTATAATTTTCCGATACTGCATGCGAATGCATTTTAGAACTTCGTATCAAGTATTGTTTCCCTATTTCAGTACTGATCACACTATTATCGCTATTACCAGCATTGCCCGTCATATGACAGGATCAGTAAAACTTTCCATTTTCCAGAATTGTAAAGTAAGGCAGATAAGAAATTGGTTTGTTTTTTGGCCGAGAACTATCTGGTACACGCTCAATAATTTCTTTATATCCTTACTCCTCTATAATTTTCCGATACTGCATGCGAATGCATTTTAGAACTTCGTATCAAGTATTGTTTCCCTATTTCAGTACTGATCACGCTATTTTCGATATTACCAGCATATAGCCCGTCATATGACAGGATCAGTAAATTTTTTCATTTTCCAGAATTGTAAAATAAGGCAGATAAGAAATTGGTTTGTTTTTTGGCCAAGAACTATCTGGTGCACGTTCAAAAATTTCTTTATCTTCCTACTCATCTATAGTTTCCCGATACTGCATGCGAATGCATTTTGAAACTTCGTATTAAGGATTGTCCCCCTATTTCAGTATTGATCACGCTATTATTGCTATTACTAGCATATAGCACGTCATATGACAGGATCAGTAAAATTTTTAATTTTCCAGAATTGTAAAGTAAGGCAGATAAGAAATTGGTTTCTTTTTTTTTGCTGAGAACTATCTGGTAAATTCTCAATAATTTCTTTATCTTCCTACTCCTCTATAGTTTCCCGATACTGCATGTGAATGCATTTTACAACCTGGTATCAAGTATTGTTTCCCTATTTCAGTACTGATCACACTATTATCGCTATTACCAGCATATAGCCCGTCATATGACAGGATCAGTAAAACTTTTCATTTTACAGAATTGTAAAGTAAGGCAGATAAGAAATTGGTTTGTTTTTTGGCCGAGAACTATCTGGTGCACGTTCAAAAATTTCTTTATCTTCCTACTCATCTATAGTTTCTCGATACTGCATGTGAATGCATTTTACAACCTGGTATCAAGGTTTTTCCCCTATTTCAGTACTGATCACGCTATTTTCGCTATTACCAGCATATAGCCCGTCATATGACAGGATCAGTAAAACTTTTCATTTTACAGAATTGTAAAGTAAGGCAGATAAGAAATTGGTTTGTTTTTTGGCCGAGAACTATCTGGTGCACGTTCAAAAATTTCTTTATCTTCCTACTCATCTATAGTTTCTCGATACTGTATGTGAATGCATTTTAGAACTTCGTATTAAGGAATACTCTCAAAAACGTTTTTTACACATTGACTGACCATTTGCATCAAAATGAATGGGCTATTGCAACATATTGATACAATAAAAATTTTTGGGGTTCGTCAGCGCTAATACTAATAACCTTTTATAAGATACTTCACAGTTAAACTATATACATATGTATACTTACGTCGTTAATGATAAAATTCCAACATTATTATGCAATATTTTTTGTTTATTACTCCAGAATATTTTTAATTAAAATATTTATTTTTATGTTATAAATTTCAAAATATTTTTACAAAATATTAAATATTATGAAAATAAATTTGGATTTAGACAGAGCAATTACCGTTATGCATTTATAGGATGCTTCACAAGTCACCTCTATATGTATGTATACGTAAGTCAATGATACAATTACAAAATTTATATGCCATTTATGTATTGGTGCAACATATTTTAAATTAAAATATTTTCTTTAGTTGTAAATTCCGAAATATTTTAATTTACGTGAAACTTTATGACTAAATGAGTCATAAAGTTTGAGTTTATATTAGGATAAAGAGTAAATATTCTGAGA
>CM063499.1:58880225-58892725 GCA_032207245.1 Pardosa pseudoannulata
ATACACTTTAACCCCTTCCGGTATGATTTAATAATGAAAAACTGTGCATGAAATAAGCATTTAATTTTTATTTATAAAACTTGTTTCATTTTACAATTCTTACATATACTTAATTAAAATCCACTTTTTACATAGTGTTAAATGATATCAGATACAGTAAAATTAAGAAAATATCAAAGCAAAACATTAATAAGGTATACAGATAATAGTCTTCAAGCTAGTGGTACTTTTCAAAACAAAGTGCAAAGGAATTCTTAATTGTTTACATCACCAAGTAGTCTCACTTTTAATTTGATTCTTGTAACACACACGGCATTTCTTAGTAGGTTTTCTTTTATTCTGACTCATTAATTTGGCAATGACTTGTACCAAGAAATTCTAAGTAAACAATGTGCAATAGTGACTTGTGATTTTCACAAGTGTTAAAAGTGTTGCCAAATTCAGTACACTAGAAATTTTAAACTAAATTAATCATCATATTTAACAGTAACTTTAATCGCAGGACGAGTGTAGCTCGTAATTGTGCGGTGTGGAATGAAAAACTAATGACGAGTTAAACTCGTCATTTTACCGGAAGGGGTTAAAAGGCATGAAAATTTTAAATCTGAATAAAATTAAAATCATGAAATTTAAAAAAGTTTTTTTAAACTAAGTTTATTTCCCTAAAATAATATATGTGAAAATTTAATAATTTGTAAGAAAGCTTTGTAACTCGAATTGTTACTTACAAATGTAGGCTATAAAATTTTACAATATGATGAATCTCTATACGAAAAACAAAGTGTCCTTTTTAGATATTTTCTTTTACCCAGATAAAAGAAATACTTTAAATCTTGTTTATTTTACGGAATATGCATCCAAAACAATTTCTTACGTAAGTAAACATCCAAAGCAGTTTCTGTAGATATCTCTTTTTGGTGAAAAAACAGGGAAATTCTTCAAGGAAAACACATTTTTTTTTTCACTGCACTGCGATCAGAAGTGCTATGCAGCACATTTTTTATTGATCATATTGAGGTAAACTTGGTTTTATTTTTATTTTCAAAAAAGTGCTGAGTTTAATGTTTGCTAATGAAATTCACTTTGGTGAATTCAAGGTAATAATTACTGATTCCAGTTTTAAGATATAATTACATAAAATCTAGTTTTCAGAATATACTTTTTATCTGTATGTTTGTGAATACCTATGTAACTTGCAGATGCATTTGCATTTGGGTAAATGTGTAAAGGAAAAAAGAAAGTGCGAACTACAAGTGACCTGCAACAGGGGCCAATAACTTCGCCAAGAATATCTCCTATTGTGGCTCCTTATTTAAGGTATAGCCTCCCCTATAATTACGGGCGGTTATGGGGCTCCTCAGCCAGAAGGCCTTATCCCCTATCTAAAGGTAAGAAGTAAGCGAGGTGGGCTCTGTTAAGAAAAAATATAATTTTAAATTTAGAAAGGAGTAATTTAGATGCCGGAGGAGTAATTTAGATGCTTATTTAAGGTATCCCATCTGCGTTGAAAACGTCTTAATTTTAGGCAAAAATCTTATTTTTTTTTACTATTTCTCTATTCTAAAATTTCAACTTTTAGTCTGCAAAATCTGTTTTTTGTTTTGTCTCTACGACATTTTAAAGAAAATTTTCAGTTGTTTAAACATCAGTGACAGCTGTCAAAACAAAACGGAAGTAGCGAGTTTTGGAACCGGAAGTTGTGAATTTAAAGCCTTTTAAAGAGCATTTTTTGGACAAAACTTTTAAATTTTCATGAAGATTAGTTTAAACATTTTTCTAGTATTTTTAATAATCAGCAACTTGGAAATTAGAAAGTTTTGAAGCAAGAAAGTGTGGGGAATTTTAAACATGTATTTTAATTTTTTAATAGTTAAAGTTGCTTTCATAAACTTCAAATGCATTTTTCTCAGAACGGTATTTTTAATAAAATGTCGAAACTTGAAATGTGATTTCTCAAAAAGTTCTTAAAATATTTTGTTGAAAATTATTATGAATACTTTTGATAGTATTTACTAGTGAATGACCTAAAAGCTTTAAATTTGGATAATTTTTAATGATGTTACACATAAACGTAATGAAAATTCGTTAAAAATTCAAAGTGTATGATTATGGACCAAAATTTTTTTACCAATTGTAAAGTAAGCAAAGATTTTAGGTGATTCACCTATCCAGTGCGTAAGAAATGTGTTGCTTCAAAAAGTATTGAAATAATTTAATTTATTAAAAAATTAAACCTTTTGAAAAAAAACCCGATTTTTTTACTAAATTTTCTTCATTTATTAGAAATTTTATAAAAAATTTCTCGGGGATAAATTTTTTAAGTACAAATCTCTATGATCGTATAAAAAATAAATATAAAATTATAAAAACAGGAGCTAGTTTCTATATTAAAAAAATTCTCCGAACATAGACATATACCTTAAATACCACCATATAGCCCATCATATGATGGAATCTGATACTTTTAATTTTCCAGAATTGTAACGTAACCTATGAGGCAGGTTAAAAAAATTGTTTCTTTTTTGGTTGAGAATTATCTGGTGCAGTACTCTAAAATCTCCCGATAATGCAAATGCAGTTTAGAATCACGTTGAATTCATTTAGTCAAACCGCGTGGTTATGTATAAAAACAAACATACAAAGAAACAAACTTCTTCATTTTGAAAGATATATAAGATTAACGGTAGATATTTATCACTCCGTTAAATAGACTGGTAGACTTTTATAAAAATAATTTGTTGTTAATACCGGTGATAAATTTTTCCTTGCAATTAAAAATAATCGATGATTAAATTTAAAATTATCACATATATACCTAGTCTATTATTGAAGCCAAATATAAGAAAAAAAATTAAATTTTAAATTCAAAACTGTCAGTTGTACAACTGGAAAAAGAAAGTAAAATGAAAAACATAAAAATTCTAAATTCTAGTACAAACATATCTATTTCCAAAAAAAAAGTTTTTTATTGACCTGGCGATGGCTAAATAACTTTGACATCATGTCGTTCTGACAACAAGTGTTCTATTCGTTTTGAAAAGAAAAATGGAGGGCGTTGCAAAGAAACCCATCAAATATCTGCAGATGAAAGAAAAAAAACCAGCAAGAAGTAGTAACTATATCGTCAGGAAGTAGTTTTTTATATACAGCAATATCATTATCCGGGAGAAATATATTATGATAGTCAGGCTTAATTATGATCCATAGAAAATCGTGTGGCAGCGACATGTTTGTCCCTTTTTCGAACAGAGAGCAATGCCATACGACAAAAACACCATTAATCATGATTTAAATTTGCTTTTTGTGGAAGAATTTATGATCTCAACTATCAGGCTCTGGATCATGAATCAATTTCATCTCACTTTTTGCTCCAAGAAATGGAAGATAAATGTATATACGTATCATAAAAGTATTTCTAAACTTTATGTACTGTTTCCTCTTGTTATGGAAATGCAGTTAATCAGAACTTCAAATTTTTATCCGTTATAATAAGAGTATAGACATAAGTCAAGAAATTAAATTTTATTTTGGATTAAAGTAAAAAAAAATTAGGATATATATCTAAAGAAGCATTATTGTAAATTATTACTAAATAGTATATAAATAAAAGCTACCTATATCAAAAGATAAGTTCTTTTCAAGATTTAACCCGTAGAACTCTGTTTTTAGGATATATATCTAAAAGAAGCACTTATTGTTAATTATTACTAAATATTGTATAAATAAATAGCTACCTATATCAAACGAGAATAAGTTCTTTTCAAGATTTAACCCGTAGAACTCTGTTTTTTAGTATATATATCTAAAAGAAGCACTTATTGTAAATTATTACTAAATGGAATAGTATAAATAAAAGCTACCTATATCAAACCAGATAATAAGTTCTTTTGAAGATTTAACCCGCAGAACTCTGTTTTTAGGACATATATCCTAAAAAGAAGCACTTATTGTAAATTATTACTAAATAGTGTATAAATAAAAGCTACCTATATCAAACCAAATAAGTTCTTTTCAAGATTTAACCCGTAGAACTCTGTTTTTAGGATATAATCTAAATGAAGCATTTATTGTAAATTATTACTAAAATAGTGTATAAAATAAAAAGCTACCTATATCAAACCAGAAATAAGTTCTTTTCAAGATTTAACCCGTAGAACTATGTTTTTACAAAATCGAATTATTTGTATATTAAATAATAAGATTATCTATAATACAGAGAGAAAAATTGAGTCAGAAAATTGAAAATCTCTTTTAAGATATAAAATATAAAAAATACCTTTTAGGATCTATACCTAAAAGAAGTATTTATTATATTAACATATAGCCCGTCATATAACGGGATTAGTAAAAGTTTAAATTTTTTTCAGAATTGAAAAGTACCCTTTATAATGCAGATAAAAAAATATGGTTTGTTTTTTGGCTGATAATTATGTATTACAAGCTCAATAGTTTATCTTCATACTCATCTAAAGTCTCCCGATAATATGAATGCAGTTTAAAATCACGTTGAATTCATTTAGAAATTTGATTCAAAGTTTTCTTAGCTAAATCGAAATTATCGTTAAGTTTTCCTATTTTTTGGCCACGGTAATTAATGAAGTAAAGGATCGGAATTATCATTTCCAATACATCCTGGAGGTAGATAGAATTTGTTGTTAATACTGGTGATAAAATTTTTATCGCAACAAAAAATAATCAGTGATTAAATTTAAAACAATCACATATTTACCTGATATATTATTTAAGCCAAATGTAAAAAAAAATATTTACGTAATATCAAAGTTCAGTAATAAAAGGTATGAAAATAATACAGATGATATATAAGCAATTTAAAATAAGAAATGATTAAATCCGATAGAAGAAATGACGTCATATTACTAGAAAAACATGTTAAATTTATCTAATTATTATGTGACAAATTGATAAATCTAATCCCCTGCTCTTAACCCATATTGTACCATACCAACTAAATATTCCTGTAAGTTATTAAAACTTAATCCATATCATTACTATGGTGTAACTAAGTATATAAAACCAAAATTTTGAAAAAATATTTTTAATTTTTTATGTAATTGGCTGTCATATAAATAGGTCCAATACAGTACTAAAGCTTAATAAATATCACTTACATTGCATTAGGCAGATTCATAGATGAAATTTGGGGAAACAGTCAAAACAAAGTCCAACATTACATTTTAAGCATACTGTTCTAGGTTTTCTCTTGCAGTTTTTGAATTGGCAGTAAGAGAGTAAGTTTATATTGCAAAAAATCTCCAGTTTTCTGAATAGAGTAGACATCTATTTACCCCTTGTTGTGTCCAGGTGTGTGAACAGATGTTTGAACTGGTTTTCATTGAAAGATAAGAAAAGAATGTGAGCTATAAGTGCAATATCGAATTGATAGAAAAATAATCAGGATTGGACCGTCGTCTTAATTGTAGGGCACCTTTTTTATACTTACAAAATGCACGTGTAAAATATATTTTTCAACAAAATCTATCAGCTACATTATTAGCTCTGTTTTTAAACTAAAAGTAACTTTCACAATGTTTGAAAAAAATAATAAATATAAAATTAAAGATTTTAAAATGACAATTTTTAAGAGGTTGCTGAAAATATATTTTAGAATACAATATAATTTGATTTCTCAGTTTTTTTGTTACTTTGCTGACTATTTTAGTGTGACTATTTTAAAGCTGTTAAAATTAAATCCACTCAGAAAATATTTATAATGTTATTATTAAATGGATTTTTATTTGTTGTCCTATTTAGAGGACAACGGTCCAATATGGGTTAATTGGAAAAATAGGGCTTGAAATAATGACATTAAAAGCTCGAAAAGGGGAAAGGGGTTTATTTCGAACATTGCTAACCCTAACTGATCAAGAATTCAATATAATGCCTCTGACCATTCCAGGTCCAACAGCTTCATAAATTAATGGACAGACGGACAGATAACCTAGGCTATTTTTATATAAGGTATTTTACTACTAAATTGTATTTAATGAAAAACCAACATCTATATCAAAACAAATTAGAATATTTTATCTTTATTGAGTAACAAATTATGTTCTGAAGTAAAAGCATCTACACATTTTGCACTTCCTTGATTTAAAATAAATTTTATCTTGTCTTGTCAAAAATAATAATAATAATCTTTGAGAAGAACTGGATACTGATTTATGGTTAAAAATTTATACCAAAACATTTGATTTTCGTTTTGATTCTAGTACTGTGGTCAATTTTTCTGCTATAAGAGTACTAATTAGGTACAGACCTACTGCGTAAAGCCGATTTAGAAAAAGAAACTGCTTTCTGGCGACAATAAAAATGGATGTTAATCCTGGAAACGCCAGTTGTTGTGTAATTAAAAAAAGAAAGTAAAGTGAAAAAATATAAAACTCCTAATATCTGGCACAAAATACAACTATTTCAAAGAAAAAGTTTTTTGAATGACCTGGCGATAGCTGACTGCCTTTGACATCATGTCATTTGTCAGCAACTCTCCGACACTTATATTCAAAAGAGACATATAGATGCCAGCAAATAAACAAAATAAATACCTGCAGATGAAAGAAAATGAGTTATTTGTTCAAGAAGTGTTTTACATACAGCAGTATCAAGAACTATACAGCAGTACTGACTGGAAGAAATATATTATGACAGTCAGCGTTAATTATGACCTAGAAATATTATATGGCAACGAAAAAATGCATGTTCTGTTTTTTAGAACAAAGAGGAATACCGTTCGACAAAGACATAATTAATCATGCTTAAAATTTGCTTTGCCAGGATGGAGTTGTGATTTAAATTATCATGCCTTTCGATCATGAATCCATTTCATCTCAGTTTTTACTCCAAGAAATGGAAGACAAATGTTCTCGTATCATAAAAAGTATTTCTAAACTTTATGTACTGTTTTCTTTTACTATGGAAATGCAGTTAATCAGAACTTCAAGTTTTTATGAGTTATAAAAAAGAGTAAAATTATGAGTCAAGAATTAAATTTTATTTTCCTATTTAAAATATAAAAAATATTTCGTTTTAGGATATATAGCTAAAAGAAGCACTTATTGTTAATTATTACTAAATATTGTATAATTAAAAGATAACTATATCAAAACAGAATAAGTTCTTTTCATGATTTTACCATAGAAAGCTGTCTTTATGCAATCAAGTTATTTGTAAATCAAATAGTAAGATTATCTATAATAGAGAGAGAAAAACTGAGTCAGAAAATTGAAATTCTCTTTAAAGATTTAAAATATAAAAAATCCATTTTAGGATCTATAAGTAAAAGAAGTATTTATAGTATTTTATTACTAAATTGTATTTTATTAAAAACCACGTCTTTATCGAAACAAATTAGAGTATTTTCATGCTTTAACCATAGAAAGCTGTTTTATGTTTTGAAGAACCTTATTTAATTCAAATAATAAGCTTATAAAAGCTGAAAAACCTTTAATGAGTAATAAATTATGTTCGTAAGTTAAAGCATCTGCATATTCCTGCATTTCCTTGATTTAAAATAAATTTTTTCTTGTCTTGCCAGAAACAATAATAATAATCTTTGAGAAGAACTGGATAGTGATTTAAGGTTAAAAATTTATGCCAAAACATTTGATTTTAGTTTTGATTCTAATACTGGGGTCGAGTTTTTGCTACAGGAGGACTAATTTAGATACAGACCTACTGCCTAAAGCCGCCTTAGAAAAAGTAACTGATTTCTGACGACAACAAAAATGGCTGTTAAACCCGAAAACGTTAGCAGTTGTGTAATTCGAAAACGAAAGGAAGTCTAAAAATATAAAACTCCTAAAATCTAGTACAAAATACATCTCTTTCCAAGAAAAAAACTATTTTGAATGATCTGGTGATATCTAACTGCCTTTGACATCAAATCATTTGTCAGCAACATTCCAACTCTTAAGGCACCTCCACACTATGGTCCACTGCAAGCCATCACCATCATCTGGATGTAGTATGATTTATCGTGGTCGATGATGGCAGATGATAAAATACGCTTGGTGGACTATGGCTTCCTAGGCGGTTTTTTCTCCAATGTTCAAGATGCGCAACTAAAGCCAGGTGGGCAACTAAAGTGCACAGTAGACCCTATGGACGAATCCACGTGTTTGGCTCATTTAGTGGCCCAGCGAGTGGATGTAACCCATGAACCATCGTTCAAGGTCCGCAGCAGGAAGTGATGAACAATTGGACATAGTGTAGAGGCTACATTATATTGAAAAGGGAATTGGATGGCAATGTAAATAAACCCAATAAATATCTGCAGATGAAAGAAAAGGAGTCAATAAGTTATTTCGTCAATAAGTTTTTTACATACAGCAGTATCAATCAGTATACAGCAGTACTATCTGGAAGAAACATATTATGACAGTCAGCGTTAATTATGACATAGAGATAATTGTATGGCAACGAAAAAAAATGTATGTTCCTTTTTTACAAACAAACAGGAATATCGCTCAATAAAAACATCATTAATCATCATTTAAACTTGCTTTGCCAGGAAAGATTTGTGATTTCAACTATCAGGTCTGAAATCATTAGTCAATGTCATCGTATTCTTGCCGTAAGAAATAGACCACAAAAGTTCTCGAATCATAAAAGTATTTGTACACTTTATGTACTATCTTCTTTTTTGTTTATAGAAATGCATTTAATCAGAACTTCAAGTTTGTTATCAAGTTTAGAAAAGAATGAAAACTTGAGTAAAAAAATGTTTTTTTGGTATTTAAAAGGTTAAAACAGTTCGTTTAAGGATCTACATCTAAAAGAAGAGGTTTTTTTTTATAAATTATTACTAAATAAGGTGTTATAGAAAAGAGTGAAAACTTGAGTAAAAAAAATATTTTTTTGGTATTTAGAAGATAAAATATTTTGTTTAAGGATGTACATCTAAAATAAGAGTTTTTTTAATAAATTATTACTAAATAGTGTATTATCGAAAAAGCGAAAACCTAACTAAAAAAATGTTTTCTTGGTATTTAAAAGATAAAACATTTCGTTTAGAATCTATATCAAAAACAAGAGTTTTTCTATTAAATTATTACTAAATAGTGTATTATAGTAAAGAATGAAAACTTGACTAAAAAAATGTTTATTTTGGCATTTAAAAGATAAAATATTTCGTTTAAGGATCTACATTTAAATGAAGAGTTTTTTTTATAAATTATTACTAAATAGTGTGTTACAGAAAAGAGTGAAAACTTTAGTAAAATATATTTTTTTGGTATTTAAAAGATAAAATATTTCGTTTAAGGGTCTACATCTAGAATAAGAGTTTTTTTTATAAATTATTACTAAATAGTGTATTATTGAAAACAATAAAAATTTAAGTAAAAAAATGTTGTTTTGGTATTGAAAAGATAAAACATTTCTTTTAAGGATCTATGTCTAAAACAAGAGTTTTTTTATGAATTATTACTGAACAGCGTATTATAGAAAAAAGTGAAATCTTTAGTAAAAAAATATTTTCTTGATATTTAAAACATAATTTTTTTTTAATAATATACACCTAAAACAAGAGTTTTTTTTTAATAAATTATTACTAAATAGTGTACTGTAGAAGGGAGTAATAAATTGAGTAAAAAAATGTTTTTTTGTCATTTAAAATATAAAACATCTTTTTTAAGGATCTACATCTAAAACAAGAAGGTTTTTTTTTATAAATTATTACTAAATAGTGTATTACAGAAAATAGTGAAAACTTGAGTAAAAGAAATGGGGTTTTTTTGGTATTGAAAAGGTAAAATATTTCGCGTAAGGATCTACATCTAAAACAAGAGGTTTTTTTAATAAATTATTACTAAATAGCGTATTATAGAAAAGAGAGAAAAATTTAGTAAAAAATGTTTTTTGGTATTTAATAGATAAAATATTTTATTTAAGGATATACATCTAAAGTAAGAGGGTTTTTTTATAAGTTATTACTAAATAATATATTATATAAAATAGTGAAAACTTTAGTAAAAAAATTTCTTTTTGATATTTAAAAGACAAAAAATTTCGAATAAGGATCTACTTCTAAAACAAGAGTTGTTTTTAAATTTATTAGTAAAAAGTTTATTATAGAAAAGATTGAAAAGTTGAGTAAAAAGATTTTTTTAATATTTAAAAGGTAAAATATTTCGTTTAAGGATCTATTTCTTAAACAAAAGTTATTTTTTTATAAATTATTACTAAATAGTGTATTATAGAAAAGAGTGAAAACTTGAGTAAAAAAATGTTTTTTTGGTATTTAAAAGATAAAAAAAAATTTTTGAAGGATCTACATCTAAAACAAGAGTTTTTAAAATTTATTACTAAATAGTGTACTATAGAAAAAAGTGAAAATTTGTGTAAAAAAATTTTAAAAGTTTTGTTTAATTATCTACATCTAAAACAAGAATTTTTTTTATAAATTATTACTAAATAATGTAGATAAAAACTAACTATATCAATACATAGTAAAATGTTTTCATGATTTAGCCGTAAAAGGGTTTTTTTAAGCGATCAACGTTTTTGCAATTGAAATAAGATTATGTATAATAGAGCCAGAAAATTTAAATTATTTTTTAGGATATGAAATCAAAAGTACCTTTATAAGATTTATATCTAAAGAAATCATTTATTTTATTTTATTACTTAAAAGTATTTAATTAATAGCTAACAATTATATTGAATCAAAATAAAATATTTTAACGACGCAATTGTAAATCCTTGTTTTTATGTTTTAGAGATTATTTGTGATTTAAAGATTAAGCTTATAAAATCTTAAAATAACTTTAATGCGTAACAAATTGTGCTCTGAAGTTAAAACATCTGCATGTTCTGTAATTCCTTGGTTATTATTTTTTTTGTGTATGTATGTTGTCTTTCAGATAACAATAACAATAATCTTTGAGAAAAACTGGATACTGTTTTAGGATTAAAAATCATTACCACTACATTCGATTTTGTTTTTGTTTGAAGAACTGTGGTCAACTTGTTTTTGCTACACTAGAAATTGAGACACAAACATAATCTTAAGCCTTTGCCTTAAAACAACATATGGGATACTTGATTGTACTGTTGTACCTAAAATGAGAACCTCGTATCACACACATAATGATTCTTTCTGGCCAAAAGTGAAAAGCTCGTGTCAGACACGTGATGATTCTCTCTGGCATATAATACAATACTCTATTTATGAAACTCTATTATGAATACTCTATTTATATTCCAAAAGTGAAAAACTTTATCACACACGTGATGATTCTGTCTGGCCAAAAGTGAAAACCTCTTGTCAGACACGTGATGATTCTGTCTGGCCAAAAGTGAAAACCTCTTGTCAGACACGTGATGATTCTGTCTGGCCAAAAGGGAAAAGCTCGTATCACACACGTGATGATTCTATCTGGCCAAAAGTAAAAAGCTCGTATCGCACACGTGATGATTCTGTCCGGCCAAAAGTGAAAAGCTCGTGTCAGGCACGTGATGATTCTCTCTGGCCAAAAGTGAAAAGCTCTTGTCAGACACGTGATGATTCTTTCTGGCATATAATATAATACTCTATTTACGAAACTCTATTATGAATACTCTATTTATATTCCAAAAGTGAAAACCTTTATCACACACGTGATGATTCTCACTGGCCAAAAGTGAAAAACTCGTGTCAGACACGTGATGATTCTGTCTGGCCAAAAGTAAAAAGCTCTTATCAGACATGTTATTGTTTTTAGGCGATAAAGCTTTTTTGTTTTTGCATTATTGTTTGTTAGAATTGCAGTATAGGAGTTGGTAGTTTATTCTTGGGTGTAATTGCAATAGAGCATAATATTATATGCAATAAATAATTAACTGTTAGTGCTTAGAGAATCTAAGAATTTAACCTAATGGCAAAAAAGGAAAATTGATACTAATAACATTGCTGGAAAGTGTCCTGATTGCACCTTAGAAACTGAAACAGATACCGATTAGGATACATCTGAAGATAGCATTGTAATTTGCCCTGTAAAAAAAACGTGTGCAAAATTTAGTTAGTGATGAAAGCGATACTAATGAAGAAGATAATTTTGACTAATATTATACATTATAGGTTATTCACGCAATAAATTCTACATAGAAAATATTTAAACGATTGAAATTTTTTACTTTTGTTATATAACCAAAAACATAGAAATAATATTACGTGAAATAAAAACATTAATAAATTTTTAATGAAAATGAAATGAAATAAAATTATCAAATTCTGTGGTCTTATTAAATAGTAAATTCAGTACTATTAATGTCCACTGTTTTGCTCACAATTTAGTTACTGATGAAACTGCTTCTGGTCACAACGTATTAGAAAATCTTTCGTCGAAAGTGGCACACACACTCGTCGCTCGATTCATAAAGCAAGAAGTTAAATGAAATTCCAAAATATGTATTTCCGATGATAATGAAAATAGCAGTTAAAAATGAAAACGTCTGCTAAGTTGTTCTGCTAATGAAAAAAAGAAAGTAAAATGTAAAAATTT
>CM063499.1:58900225-58910225 GCA_032207245.1 Pardosa pseudoannulata
TTCATGAAATAATCCTCTTAATACCTAACAGGAAACACATCCATGTTCTTCCATCCATTCATCATACAGTCCCAAATTAGCCACATGTGACAATTTTTTAACGGCTTAACACATTGTGTGCGGGTACATTTTGCAGCGGAATTGTACCGGGAGCGGGCGTTTTGAGCGTAAATTTAGTTATTCAGTTAAATCTTAATAGATAGAAAATTATTTAATTTTTTAACCAACTTTTCGTATTTTATATTGAAATATATAAACAAATATATAAACATAAATATATAAATAACAACCATAAGATTTTTGTAAACAAAAAATATATATATATTTAGAGGTTAAATTTATAATAGTAACCTAAATAAGAAAATCAAACAGAAATAGTAGTATATAGTTTTAAGTTTTTCGAATTATGTTATATATAAACATTTTTACATTATAAAAAAATTAAAAGAGGTATCATAAAACTAATAATGTAAAAACAAGTTTTTATTTGTCTAAATTTGTCTACAATCCATGTTGTACACAAGAACATTCTTCTTCGTTTTCTTGAATATACCGTTATTTTTGTACCCACAAACAAACCATGTTGTTACACTAACTCTTACTAGTACGTGTCCCGCGCAAGAGTATCATTCGTCAGAAAACTAACTGGTACGTGTCTCGCGCTCACGTATCAATCGTCAGAAAACGTACTAGTACGTGTCCCGCATGCAATGAGTTAACTCTAAAAGTACGGCTAATTTTTTATACTTTCCAGTCCTGAAATGAGGCGCGATTTTCTTATGTTTTCTTATGTTTTCATGTTACAATTCATATCTTCATTAGTTTTATTAAAACAACACATGAATTTTAATATCTTTTACATTTTTATTAAAAATTATATAATACGGCGCCATTTTATAAGTTAAAATATCCATGCAACATTTTTAGTACGAGTCCAGCGTACAATGTGTTAAGAAGGATATGAAAGAATGTCTTTTTGACAAACTCCAAAATGTCTACAGAGCCTGTAGGTACAAAGCTTCGTGGTCTCTTAGAAAATGAGCGTAAACTAGACTACAACGACCGGTAGCAATACTAGATTTATTGTATTGCACACAGACAAAGGAACATAATTTTAAGAACCACAAAAAACATTTACTTACAAGATTTATGAAAAATTAAAGTATAACAAAATAATATAGTTCTGACTCTCGGAGCCTGTCTGATGGTCGAGCTTTCCATATCCAAAATAAAATTCTCTCCCTGCAAAACAGAGAGATGTCTCCAGGTCGCAGGCTCTGTGTCGACTCCTCGAACTCAACTGTCCTGCCCGCAGATCGTCTCTTCCTTCTTCGGGGGATCAGCTTCTCGAAACTTGATCCCATCCGAAAAGGGAAAATCCGCCTTTCAAGATGCATTGCCCCTGCAAAAAAAAAGAAAAGAAAAAAAAAATCGAGCGAAATATCCGAAAAACCTTATCAACCCCCCTTAGCTGACTTCTTATTTATTTATTCAGTTACATCTCAATTGAACGAAAATTATTTAATTTTTTAACAAACCTTTTGTATTTTATATTGAAATAAATAAACATATATACAAATAGAAATATATAAATGACAAGCATAAGATTTTTGTAAACAAAAAATATATTTTTTACTAGATAAATTTATAATAGTATAGTAAATATGAAAAATCAAATAGAAATAGTAGTATATAGTTTTAATTTTTTCAAATTATGTTATATATAAACATTTTTACATGAAAAATGAAAAGAGCAATCATAAAACTAATAATGTATAAAGTAGATTTTATTCGTCTAAATTTTTCCAGAAACTATGTAGTAGGAAAGAACATTCGGCTTCGTTTTCCTGTATATACCGTTATTTTTGTACCCACAAACCATGTTGTTACACTAACCCGTGCTAGTTCGTGACCCGCTTCTGAAGTATTAATCGTCAGAAAACGTACGAGTAAGTGTCCTCATGTCTTTTTGACAAACTCCAAAATATCTACAGTGCCGTAGCTACAAGGCTTCGTGGTCTCTTACAAAATGAATTTAAACTAGACTACAACCACCGGCAGCAATGCTGGATAAATTGTATCTCAGACAAAGGTACGTATGCTGAAGATTATTAACTGGGTTTTTTTTTCATATCATTTTTTAATTTGTGTAATATTATCTGAATAATTTAGAACAGACATTGTATGTAGGAAAATCCCATGATGAAGCCAGTTTAACTTAGTTAAAGCTCCTCCGTCAGACTGAAAATCCCTGTATAAGAATGAATTTTGTAATACTCCTCTTTCTGCTGAGCTATATTAGCGTGGGACATGTCCGCCTACTTTACTGGACAGGTGTGTTCGATAGTCTCCGAAGATACATTAAATTCCCTCCGAAACTTTAGGAACCACAAACAACATTTACTTACAAGATTTATGAAAAATTAAAGTATAACAAAATAATATAGTTCTGACTCTCGGAGCCTGTCTGATGGTCGAGCTTTCCATATCCAAAATAAAATTCTCTCCCTGCAAAACAGAGAGATGTCTCCAGGTCGCAGGCTCTGTGTCGACTCCCCGAATTCGACTGCCGCAGATCTTCTATACCTTTTTCGGGGAGTCAGTATCTCGAAACTTTAACGCTTCCGAAAGGGGAAAATCCTCCTCTTAAGATGCATTGCCTCCCTGCAAAGAAAAGAGAAAAAACAAGCGTCATATCCAAAAAACCTTTTTAATTTAGTAATTCAGTTAAATCTCAATAGATCGAAAATTATTTAATATTTTAACTAACTTTTCGTATTTTATATTAAAATATATAAACAAATATATAAATAGAAATATATAAATAGCCATAATATTTTTGCAAACAAATAATATATTTTTTAGTAGATAAATTTATAATAGTATCGTAAATATGAAAAATCAAATAGAAATAGTATATAGTTTTAATTTTTTCGAATTATTTTATATATAAACGTTTTTATATTTTAAAAAAATGAAAAGAGCAATCATAAAACTAATAATGTAAAAACTAGTTTTTATTTGTCTAAATTTTTCCAGAATGTATGTAGTAAACAAGAACATTCGGCTTCGTTTTCCTGTATATACCGTTATTTTTGTACCCACAAACAAACCATGTTGTTACACTAACCCGTACTAGTACGTGACCCACGCTCAAGTATCAATCGTCAGAAAACGTACTAGTACATGTCCTGTGCTCAAGTATCCATCGTCAGAAAACGTACTAGTACGTGTCCCGCATACAATGAGTTAACCTGAAGTGTACGGCTAAATTTTTAAACTTTTCGGTCCTGAAATGAGGGGCAATTTTCTTATGTTTTCATATGTTACAATTCTTATCTTCATCAGTTTTATTAAAACAACACATACATTTTAATAGCTTTTACATTTTTATTAAAAATTATATAATACGGCGCCATTTTATAAGTTAAAATATCCATGCAACATTTTTAGTACGAGTCCAGCGTACAATGTGTTAAGAAGGATATGAAAGAATGTCTTTTTGACAAACTCCAAAATGTCTACAGAGCCTGTAGGTACAAAGCTTCGTGGTCTCTTAGAAAATGAGCGTAAACTAGACTACAACGACCGGTAGCAATACTAGATTTATTGTATTGCACACAGACGCACATACTCTGAAGATTATTAACTGGGTTTTTTTTTCATATCATTTTTTAATTTGTGTAATATTATCTGAATAATTTAGAACAGACATTGTATGTAGGAAAATCCCATGATGAAGCCAGTTTAACTTAGTTAAAGCTCCTCCGTCAGACTGAAAATCCCTGTATAAGAATGAATTTTATGCATGGTGTAATGTTCTTACGACACTAACACCAGTATTTGTTTTCAAAAGGGGAAACACAGTGAAAATATAATACCTTATATTTGAACTAAAAACATTTATTATGTACATTAATTATTTACAGACTTTATTTTTGGATTAACATGTACATTATTCATTACTCGACGTTTATCATTATACCTCAATTCATTACAATTTCCTTTTGTTTTTATACGTTATTCCTTAATCAAAAGATTCTGAGACCCGAGGTAATTAGTATGAAAAATTATCAAGTTTACCTCCTGTAATTACAGGAGAGCAGGCTGGGACGTGATCAATCACTCCTCCGCAGGGGTCCCCACTAAAACTCGAAGTCAACAGCTGCACCTAAATTCTTCTTGGAAATTTCTTCCACACATATGCTTGCACTTGCTGACCACCGTCGTAAAGTACATCAGTAGAATATAAGAGAACAATTTTACCCCTATTAGTTAGCACAGAACTGGTAAAATTAATAAAGTGACCGTTCTAATTAACATCCTGTACCAAATATTTTCCTTAGAGCCCCAAACGAAAACCCAAATGCAGAATAATCCATTTTCCGATTCTTTTATTAAATTTTACTAAAACGCGTTTATGCCATTACCTGTTAAAAAGATTATATTTTAATCTTCATTTCTTTTAATTGGAGATATGATAAATCTAATTAGAAAAAAAAACGAAGAAATTACTTTAATGTATAAGTAATTCAGTAAAATCGAAGGATATTACTTCTCAGAATTAACGTATCCGCTTTCTCTATACTGTTTTTATTATAATCTAAAAAAATAACTAAGTAATTTTTCTTTGTCAGCATTAAAGCATAAAAATGCTAAATTATTTCAAAATTTCTTTTAGATTATATTTTAAAATTAATATCTTAAAAAATTATACATGTATGGAATTTATGTAACAAATATAAAATTTTATCAGTAATTTCTTCATTAAAGATAGCTAAACCCCTTAAAATATCAAATGCGACATAAAGCATAAAGTGAAGTTTTTAATAGATAAATATAGTTAAATATGTTAAAATTGTCCTACAAATATTACAGCTAAATTTAATTGAATGTTTATAAGTAATACATTTTTTTTCTATTTTTGCTACATGGCTAACAGAAACCTTAAGTTTAATAAGGAATATTTTTAACATTTTAGTAAAATTTCTATAATTTTGTTTTATTTGGATATTTTTTACTGTATTATCTGACGGAATTTGTTTTGCTGATTTAATGATTTGTACAAAATATTTACTAAAATCTTTTTACTAAAACAAGCTTATTCCATTAGCTGTTAAAAAGGATTATATTTTAGTCTTTCTTTCTTTTAAATGTAGTTATGCTACAATAATTAGAAAAAAAAGCGAAGAAATTACTTTAATGTATAAGTAATTCAGTAAATAAATCGAAGAATATTACTTCAAAGAATTAACGTATCTGATTACTCTATACTATTTTTTAATCGGAAAGAAATAATTAATTTATTATACTTTATTAACATTAAAGCATAAAAATTCTAAAGTATTTCAAAATTTCTTTTAGATTATATTTAAAAATTAATATCTTAAAAAATTATACATGCTTGGAATTTATGCAGCAAATATAACATTATATAAGCATTTTCTTCATTAAAGACAGCTAAAACCCTTGAAATATCAAATGCAACATAAAACATAAAGTGAAGTTTTAATAGGTAAATAAAGTTAAATATCTCACCATTGTCCTACAAATAGACAACTAAACTTTAATAAAAGTTTACAAGTAATACACTTTTTTTCTATTTTTGCTACTTGGCTAACATAAACCTTAAGTTTATGTTATATCCATAGCATAATCTTTCAGGACATGCAAAAATATAAGAAAATTATGTTGTTACGATATATCTGATACATAATTTTTAAAATAAACTTTTATACAAAACGCAAGACTGTATTAAATCTGATACGCAGTGTGCTCTACAATTATTACAATAAAAAATATTTTGTAAATATACAAATTGCTTAATTATAATAAAATAAAATAAAATTTATTTGCAAGAATGGGAAACAATTAAAGATGAATATTCATATTTCTTCTTATTGGATGTGCTTCTAAATTTAAAAAGAATAGAATTTACTTTAAATCTTGGAAAAGATAAAATCATACGGAATTGATACTTACCACTTGTTTATTGACTTGAAGGAAGCCTTCGATTTTATCAAGAGGAATAAACTGTTTGAGTCGATGTATGAATTGGGAATCCTGCCTAAGCTTATTAATCTTGTCAAAATGACATTACGAAGTGTAAAATGTAGAATTAAGTTTATGTCTGATCTAACAGAGATTTTCTGTACAGAGAAATGTCTTGAAGCGAGAATCTCTGCTTTGCATTTTATTTAATAGCCGTTGAAAAAGTTATAAGAGATTAAAGTATGAGCACTAGTGTCACATTCCTGCAGAGATCTATACAGGTACTGGTATACGCCGATGACATCCATATAGTTGGGCAAAGAAAGCAGGATGTAGTTGATGCATTGCCCTTGAGAATGCTGTCAAGGATATGTGCTTGGCCGTAAGAGAGGGAAAACAAAGTTTTTGGGTGGCAAACACTAGAATGCATCCGGTACACACGCTTAATATTAGAAACTACACTTTTAAAGGAGTCCCCCAGTGTAAGTACTTTGGCAAGATTATTAGCAGTAGAAATGCGGTTGCAATTAGAAACCGAATTTTGATATCAAATAGAAGCTACTTTAATTTAAAGAGATAAATAAAATCTAAACTCCACTCCATTAATACAAAAATAAATTTATACAGAACCGTTATAAGACCGATAATTTTATATGGTAGTGAGACATGAGCAATTAACAAAACACAGGAAAACAGGCTATTCATTTTTGAAAGAAAGATCCTTCGATCAATTTGTGGTTCAGTAAAAAAAGGTACATGGAGATGTTTATATAACCATTAAATATATGCTAAATATAGACAACCTAACATCTTGAGAGTTATTAAGTCCAACACAGAATCAGATGGTTGGAGCAATGGTATAGACGTGTAGATTTGGATCCAGTTAAAAAATTCACTTTTCGTAGATTGAAGGTACAAGTTAAAGAGGGAGACCAGCTACAAGTTGGTTGGAAAGTGTATAGAGAGATTTGGAGATCTTGGGAATAATTAGGAGGAAAAACCTGGGTAAAAGTCCTATCGTCTGTTGGAAGCAGGGAGAGAAAGTCTTCGCCTGCACCAGGCTGTAATTCTGTTGATGAAGAGGAAGAAGAAGGGTTTACATTTAGTCATTCCTGTGAAAATTATATAATCACAGTTTTAGATCTTATAGAATTTGAATTAGATTTATTAATTCGGAATACTGCTTAAGCTTACTAATCTTGTCAAAATGACATTAGGAAGTGTAAAATGTAGAATTATGCTTATATCTGAGGTATCAGCGGTTTTCTATACAGAGAGAGGTCTTAAAGAGAGATACTCTCTGACTTGCATTTTATTTAATATTGCCCTTGAAAAAGTTATAGGAGATTCAGATATCAACACTAAACGCACATTCCTGCAGAGATCTACACAGGTACTGGTATACGACGATAGCATGGATATAGTTGGGCAAATAAAGCAGGATGTGGTTGAGGCACTTATTGGCCTTGAGAATATTGCCAAAGATATGGCAGTAAACGAGGGAAAAGAAAATTTTTTGGTGGTAAAAACTAGAATGGACGATGTACACTCCTTTAATATTGGAAACTACATTTTTGAAGGAGTCACCTAGTTTAAGCACTTGGGCAAACTTATTAGCAGTAGAAATATTATTGCAATTATGAACCATATTTTGATGGCAAATAGATGCTACTTCGTTTTAAAGAGCCAATTAAAATCTAAACTCCTCCCCGTATATACAAAAATAAATTTATACAGAACCCTTATAAGACTGATTATTTTATATGGTAGTGAGACATGAGCAATAAAAAAACAGAGGAAAATAGACTACTCATTTTTGAAAGAAAGATCCTTCTTTCAATTTCTGGGGAGGCAAAAGAAAAGGATCCGTGGAGAAATTTATATAACCATGAAATATATCCTAAATGCAGACAACCATACATCTTAAGAGTAATCCAACAAAAGTTAAATCCAGCAGAATCAGATGGTTGGAGCAATGGTATAGACGTGTAGATTTGGATCCAGTTAAAAAATTCACTTTTCGTAGATTGAAGGTACAAGTTAAAGAGGGAGACCAGCTACAAGTTGGTTGGAAAGTGTATAGAGAGATTTGGAGATCTTGGGAATAATTAGGAAGTTGATTTAGTTTGGAGCGCTACAGTTTACTTTTTTACAACACGAGGTCTAATGCGACCAGGACCATCTGCTTAAAGCCAATTCCGAGCTGTTACGAACATCCATGCCACTGTGGAATTCGAACCCACGAACTACGGATATGAAGGCCAGTAACCTAACCATTCGTCCATCATTCGACAATAAATAGGATGAGAAACCTGGATAAAAGTAATATCGTCTGGAGGAAGCAGAGGGAGATAGCCATGGCCTACACCAGCATGTAGTGCTGTTGAAGAAGTTTAAAAAGAAGGGTTTACTTTTAGTCATTCCTGTGAGAATCATATAATCACAGTTTTAGATCCTATAGAATTTTATTTAACTTTAGTAATTTTTATAGACATTTTACCTTCTTTCTAATAATATTTTACCCAATAAATAAAGCTTAATAGAGATGGTGTGCCTAGCTTTTTTTTATAGAATTACAAATAACTTCAGAAAACATTTAAAAAAAATGCGTATATAGTTGAAATTTTTTCTCCTGAAAACTCTTTAAAAATCCTCATTCACACTCAATCAAAGGATTTCGTAATACAATTCAAAAAATATTTTTAAAAAAATCAATCCAAGCTTTTTTTTTAATACAGTGGAGTGGTTATTTTTTTCTCCAGTCACATTGGTTTTGCATTTATCACACTCAGATTTCTTGGACCTTTTGTACTATTGAAGAAAAGGTATTGCATTTCTGAAGAATTTTTACATTCTAAAAGAATTTTTTTCTTAAAATATGATAGTGAATTTGCATCATTTGGGAATAATATTTTCTGAAAAAGTTAAAACAGTTTGAATAAATTTATTCTTTAGAAAATTTTTTTTTTATTTTAAGTTTCAAAAGAAAATGATAAGAATAATTTAATAATATTTTGTTGTAGTTACTTTATACAGATTAAGTTTAAAGGCAATGATAAGAATAATTTAATAATAGTTTGTTTGAAAGAATTACTTAGTGAAGATTTATTTGTACTTTAAAATAAATTATATTTGAACGTTTGGACACATTATTCGAGTTAAGTGTAATATCATTTTTCTTTTTCTTGGTTTGATTTTTGTGGGAGAGGATAAATACTTTTTATTCTGGTGTAATGGGAGTGAATCATACTTATTTGCCCATAAAATGCACATTAAATTACTTTATTGGTAGGGTAAATGGGTGTAACCATATGTACCATGTAATAATAAAATTCTATTAAAGTAAAATCCTAACTAAAATGTTTTCTCTTTTCCATTGAAAATCTAAATTCCTAATTAGCAAATTCTAAAACACATGTTTCATAATAATGGCGGCGTACACTCATTTCCTGGCATTTTGAATTTAAAATCGCAGCACCGTTGATTCATTTTTCCCCACATTACGTACTATACCTTCAATAATAAAATAGAAGTAATTAAAGTGAACTGTTTGGTTACTCAAATGACATCATTCCTGTAGCCACTCCCCTTCCAAAAGTGAATAAAAGATCTGACACAGAGATTTCGGGGCTTCTCCTTCGAGACCACGATGTAATACATCTTCAAATATTTTCTGTGTTTTGTGATCTTTTTCACTACGGGGACTTGTGTGTTATCTGGTGTTCTAAATAAATGGTTTTTTTTTGTAGTTCTGCATCAATCAACTCGGCTACTACATTCTCCAGTATTTTTAAATCATGTGAACGTTATATTAAGTTATTATTATAATCATGTACCATGTACCAGATGACAAATACCTTTATTTAGAGTAAAACGTCATTTTACAATATGTGCGTTTACATGCAGCACTAAATATATCTCTAATCTCGATATTTTTTATATAAAGGGCATCATATGAGGCTTTAACTCCTTGCCTGTGACGCCGAATTTAGTCAGGGAAATGAAAATG
>CM063499.1:58915225-58920225 GCA_032207245.1 Pardosa pseudoannulata
TGCTAGCCCCGCTGCATAATAATGTTACTTTTATATGCCAATCTTTCTTACTGCAAAGTTTTACTTATGCTAAATTTATAATTCTGTTTCTGTACGATTCTTTTTATTATTATTTTTTTTAATTCCCTAGATATTTTTATTTCTTTTTAATCATTGTCTCACATTTTATCGTATTAAACCACTTTTGATATTATTACTTAACGGCCTTCTTTAACTTCTTTTTTTTATTTATATTTACTGTATATGTATATATGTATATATTTTCCTTTTTACTATTGTATTATAACCATACTGTAACTGGCATCTTGATATACAAAATATTCATTATAAACTGCTCCCTTGTTAAATATCTTACCTTGCTTACTGGAGATATGCCCAACTGCCGAGGTGCTCTGAAGATTACATTTTATACGGAAAGATGATTTTCCTTATTACTTCAAATACTTCTTCATTTTCTGTTATTTTATGACTATTTTTAGGTACTTATATGGTTTAAACACATTAATATCTAAGCTAAATACTTTTGTCTACCTATCACTACAGTTCTCTATGATTTGTGCTAGCCCCGCTGCATAATAATGTTGCTTTTATATGCCACTCTTTCTTACTGCAAAGTTTTACTTATGCTAAATTTATAATTCTGTTTCTGTACGATTCATTTATTATTATTGTTTCTTTTATTTCTCTAGACATTTTTATTTCTACTTAATCATATTTTCTCACATCTTATCGTATTTAACCACTCTTGATATTTTTACCTAACGGCCTTCTTTAACTTCTTTTTTTTATTTATATTTACTGTATATGTATATATGTATATATTTTCCTTTTTACTATTGTATTATAGCCATACTGTAACTGGCATCTTGATATACAAAATATTCATTATAAACTGCTCCCTTGTTAAATATCTTACCTTGCTTACTGGAGATATGCCCAACTGGTCAGGTGCTCTGAAGATTAACATTTATACGGAAAGATGATTTTCATTATTACTTCAAATACTTCTTCATTTTCTGTTATTTTATGACTATTTTTAGGCACTTGTATGCTTTAAACACATTAATATCTCAGCTAAATACTTTTGTCTACCCATCACTACAGTTCTCTATGATTTGTGCTAGCCCCGCTGCATAATAATGTTACTTTTATATGCCACTCTTTCTTACTGCAAAGTTTTACTTATGCTAAATTTATAATTTTGCTTCTGTACGATTTTCTTTTATTATTGTTTTCATTAATTCAGACATTTTTATTTCTTTTTAATCATATTTCTCACATTTTATCGTATTTAACCTTTTTTGATATTATTACTTAACGGCCTTCTTTAACTTCTTTTTTTATTTATATTTACTGTATATGTATATATGTATATATTTTCCTTTTTACTATTGTATTATAACGTTATTGTAACTGGCATCTTGATATACAAAATATTCATTATGAATCGCTCCCTTGTTCAATATCTTACCTTGCTTACTAGAGATATGCCCAACTGGTCAGGTGCTCTGAAGATTACCCTTTATACGGAATGATGATTCTTCTTATTACTTCAAATACTTTTTCATTTTCTGTTATTTTATGCCTATTTTTACTTACCTGTAGGCTTTCAACACATTAATATCTAAGCTAAATAATTTTGTCTACCCATCACTACAGTTCTCTATGTTTTGGGCTAGCCCCGCTGCATAATAATGTTACTTTTATATGCCACTCTTTCTTACTGTAAAGTTTTACTTATGCTAAATTTATAATTCTGTTTCCGTACGATTCTTTTTATTATTATTTTTTTAATTCCCTAGATATTTTTATTTCTTTTTAATCATTGTCTCACATTTTATCGTATTTAACCATTTTTGATATTTTTACCTAACGGCCTTCTTTAACTTCTTTTTTAATTTATATTTTCTTTATATGTATATATGCATCTATTTTCCTTTTTACTATTGTATTATAACGTTATTGTAACTGGCATCTTGATATACAAAATATTCATTATAAACTGCTCCCTTGTTAATTATCTTACCTTGCTTACTGGAGATATGCCCAACTGGTGAGGTGCTCTGAAGATTACCATTTATACGGAAAGATGATTTTCCTTATTACTTCAAATACTTCTTCATTTTCTGTTATTTTATGACTATTTTTAGGCACTTGTATGCTTTAAACACATTAATATCTCAGCTAAATACTTTTGTCTACCCATCACTACAGTTCTCTATGATTTGTGCTAGCCCCGCTGCTTAATAATGTTGCTTTTATATGCCACTCTTTCTTACTGCAAAGGTTTACTTATGCTAAATTTATAATTCTGTTTCTGTTCGATTCTTTTTATTATTTTTTTTTATTTCTCTAGACATTTTTATTTCTTTTCAATCATTTTGTCTCACATTTTATCGTATTTAACCACTTTTGATACTTTTACTTAACCTTCTTTAACTTCTTTTTTAATTTATATTTACTTTATATGTATATATGTATACATTTTCCTTTTTACTATTGTATTATAACGTTACTGTAACTAGTATATTGATATACAAAATATTCATTATGAACCGCTCCCTTGTTAAATATCCTAGGATTACTGGATTACTGGAGATATGCTCAAGCGGGAGAGGTACTCCAAAGATTACCTTTATACGAAGAGATTATTATTATTATTATTATTATTTTGGTGTCTTTAACCCTTTCGTGGGCCATTTATTTCTCCCTCCACGTTTCCAAACTTTCAAAACAGAGCTTCCAATTTTATTCAATCGATCGTACAATTGATGACAGCTCAAAACCGAATCAGTCTTTCAGTCGTTACAATAACAAGACCAGTATATTATAATCGGTTTTGCGCTTCCCACAGGTGTATTTTTAAGATCGTGTAGGTGAGAAATAATCTTCCCACGGTCCACAAAAGGGTTAATAAAAGGTTTTTTTGCGATCTGCGGCTCTTCATTTTGCTTCAACATGTTCAAAATATCTCAGATCTGAAAGTCTTAACATACATGGCAGTCCGCTATTTTCTAATAGATATAAAATATATAATAGATATAAATTACAATAAATATATAATATATAATAATAGATATATAATAATATATAATAATAGATATAAAAAGAATTTTACCTCTAGAAAAAGATTGAGGGTCAATGACTTAAACTAATACAATAAATAATTTAGCCAAAAGTTTTTCTACAATCATTCTCTTTTATTTTCCTCAAAAAGTGACAGATAAATAAGAGATTCATAGCTCAAAAACCTTTCAGAAATACCTAAGAGTACCTAAAAGTACTACATTTTACCTTTTAGAATGTTTTTATGTTACACATGAAATCTGCACATTCTTTAACCGCAAGAGAAATTATAAATTAATGTACATGCTAACCACTGAGAAAGCTTCCAGTCAATACCGTTTTAAATTCGAAAATTACAGTGCTGTGAATGGTTATTGATTTAGTTTGTTTTGAATGTTAACGTTTAACCTATGATATTTTCTTGGGTTAATCTTTTTGTGTTTTCATTTTGTGTTTGATTAGTATAAACTTTGCCTGTAATTTCATTAGTTGGTATCAGGATATTATAAAACTATAAATGTCCAATGTACTTAGTATTATCATTATTATTCTAGGCCTTCTTTACTCATTTAAATTTTGGGTGCTCCAAAGATTACCCTTTATACGGAAAGATTATAATTATTATTATTATTATTATTATTATTATTATTATTATTATTATTTTTATTTTTATTTGGTGTCTTTAACACTAATTGCCCAAGGCAGTCATTTTGACTGTTTATATATATATATATATAATATATATATATATATTATATATCTATATATATATATAAATTTTTATATATATAAATTTATATATATTATATTTTTATATATATATATATATTAATATATATATATATTTATTTTTTTTATATTTATATATAAAATATATATATATATATATATTATATATATATATATATATATATATATATATATATATATATAAATATATGTAAATATAAATATATATAAATATATGTAAATATAAATATATATATAATATATGTATATATATATATATATGATATATATATACATATATGGTGTATATATTTATATAATATGTATATATATATATATATATATATAATATACATATATATATATTATATATATTATATATAATATATATATATATATATATATATATATACAGACACATACACATATATATATGTATTTATATATACATTTAATATATATATTTATATATATATATATATTATATATATATATATTTATATATATACATTTTTATATATATATACATATATATATATATATATTTATATATATATATGTTTATTAAATATATATATATATATATATATTTTATATATAACTTTATATATATATATGTTATATATAATATATATATATATATATATAGTATATAAACGTATGTAATATATATATATACATATATATTCATTATCAGACACACACACATATATATTAAAATATATATATAGACACCAAATATATATATGATTATATATATATATATATATATTATTATATATATTATATTATTTTATATTTATATATATATATATATATATAATATATATAAATATATAAATAATATATATATATATATTCAATCGATCGAACAATTGATGACAGCGAAAAAAACGAAGCGGGAATCACTCTTCCCGTCGTTTCAATAACAAGACCATATATTAGAATTTGTTTTTGTGCTTCCCACAGGTGTATTTTGTAAGATCGTGTAGATGGGAAGTAATCCTCACTACCCACGAAAGGGTTAATAAAAGGTGCTTTGCTATTTCGGCTCTTTACTATGCTTCAACACAATCAAAATATCTCAGATCTGAAAGTCTTAACTAACATGGCATTAAGCTATTTTCCAATAGGTATAAAATATATAATAGATATAAATTATTATAAATAAATAATATATAATAAGAGATATATAATAATTGATA
>CM063499.1:58925225-58941853 GCA_032207245.1 Pardosa pseudoannulata
ATTCATAGCTCAAAAACTTTTCGGAAATACCTAAAAGTACCTAAAAGTACTACATTTTACCTTTTAGAATGCTTTTATGTTACACATGAAATCTGCACATTCTTCAACGGCAAGAGGAATTATAAATTACAATGTACATGCTGACCACTGATAATGCTTTCAGTCAATACCGTTTTGAAATTCGAAAATTACAGTGCTGTGATTTTTTGATTGATTTAGTTTGTTTTGAATGTTAATATTTACACCTATGACATTTTCTTGAGTTTTTCGTTTTATGTTTTCATTGGTTGTGTTTGATTGGTTTTGTCTTTTGCCTGTAATTTGATTAATTGTTCTCAGGATCTTTATAAAACTATAAATGCCCAATGTACCTAGCATTATCACTATTATTCTAGGCCTTCTTTACTCATTTAAATTTTGGGTGCTCCAAAGTTTACCCTTTATACGGAAAGATTATTATTATTATTATTATTATTATTATTATTATTATTATTATTATTATTATTATTATTTTGGTGTCTTTAACACTAGATTGCCCAAGGCAGTCATTTTGACTGTTTTTTACTTCAATTAGAAAAACAATTATGAAATATAATGACACAATTTCTTAGAATTTGGTGACTTTTTCTATAACATATAAATGGGTTTATGAATAATTGTAGTTACTGCCACCCTCCTTTATTTCCGTATATATATATATATATATATATATATATATATATATATATATATATATATATATATATATATATATATATATATATATATATATATATGTGTGTGTGTTATACCTATATTGCCCAGAAGCAGTCATTTTGACTGCTTGGTAAATTTTAAATAATCAAAAGATTTTTATTTATTGAATTGAGTAAATTTCTTATATGACCTGTCCGGCTTTGTATTGAAATAACATTTTTTATCGATTACGGTAACATACCGATGCATGATAAATTGTCGATTTGGGTGTATACTTGATAAGTGTCAGTTGCTCAATAAGCTAAAGTACTTCTAGTTATTCGAATCTTTATAAAGTGTTGTTCTAACAAGTTGTTTATTTTATTTCTTTTGCGCCCTAACTTTATGAAAAAAATGTCGAACAGAAATGAGTTATTGGAAAAGCTAACGAACATAAGTGAAGAGTTCTACGATATAGAATCAACTGCAACAAATTCTGAACTATCATCTGAAGATGAAGCGGATTATATACAAAGTGAAACATCTGACGCTGAAGATAGTGATGAAGAGTCGATCACCAATGATGAAAATGAAAGTGTCATCAATATGCCTAGGAAAAGGTGTAGGGTGCTAACTAGTTCAGATTCTGATGAAGAAACTGAAAATACGTTTCAGGAGGTCGAAACAGCTGCTGATGATACTGTGTGGACAAAAATTGACGAAGGTGGTATTCCTGGAAGGATACCATCTGCTTGTATTTTCAAGGATGTGAAAGTGCCAACAGGCTACGCTAAAAGGAACATTATCGCAGATAACCTTATCAGTGCATTCCCGTTGATAACAGATAATTATATTATCAAACATGTTGTTTAATTGCAAATAATATAAGAAATATTAAAAATTAATTTTAAGCAAATTTCTTTACATATTTGTTACTTTTTCACAATGCAGTCATTTTGACTCTTTTGGGGCAATATAGGTATACAAGAAATCTCGGGCAATCTAGTGTTAATAAAAGGTGTTTTGCAATCTGTGGCTCTTCTTTATTCTTCAACACGATCAAAATACCTCAGATCTGATAGTCTTAACAAACATGGCATTCCGCTATTTTCTTATAGGTATAAAAAGAATTCCATCACTACAAAAAGGTCGAGAGTCAATGCTTTAAACTAATACTATAAATAATTTAACCAAACGTTTTTCTAGAATGTTTCTCTTTTATTTTCTTCGTGAACTGACAGAGAAATAAAAGATTCATAGCTCAAAAAAAACTTTTAGAAATACCTTCTCAGAAATCAGTATTCCTACTACAAAAAGAAAATTCTAGCCTTGAACAAAAGTTCCGATTTAAAACAGCTGACTAAACTTATTCCTTTTCTTGACATGCAATACTTCAAAAGCATTCCTTTACATCTCAGACCAGTTTTCCAGTATTTCATAGACGTTTTTCTTACGAAACAGTTTATTCCCTTCATTTATTATATCTGTCAAGTGCCTAAAAGCTACAAATTTCGGCTAATATTTATGTTTGACTTTATGGAAAATTATGTTTTTGTGTTGCAGTAGATGTTGGGTTGAAATTTGAGATTGATAACGTGTCAGAATATCTTGTGTAATCGATCCGATTTCTTTATTTCTATAGATGTACAGTCATCCCTCGTTTTTCGCGGTTAATGGGGACCAGAATCTTCCACGAAAGCTGAAAAATCGCGAAGTAGGATTTGCCTCTACGACTTTTTTAAATATGCAAACAGTATTTATACTTAAATAGATTCACATTTAAAACAAAAATTTACCACAGTATATGTACCGGGTGACCGTAATTAAACTGACAGTGCTCACAGTGTTCTGTAGCGCGATCTATTTGCGAGAATGACGCCACATTTTGTAGGAAGATTAAACAACACGGGGTTCAAAGATTCCGCGAAAAAACAAATTAGTTCTAAAAGTCATCGCTAGAGGAATATTTGGCGCTGTGTTATAGAATATAGAGTGTTAACAAATTCAAACTAATACGGAATAAAATTACCTTTTATTATGCACATTTTCTGATTTAGTTCAAGGGCAATATGGCAACACTTTTAAAAAGCGTAAAATCTCCATAAAAACCGATAACGTCTCGCGATCTGCAATATCACGTACACTGAGCAGCAGAAGTTCTTCTTACAAATTTCAGGTTACATCCATTGGCACAATTAAGAAATTAATTTCTGTATTAATTTGCAATTGTTAATATTTTTTATGAATATTTATTTTTTTATGAATATATGTACCTGGTGGCCACAATTAAACTGACAGTGCTTACAGTGTTCTGTAGCGCGATCTATTTGCGAGAATGACGCCACATTTTGTAGGAAGATTAAACAAGACGGGGGACGAAGGTTTCCGCGAAAAAAACAAATTAGTTCCAAAAGTCACCGCTAGGGGAATATTTAGCGGTGTGTTATAGAATATAGAGTGTTAACAAATTCAAATTAATACGGAGTAAAATTACCTTTTATTACGCACATTTTCTGATTTAGTTCATGTGCAATACTGCAACACTTTTAAAAAAGCGTAAAATCTACATAAATACCGGTAAAGTCTGCAAAGTCTAAAGAGATCTGCAATATCACGTACACTGAGCAGCAGAAGAAGTTCTTTATCCAAATTTCACGTTACATCCATTGGCACAATTAAGAAATTAATTTCTGTATTGATTTGCATTTTTTAACACTCTATTTTCTATAACACAGCGCCAAATGTTCCCCTAAAAAATGGCTTTTGGATCTAATTTGTTCTGTAGCGCGGAATCTATTTGCGAGAATGACGCCCCATCTTGTTTAATCTTCCTACAAGACGGGGGACTAAGGATTCTCGTAAATAGATCGCGCTACAGAACACTGTAAGCTCTGTCAGTTTAATTATGGCCACCCGGTATTTACTTAACAGTGTCAGTGCTAATTAATAAGGTTAATTACAAAACCTTATACAGTAATAAACATTAACCACTTGCGCTACAAAGACGTGCCAGTCACGTCGAGATGCTTTTGTTACAGAACCGAAAGCGAAGTGTATACCACGTCGATAGTCATATAATTATATGATAATAATATAATAATAATTATATATAATAATAATAATAATTATATAATAATAATTATATGATATAATTATATATAATAATAATTATATGATATAATTACATGGCCGCGATGATTATCATCATCGCGTCCACCGGCAGTTAAATCGTAGCGCAAGTGGTTAATCAAGATTGCTTTCTGAGAGAGGTGAAATGCCTCGTGTTCATGGCGGAGGAGAGGCTCTCACTTGACTTGTAGAAGCTATAGATTCACTTGGATAATCTTCTGCTGGAGACACTGATATTAGAGCCGGGGTTTTACCTTGGAGAGAAATATGGTGATGAGTAGTTGTTTTCTTTGTTTTTCTCTCATTGATCGATGTCTCTCCTGAAACCAATCAAGCACCTTTATGAGAGCCCGTGGTATGTATTATGAGTCAATTCATCTTCGTTTGACATGCAGGGATCCTTCTCTCTGTCGCATCAACATGAAACAACGCTCCTTTCCACAATGTGGCTGCCGACATGGTTGTATTTCTTCATTTTTTATTTTGGAAAAACCCGGGAAGCACTGAAGCTGCAAAACATGATGCGCGAAGTGCCGAGGAGCACTGTGTTTGAAACCCCCCCTTGGGTTTCAAGGCGGGCGGTATGTTTTATCGTGACTCCTGAGTTTCATCTCGGAGAATTTCTCCCTTCTTGTCAACCGGGTTTTCTCATTTATTTTGAAGACGCCATGCACACTACATAATATTTTGAAGTTCACATTAACACTGGTATTTTTCCCTTCAAGTGCAACCATGGCAACGGGTCAGCAGACGACAATAAATGAGAAAACCCGGTTGACAAGAAGGGAGAAATTCTCCGAGATGAAACTCAGGAGTCACGATAAAACACACTGTATACGGATCTTACAGTAACTAATGGGAGGATATTGGAAGTTAATGTAAGTTATTGCTTTTGTGCTAATTAACCCTTTGACAGTTTCATTTTTTTCCAGAATTCGGTCAAAAAAAGTCACATTTTTATTGCATTTTTTTCTTCTTTCTACATTTTTAAGTAAAGATATGTTATTAAAATTAATATTTCTAATACTTTTTAAGCATTTATTACGAAATTTTCTTTCTATGAAAACATCAAAGACCTGAAGTTTACCTTTAGTCTCATCGACATCCAAGATAATTTTTTTAATTCCAGTGAAAGCAAATCTAGAAGGCAGATCCGAAGGATTATCACAATTCATTTCAAAAAATTGTCTTCCTTGACTGATTCCATCTTTACAACTACCAGAGTCACTACTAACCAGGTCATCTAGAAAACTTTCGCTACTATCATTTACAGATAATACAATTTCTGATTCCGAGTCACAGTTCGAGTGACAAGAAATTAGCTCCATACGCTTTAAATTATCCATTATTTAAAAGTAAAATTATATTATTCGACTCTCACATTAATAAAATTATCAGGCGGTTAGTAAAATATAACCAGAAAGCTATACATTAAAAGACAACAATTCGTCTTCTAATACAAAAAATCATGCAAAAAAACCCGCAATAAAAACGCGAGTACAAAATACAATAAACTGCAAACTATCATTTACTAGACAATTATCGGCATCTATACGAATAATTTGTTACTTAAATTGGAAAAAAATTGCCGAGACAGTGCAAGCGAAATAGAAATCAAATTGCCCGTACGGCGTACGGGCAAAACAGGGAAGGGGTTAACCCACCATATAAAATGGCATAATAAGGAAGAAGAGCTGAATGCAAATGTTTAATACACAAGGGTTAAAATACTTTAAAACTGATTTAATACAAAATGTTATATAGATAAAAATATTTGGTGTAATAAAATTATCAGGGGGTTAGTAAAATATAACCAGAAAGCTATACACCGAAAGATAAAAATTCGTCTTCTGATACAAAACAGGCGAAAAAACCCGCGCTTTTGTACCAATCAGAGTAGAAAATACAATAAACTGCAAACTATCATTGACTGGACGACAACTATACGAATAATTTGTTACTAAAATTGGAAAAAATACGGCCGAAACAGTGCAATCGAAATAGAAATCAGATTGCCCGTACGCCGTAAGGGCAAATCAGTAAAGGCCCGAAATCTGTGCCCGTACGGCGTACGGGCAAAACAGGGAAGGGGTTAAGCCTTAGCGTAGAAAATAATTGTGTCCATACTGCAGTTTTAAGGAGAATGAACGCTATGGCAAATACTGATTCGAGCAGACTTCCAGTACAAAATGGTATTTAAGGTATTTAAGTAATAGCTCTCTTTGTCCCAAAATAGACTAGTGGTCATGTGAATAGGTAGAATCACAGGATATCCGGTTCGAATCTGACAGACCACTGAACGTGTCCATGTATAACCAGAAAATGTGCAGGACAAATTTGTGGGTTTGGAAATTTTAGCCGGGAGAGGTACGGAATTAGGAGCAAAATTCCTTCCTCCAGAGGTTAATCAGAATTAAAGTTATTCTCTAGCATGGCATCACGAATGTCTTACACCCGTCAAAACAGGCAGCTGGTTTCGCGGTGGCAAAGCAGTATACCCCAATCTAATTAGTCAGCTTTCAGTTAAAAGATGACAATAGCTCTTCAAGACAAACTAACTAGTAACACTAATAACTTTTATTGGCAGTTCTGAGCAAATTCAGCGTAGTTAACACATTGTATGCGAGACACATACTACTACGTTTTCTGACGATTGATACTTGAGCTCGGGTCGCTTATTAATACAAGTTAGGAGTTAACAATATCATTTGTTTGTGGGTACAAAAATAAACGAGTGGATCGGGAAAGCCAATTTTGGGTGCTTCCGGTAGAAAATTATCTCACTGTCGCCATCTATTCACTAATATATTAACTAAAACTACTCAATTAATTGGACAGTTATTTTATTATTTTATTTACATTTTTGACAATATTTTCAGTCAATTTTCTCCTTTTTATTTGAAATTTATTTTATTTTTTACTCTTATTTTTGTAGTTTTAAGTTTATTAAATTAGTTTCTGCTAAGAAATGAGCTTGAGAAGTGCTATTATTTCTAATATTTTATTGTAATAAATTTATTAATTTTAATATTTATAATTAATTTTATAATTTAATATTTTATTTTATTCCTAATATGTTTTTTACATTTTTGACAATTTTTAAAATTGATTTTTATTTTATATGTCAATTTTTTAAATTTTTTTTATTATTTTAAATACAAATTTTGCTTTTATAAACTTTATACCTCAAGCTGTCTATTATGGGCAGTAAACAGCCTGTTTTTTAAAGATAAAACATTGATCTGAAAAAATTTTATAACAATATAATAATTTAGAAACTTACATTTTTCTATCAAAGAATATTCATAAGTTTAAATTTTACTATTCCCCTAAAAAGTATACAGCAATATTGAATAATTATTCCACTTAATAAAGAGTAAAAGAGATTTTTTCTTGTATATTCTTTGATAGAAAAATATAAGATTCTAAAGTACTATATTGCATGATATTTCAATGAGTAATTTTTTCTTGCTTAAATAAGGCTATTTACTGTCCATTACAATAAACTGAGAAGCAAGCAATTTTCTACCGGAAGTGTAAACACCCAAAATTGGCTGTGCCGATACACTCGTCAAAAATAACGGTATATAAAGGTAAACGAAAATGTCTTGTCTACAAGATTAATCGAAAATAGTTTTTACATTATTAGTTTTAGATTGTTTTTATTTTCATTTTTTTATTGAAAAATGTATATTTTATATTTTATATATTATAAATTTATTTTATATATAATATATATATATTATATAAAATATATATATATATATTTAATATATATATATATAATATAAATATATATATATATATATATAATATATTTTATATATATATTTATATTTATTATATATAATTCGATAAAAAGTATGTACTATTTCTATTTGATTTTTCATATTTACTATACTATTATAAATTTATCCACTAAAAAATATAATTTTTGTTTACAAAAATATTTCGGTTGTTATTTATATATTTCTATTTATATATTTGTTTATATAATTCAATATAAAATACAAAAAGTTGGTTAAAGAATTAAATAATTTTCGATCTATTGAGATTTAACTGAATAACTAAATTTACTCGCAAAACGGTCGTTCCCGTTACATTTTCACTGCGAAATGTACCCGAAAACCGATAATAATAAAAAACTTTATGTAAACATGCACCTTTTAAACTATACATGATTATTTTTAGTATTAACAAGGGTTTAATAAATAAATATCTGAAAGAATTATTGTATTAGCTTATAAATGAACACCTAATGAAATTTTCTAATGCAATTAAATATTCCTATTGAACTCTTTAAATAAAATATGAATTTTTCCTTTTTTTAGCTGAGTTTAAGCTTTAAATTGTCATGCATTATTGTATCAATATAAATTACAGTCAATGTTTGTTTCTTAACTTCAAGCAGAATCAAATACTGTTTGCTTTCTCTTCCTATCAGATTAATCTGGTTTTTTTTTTAATTTTGAATTAATAGCAAAATTCCTCCCTCCTATGGTTAATCAGAATTAAAGGGATTGATTATCCAGAATGACATTACAAATGCCTTTCATTCACCCGTCAAAACATGCAGCTGGTTCCGTAAAGCAGTATTCCCTCTCTAATTAGACAGTATTCAGGGAAAAGATACGATAGCTCTTCAAGACAATAACTTAGTAACACTATTAACTTTATTAGCATTAGAAAATTCAGCTTAGTTAAACACATTGTACATACAATACTACTACGGGTTAGGGTAACAATATGGTTTGTTCGTGGGTACAAAAATAACGGTATATAAAGGTAAACGAAGCCGAATGTTTTTGTCTACAACGTAGATTTTAGAAAAATTTAGACAAATAAAAACTAGTTTTTACATTATTAGTTTTATGATTGTTGTTTTCATTTTTTTATAATGTAAAAAGTTTAATATATAGCATAATTAAAAAAAATTAAAAGTATATGCTATTTGATTTTTCATATTTAAGATACTATTATAAATTAATCCACTAAAAAATATAATTTTTGTTTACAAAAATCATTTGGTTGTTATTTATATATTTCTATTTATATATTTGTTTATATAATTCAATATAAAATACAAAAAGTTGGTTACAGAATTAAATAATTTTCGATCTATTGAGATTTAACTGAATAACTAAATTTACTCAAAATGCCCGCTCCCGGTAAAATTCCGCTGCGAAATGTACCACGAAAATGTATTTCCGAAAACGATAATAAAAAAATTTATGTAAACATGCACCTTTTAAACTATATACAATTATTTTTAGTATTAACAAGGGTTTAATACATAAATATCTGAAAGAATATTGTATTAGCTTATAATGAACACCTATGAAATTCTTTTAATATAAATATTCCTTGACTGAACTCTTTAAATAAACGAGATTAGTTTCCTTTTTTTCTGAGTTTAAGCTTTAAATTGTCATGCCTTATTGTATCAATATAAATTACAGTCAATGTTTGTTTTCTTAACTTCAAGCAGAATCAAATACTTTGCTTTTTGTCTTCCTATCAGATTAAATTACTTTTATTTTTTAAATTTTAAAATAGATTCTTTTGGTTTAATCAGAATTTTATTTTCTCCAGAATGACATTACAAATTTTTACACTAAATAAACATGTGGTAAGTGTTATAATTAGACAGTATTTAAAGATGACGATAGCTCTTCAAGTACAAACTAACTAGTAACACATTAACTTTTTATGAGAAAAAAAACACATAATTACAGATAATGTATAAAAAAATGTTTGTGGGTACAAAAAATATAATAAATATAAAAAAAAAGAAAATATATAATACATAATAGAAAAAAAAATAAATAAAATAACAAAATAAATAATATAGATAATAAAAATAATTTAATATAAAAATAAAAAAAATTAAAAGGATAATACATTATAAATAATAATAAAAAAATAATAAGATAAATAAATAATAAATATATATAATAAATAATACAATATATAATATAACAAAAAAAGAATAAAAAATTAAAAATTTATGAGATTTAACAAAACTAAAAAAAATAAAATAAAAGAAAAAAATAATAAAATTAAAATAACAAAAAAATATATAATAAAAAATAAGAAAAATAAAAAAATACATAAATAAATAATAATATAAGAAATATTAAAATAAAAAAAAAATAAAAAAATAAAAAATAATTTTAAATAAACATAAAATAAACAAATTAAAAAATAAGATTAAAAAAAAATCAAAACAAAAAAAAAATAATAAAATAAATCTTAATAATTTAAAATAATCAAAGAATTAAGGAAAAGAAATATGAATTAAAAAGAAGAAAAAATAAAAGAAATGGTCAGGATAAAGAAGCAAAAAATAGTAAAAGAAAGGAAATGTGGGACGATAGTCATAAAAAAATAAACAAAAATGATAATACTTGCAGAACTAAAAAAAAGGGAAGCAGTTAAAACAGGAAAAATGAAGAAGGTTAGGGTGAAAGCAGTAGGGGGGGGGAAAAGAATAAGATAATAAAGGAAAAAAAAAACTAGATAAAAGAGAAAAAAAAACAGAGAAAAGAAAAATAGTAGAAAAAGGGAAGAAAACAATATAAAAAAAAAAATAAAAGAAAAAAAATAAAGTATAGAAAGTAGACAAATAAAATATATTTAAAAATTGCTGTTTTCAAAAAAATATTTTAATAAAAAAAAAAATTAAAATAAAATATAATTAAGATCTATTAAAAGTGACTAAAAAGGTATATGATAAAATAAAAGATAAAAAAAATAAAAAAAAAGTGGGGGAAAAATAAAATGGTAAAGAAAGAAAAAAATATGCATAAAAAAAAAAATTACAGATAAAAAAAACTAAACAATAAAAAATAAGGGAAACATAAATATAAAGAAAATATAAAAGTAAAGGAAACATGTAAATATAATTGAATATTCCTTGACTGAACCTAAAAAAAAAAAAAGTTCATGGTTAAACTTAAAATTAAAAGACAAGAAATAATAGAATAAAAAGAAAAAAAATATTCAATGGATTAATTAAAAAATATAGATTGTAAGACAATGGACTAGTTTTATAACTAAAAAAGAAGTCGTAGAGTGATAAAAGTGATTTAGATCAGTAATATAATGAATACGAGTAGTAAAAGTGGTAAATGTCTGACCAAATCACATCTTTTGTAAAGGGAGATGACAATAAAAAGGATTTCAACGGTTTTTCGTCTTGTGCGGGATTCTCGGGCGGGGTTCTGATTCCAGTCCCAGATTAGAATCGCATCTCCACTCATGACACTAAATAAGAATGTACCTTTGTGGAGTTATTTATGAGTCCCTAAGGGATAGTGCCCAATTTGAAGGGATAAGGTTTTTCCACGTTAGCGGTTTCAAGGTTAAGGAGACCAATTAAATTTTTATAACTCTCCCGATTGGAGGGAAAGAAGTAACAGGGAACAAAGAAGAAATTAATATAAAAATAAGAAAAGTCTAGAAAGAGAGAGGGTGTTCGAGAGTGAAGTTGATTCGAAGAGAGCAGGGAGGTCAGAAGTCAGAAGAGACGATTGTGACAGTGAGACTTCGGCAGTCCAAGTAGACCGTAGATCAGTGTAAACGGGTGCTTTGGAAAGACGAATCAAGGTTCACCTTTTACCTTTCGGATGGCAGGGTCTGGGTCTGGTGTCTGCCTGGAGAACGTCTCCTGTCACAACGCATTGTGTAAACAGTCAAGTTCGGAGGAGATGGAATTATGGTCTAGGGGTGTTTTTCCTGGTATGGACTGAGACCCTTAGTCCCCATTCATGGTAAGCTCATCGCCGATGCCTACTGTACTATTTTGAGAGACATTGTGCTTCCTTCGTTCTGGCAGTTTTGCGGGTTGGATCCCCGTCACTTTCAGGACGACAATGACAGTTGTCATGTTTCGAGGTTAACCAAGGTTTGGTATGGTGCCAATGGAGTTCATCGAATTTACTGCCCTGCTCAGATCTCAGACCTGAACCCTATCTAGAACCTCTGGGACTAGTTTTATCTCAGAATTAAGGGGTTTACTAAGAGTCCACAATCGGTGAAGGAACTTGTATATCTACTCCAAGCCGAGTGGATGACAATACCACTAGCTGTAATACTAAGACTTGTGGAAAGTATGCCCCGGAGGGTTCACGCTGTAATTGCCTCTCATGGAGGCTCTGCCAACTATTGATTTTGAATAATTTTAGTTTTTCTTTTCTATCACAGGTGTCCAAATACTTATTGGTAGACAGTGTATAAAACACTGTAGCGCCATCTGTTCATCGCTATTCTTTTCGTTGCCACACAAAATCCGGTATCTTTTTTATCCGTTTGGTGCAAACCGTATCTTTGTATCTTCATTCGCTTTCGAATTATTCATTTTTAAATTTCATCCTGCCTTTTGGATCACCCCGTATTTTCTTCTAATTTCCTCGTCAAACTGCATTTTTTACTTTAATTGATCTAATTATAAAACTAAAAGTTTGTCCTGATCCGTTAATCATTCGTTGTATGCATATTTAAGGGTTGAACTGACTGACTGAAATATCAATGCAGAACCCAAAATTTTTAACGATAGTTATAAAATTATAATTATAAAATTTTTAACGATATTTTTAAAGATATAAATATTATTTTAACGATAATTTTAACGATTTTTGACAATGCGTGCAATTCAAGAAATTTTGAGATCTATTTATGACATGCATTCTGAGAACACTTTACGAATTTCACATGCAACGAATTTAAAATTTATTTCAGATGACATATATATTCTACACCATATAATCCTGAAATAAGGCAAACAAATTCTCCAATGAAATTTAATCAATAGCACAATATTTTCAAAATTCAGCAGAAATTTCAAGGCTTGTATAAAATATTTCATAACAATTGTTTATTCTTCATTATTTCCCTTGACAGCTTTCCCATGGGTAAAGCATGAGCTTTGTAGCCAAATAATTTTTGCTGTCTTTATTGAATTCATCGATTTTCATTGTCATTTGGTAGAGAAATTTTCTTTGCTGTATTTTTATTTTCTCTTCAGTATAGAGACTGGCAATGGCATATCTCAAAGAAGATTGTTTAATAGAATTACAATTCCCTTTTTGAAGTCTGTCCTTAAATTTTTAAAGTTATTTATGTTATATTTTATTAATATCTTATGACAGATTTTATTAATGTCATAAAGTTTTAGTTATTTCATTGTAGTAGTTGTCTGAATTACAATGTTTATATTCTGATCAGCCAAATAAATTTTTTTTTTACATATGACAAATTGTAATTGACTTACATACGACTATAGTTAAAAAACGTATATTATTACTATTTCCGTTAAGGCTGTATGCGACTTATAAATTAATGCGCTATGCTTAGCATTGCATTTGACAGACATATACAATGGACGCACGCTTAATGTGATCGCAGTTAATGCTATGAATCCCTAATTGTTATCGAAATATATATATATATATATATATATATATATATATGTATGTATAATGTCTATGTATATATATATATATATATATATATATATATATATATATATATATATATATGTATATATAACTTTCTATATATATATATCCTTGATATATATATATATATATATAATATATACATATATTATACATATATATATATATATATATATATATATATATATATATATATATATATATATATATATATATATATATATATATATATATATATATATATATATATATATATATATATATATATATATATACACCGTACAAGACAACAATATCCGTAGAATATAATTTTATGGTCCTCTGTCTTTTTACAAAGATGTGATGAGATCAGATTTAGATCCCGAGCATTTTACTTCTTGTATGAATGTATCAATTATATAATTGATCTAAATCGCCTCATCACAATCACCGTCTTTTAATATGGCAAAAGTGAGCTGCAATATCTCATCCGATTCTGTACAGCTCAATATTTCGATAGCAATCAAGAATTCACCACTTTCTTCTTTAACTACCAGAATATTGTCAATGGATTAGCATCGGCAGACTCTTTTATTAGATATAACAAATTTTATCTCGCCTTCTATCTTACCTTATAAGCTCAAACGGAAAATGCATTAGTATCATAGGGATGCTTTTATTTTAGATTTTAATGAAAAATAATTCAGTTCAAGAACTGCATCAAAATTATTTCTTTACCCTGGATATGTAATAATATTCACCTCGAATGTGTCACCTGTTCTAACATGCATACAAACATATTTTCTAAAGTTTGCATATCTGTTATTTTAGTACTTATAATTGACACCTTATGATTAGAAATATTATGTTATTATGAAAATAGTTTGAAAGCATATCATTAAAAGTTTGTCATCAGTGGAAAGTGTGTGGGAGGAAATTTTATATAAATTTAAATCCACATCTCTTAATTAGTGAATGACATATCCTTCATTATACGTTTAAATGTTGTTTATTGGAAGATCAGTTCTGTCGTGTAAGGATAATAACATTGATATTTATATTGTGTTGTTCTTAATTCTTGTAAATTTTAATAATGTCATACTTAACGGATATCAATGGTTTAAATGACATTATTATATAGCATGCTTTCTAAAATTAACCAAAATATTTGAAAATCCCATATATAATAATAGCCTAAGTTTTCTGTCCGTCTGTCCACGAATTTATAAAGCGATTTGACCTGGAATGGATAGAGCATCCATATTGGATTTTTGAGGAGTTAAGGTTAGCAAAATTCAAAGCGAGTAAAGTTTATCTTTTCCTTAACTATAAATCGGATAATAAATAAATTGGTATGAATAAGCGTCGTATCACAGAGAAAAATACTGCCATCTTTAAAACGTTCGAAATCCAACCCGTACCCCCTTTCCATCATTTAATACAAAAATATCAAGTCCCATTTTAAAAGCAGGCGATTAAATTTATCTATTTATCACATAGTAAATAGGTAAAAATAACAATTTTTTCTAACATTATGACGCCCTTCCTTTAACCATGTCATTTAACCATTTAATTAAGATTATTTAAATATTTACTGCATTATTTCCACACGTTCTATCACTAAATTTAGATATTACATAAATAATTATATTTTATATTTGTCTTTAAAAGAGATTAGGTATATATGTGATAATTTTAATCGATTATAATCCATTTTAATCGGTATATATATATATATATATATATATATATATATATATATATATATATATATATATATATATATATATATATATATATATATATATATATATATATATATATATATATATATATATATATATATATATATATATATATATATATATATATATATATATATATATATATATATATATATATATATATATATATATATATATATATATATATATATATATATATATATATATATATATATATATATATATATATATATATATATATATATATATATATATATGTATATAATATTGTATGTATATATATATCTGTATATGTATATATATATATATATATATATATATATATATATATATATATATATATATATGTATATATATATATATATATATATATATGTATACATATATATACATATATATATATGTATATGTATATATATATATATATGTATATATATATATATATATATATATATATATACATATATATATATATATATATATATATGTATATATATATATATATATATATATATATATATATGTATATATATATATATATATATATATATATATATATATATATTTATATATATATATATATATATATATATATATATATATATATGTATATATATATATATATATATATATATATATATATATATATATATATATATATATATATATATTATATATATATATATATATATATATATGTATATATATATATATATATATATATATATATATATATATATATATATATATATTTATATATATATATATACATATATTACATATATAATATATATACATACAATATTATATATATATATATTTTGTATATTTAAGATGTCTTTTATTTATTATATATATATATATATATATATATATATATATATATATATATATATATATATATATTTATATATATATATATATATATATATATATATATATATATATATTATATATATATATATATATATATATATATAATATATATATATATATATAGTATGTGTATATATATCATATATGTGTTTGCGTATATATATATATATATATATATATTTATATATATATTATATATATATATATATATATTTATTAAACGATATATATATATATATATTATATATATATATATATATATATATATATATATATATATATATATATATATATTATATATATATATATATATATATATATATATATATATAGTATGTGTATATATATCATATATGTGTTTGCGTATATATATATATATATATATATATATATAACTTTTGATTTAGTACTCTTTACTTGCAACTCAAACTAACATGTATTTTAAACGATATATTTTCTGGAAAACAAGAGAAAAAAAAGGTAAACTATCTTTATATATTAAAGCAACTCTAATGTTTGTCACTAATTGGTGTCGTTTATCACAGTATCCTCATTACTCAACATATAGACTCATCCCAGACTTCTTTTTCACTAGACTCTGCCTGTGATTATCATAACGAGTATTTGATTACATAATTTGTTATTCAGAACCTACTTAAATTTGACGTGTTTGAAAATTATATCTTCCGGTGTTTCGTTTGCATTTTAAGATGTCTTTTAACAAGTTTACTATGCAATAGAGTTGAAACACAACAACAGAATCGGT
>CM063499.1:58946953-58959453 GCA_032207245.1 Pardosa pseudoannulata
TATAATAATAGATATATAATAATATATAATAATAGATATAAAAAGAATTTTACCTCTAGAAAAAGATTGAGGGTCAATGACTTAAACTAATACAATAAATAATTTAGCCAAAAGTTTTTCTACAATCATTCTCTTTTATTTTCCTCAAAAAGTGACAGAGAAATAAGGATTCATAGCTCAAAAAACCTTTCAGAAATACCTAAAAGTACTTAAAGTACTACATTTTACCTTTTTAGAATGTTTTTATGTTACACATGAAATCTGCACATTCTTCAACCGCAAGAGGAATATAAATTAAATGACCATGCTGACTACTGAAAAGCTTCCAGTCAATACCGTTTTGAAATTCGAAAATTACAGTGCTGGTGAATTGTTGATTGATATAGATGTTTTGAATGTTAACATTTACACCTATGACATTTTATTGGGTTGATAGTTTTGTGTTTTAATTGGTTTTGTTTTATTAGTTTTGTCTTATGCTGTAATTTGATTAATTGGTCTCAGGATCTTTATAGAACTATAAATGCCCAATGTATCTCGTATTATCATTATTATTCTAAGCTTCTTTACTGATTTAAATTCTGGGTTCTCCAAAGATTACCCTTTATACGGAAAATTATAATTATATTAATTATTATTATTTTGGTGTCTTTAACACTAGATTGCCCAAGGCAGTCATTTTGACTGTTTTTTAACTTCAATTAGAAAAACAATTATGAAATATAATGACACAATTTCTTAGAATTTGGTGACGTTTTCTTTAACATATAAATGGGTTTATGAATAATTGTAGTTACTTCCGCCCTCTTTATTTCCGTATATATATATATATATATAGAATATAAATATATATATATATTATATAATATATATATATATATATATATTATATATATATATACCTATATTATATATATAATACATAGAAGCAGTCATTTTGACTGCTTGGTAAATTTTAAATAATCAAAAGATTTTTTTTATTGAATTGAGTAAATTTTCTTATATGATCGTCCGGTTTTGTATTGAAATAACATTTTTTTTCGATTCGGTAACATACCGATGCATGATAAATTGTCGATTTGGACGTATACTTGATAAGTGTCAGATTCAAAATAAGCTAAAGCAGTACTTGTTATTCGAATCTTTATGCAGTGATACTTGTTCTAACAAGTTGTTTATGTTATTTCTTTAGCGCCCTAAACTCATGAAAGAAATGTCGAATAGAAGTGAATTATTGGAAAATCTAACGAAAATAAGTGAAGAGTTCTCCAATATAGAATAAGATGCAACAGTTCTGAATTATCATCTGAGGATGAAGCAGATTATATACAAAGTGAAACATCTCATGCTGAAGAAGTGATGAAGAGTCGTCCAAGAATGATGAAAATGAAAGTGTCATCAATATGCCCAGAAAAGGTGTAGAGTGCTAACTAGTTCAGATTCTGATGAAGAAACTGAAAATACGTTTCAGGAGGTCGAAACAGCTGCTGATACTGTGTGGACAAAAATTGACGAAGGTGGTATTCCTGGAAGGATACCATCTGCTTGTATTTTCAAGGATGTGAAAGTGCCAACAGGCTACGCTAAAAGGAACATTATTGCAGATAACCTTATCAGTGCATTCTCGTTGATAATAGATAATTATATTATCAAACATGTTGTTTAATTGCAAATAATTTAAGAAATATTAAAAATTAATTTTAAAACAATTTCTTTCCATATTTGTTACTTTTTCACGATGCAGTCATTTTGACTGTTTTTGGGGCAATATAGGTATACAAGAAATCTCGGGCAATCTAGTGTTAATAAAAGGTGTTTTGCAATCTGTGGCTCTTCTTTATTCTTCAACACGATCAAAATACCTCAGATCTGATAGTCTTAACAAACATGGCATTCCGCTATTTTCTTATAGGTATAAAAAGAATTCCATCACTACAAAAAGGTCGAGAGTCAATGCTTTAAACTAATACTATAAATAATTTAACCAAACGTTTTTCTAGAATGTTTCTCTTTTATTTTCTTCGTGAACTGACAGAGAAATAAAAGATTCATAGCTCAAAAAAACTTTTAGAAATACCTCTCAGAAATCAGTATTCCTACTACAAAAAGAAAATCTAGCCTTGAACAAAAGTTCCGATTTAAAACAGCTGACTAAACTTATTCCTTTTCTTGACATGCAATACTTCAAAAGCATTCCTTTACATCTCAGCCCAGTTTTCCAGTATTTCATAGACGTTTTTCTTACTAAACAGTTTATTCCCTTCATTTATTATACCTGTCAAGTGCCTAAAAGCTACGAATTTTTGACTAATATTTATGTTTGACTTTATGGAAAATTATGTTTTTGTGTTGCAGTAGATGTTGGGTTGAAATTTGAGATTGATAACGTGTCAGAATATCTTGTGTAATCGATCCGATTTCTTTATTTCTATAGATGTACAGTCATCCCTCGTTTTTCGAGGTTAATGGTGAACAGAACCTTCCGCAAAAGTTGAAAAATCGCGAAGTAGGATTTGCCTCTACGACTTTTTTAAATATGTAAACAGTATTTATACTTAAATACATTCACATTTAAAACAAAAATTACAACAGTAGTACCGGGTGACCGAGCTCCGCTCGGAGAAAACAGGTATCGAAGCTAACTCGAAGATTTAAATTTTCAATTATGATTTATCAAAACAATACATGCCATAAGAAAATTTGTGAAACCATTAGTGAAAAGATAACCGGTTAAAGTGCACCATTGTAAACTATTCTAAACAAAGTTGTTTGGAAAGGGAACTATTCTATACAAAGGTAAAGTTTGAAAAGTCATAGAAAATAAAATGTAATTGATAACAAAAAATTATAAAATTAAAGAAATGGTACAAAGTGAGCAGTGTAAAGATTGAAGTGTGTTGAATGGAGAAGCATTCTGACAATGACGGTATCTTCTAGTTGTCCATTTGCGGGTATAATTGAGTTGATCGCTTGTTGTTCCAAAATTCCGGCTCCTTGAAGCATTTCATGTAGAGGTGCGTTCTGCATGTTGAAAATGTAGCTTGAAATCTGATGAATGTTGAAATGTCGAACTTTGTTGACGGTGATTTGAAATCGAAATCAGTTCCTTAACACGTTCGCTGCCACCGACGCACTGGCGCGTCAGAGCGGCACCTCCTGGTATGCCGACGACGCACTAACGCGGCGACGGACTTTGATAAGTTATATGCTCTGTGTTTAGTGTGGCTTTGGAAATTGAACGGCGAGGTTGTTTCGGCACGTTAGTGAAGCATTATTTTTTAATTTTTTGTGGTTGGTTTTCAAAATTTTTGTTTGCATTATTTTTTTTTACTATATCGTTTATGTGTTATATATACTTTGCTACATTAATTTAATATTTAGAGTTGATAGAAAATAAAAATGGAAACCGATATCAAGGAATAAAGACAAATCAATAAAGACTTATTATTATTATTATTATTAATTCGTCAGAACTACAGCCAATCGATTCCTCGTGGTCGAAAACCCCCGGGTACCAATTTTCACTTGGTTTGGACGCATGAGAAAAAAGTTTGCCCGCACCGGGGTTCGAACCCGGCCCTATCTGTAGCGCCGAACTACGTGACCTTAGCGCGTCAAAACCGATGCCAATCGATTCCTCGTGACCAAAAACCCCAGATCCCCAAGTTTACTACAGTTTATTAATTCTGGGGCGATTTTCGACTTGACAACCATTCCTCGTATTATAGTATAGGATATGTACCTGGTGGCCATAATAAACTGACAGTGCTCACAGCGTTCTGTAGCGCGATCTATTTGCGAGAATGACTCCACATTTTGTAGGAAGATTAAACAAGACGAGAAAAGAAGGATTCCGCGAAAAAACAAATTAGTTCCAAAAGTCATGACTAGGGGAATATTTGGCACTCTGTTATAGAATATAGAGTGTTAACAAATTCAAACTAATACGGAATAAAATTCCCTTTTATAATGCACATTTTATGATTTAGTTCAAGGGCAATATGGCAACACATTTAAAAAAGCGTAAAATCTACATAAACACCGATAAAGTCTAGTGATCTGCAATATCACGTACGTTGAGCAGCAGAAGTTCTTTATCCAAATTTCACGTTACATCCATTGGCACAGTTAAGAAATTAATTTCTGTATTGATTTGCATTTGTTAATATTTTTTTATGAATATTTATTTTTTTATGAATATATGTACCTGGTGGCCACAATTAAACTGACAGTGCTTACAGTGTTCTGTAGCGCGATCTATTTGCGAGAATGACGCCACATTTTGTAGGAAGATTAAACAAGACGGGGGACGAAGGATTCCGCGAAAAAACAAATTAGTTCCAAAAGCCATCGCTAGGGGAATATTTGGCGCTGTGTTATAGAATATAGAGTGTTAACAAATTCAAATTAATACGGAGTAAAATTACCTTTTATTACGCACATTTTCTGATTTAGTTCAAGGGCAATATGGCAACACTTTTAAAAAAGCGTAAAATCTACATAAACACCGATAAAGTCTCGCGATCTGCAATATCACGTACGCTGAGCAGCAGAAGTTCTTTATTCAAATTTCACTTTACATCCATTGGCACAATTAAGAAATTAATTTCTGTATTAATTTGCAATTGTTAATATTTTTTATGAATATTTATTTTTTTATGAATATATGTACCTGGTGGCCACAATTAAACTGACAGTGCTTACAGTGTTCTGTAGCGCGATCTATTTGCGAGAATGACGCCACATTTTGTAGGAAGATTAAACAAGACGAGGGACGAGATATTCCGCGAAAAAACAAATTAGTTCCAAAAGTCATCGCTAGGGGAATATTTGGCTGTGTTATAGAATATAGAGTGTTAACAAATTAATTAATACGGAGTAAAATTACCTTTTATTACGCACATTTTCTGATTTAGTTCAAGGGCAATATGGCAACACTTTTAAAAAAGCTTAAAATCTACATAAAAACCGATAAAGTCTCGCGATCTGCAATATCAAGTACGCAGAGCAGCAGAAGTTCTTCTTCCGAATTTCATGTTACATCCATTGACACAATTAAGAAATTAATTTCTGTATTGATTTGCATTTGTTAATATTTTTTTATGAATATTTATTTTTTTATGAATATATGTACCGGGTGGCCACAATTAAACTGACAGTGCTTACAGTGTTCTGTAGCGCGATCTATTTGCGAGAATGACGCCACATTTTGTAGGAAGATTAAACAAGACGAGGGACGAGATATTCCGCGAAAAAACAAATTAGTTCCAAAAGCCATCGCTAGGGGAATATTTGGCGCTGTGTTATAGAATATAGAGTGTTAACAAATTCAAATTAATACGGAGTAAAATTACCTTTTATTACGCACATTTTCTGATTTAGTTCATGTGCAATACTGCAACACTTTTAAAAAAGCGTAAAATCTACATAAACACCGATAAAGTCTCGTGATCTGCAATATCACGTACGTTGAGCAGCAGAAGTTCTTTATCCAAATTTCACGTTACATCCATTGGCACAGTTAAGAAATTAATTTCTGTATTGATTTGCATTTGTTAATATTTTTTTATGAATATTTATTTTTTTATGAATATATGTACCTGGTGGCCACAATTAAACTGACAGTGCTTACAGTGTTCTGTAGCGCGATCTATTTGCGAGAATGACGCCACATTTTGTAGGAAGATTAAACAAGACGGGGGACTAAGGATTCCGCGAAAAAACAAATTAGTTCCAAAAGTCATCGCTAGTAGAATATTTGGCTCTGTGTTATAGAATATAGAGTGTTAACAAATTCAAATTAATACGGAGTAAAATTACCTTTTATTACGCACATTTTCTGATTTAGTTCATGTGCAATATGGCAACACTTTTAAAAAAGCTTAAAATCTACATAAAAACCGATAAAGTCTCGTGATCTGCAATATCAAGTACGCAGAGCAGCAGAAGTTCTTCTTCCGAATTTCATGTTACATCCATTGACACAATTAAGAAATTAATTTCTGTATTGATTTGCATTTGTTAATATTTTTTTATGAATATTTATTTTTTTATGAATATATGTACCTGGTGGCCACAATTAAACTGACAGTGCTTACAGTGTTCTGTAGCGCGATCTATTTGCGAGAATGACGCCACATTTTGTAGGAAGATTAAACAAGACGGGGGACTAAGGATTCCGCGAAAAAACAAATTAGTTCCAAAAGTCATCGCTAGTAGAATATTTGGCTCTGTGTTATAGAATATAGAGTGTTAACAAATTCAAATTAATACGGAGTAAAATTACCTTTTATTACGCACATTTTCTGATTTAGTTCATGTGCAATATGGCAACACTTTTAAAAAAGCTTAAAATCTACATAAACACCAATAACGTCTCGCGATCTGCAATATCACGTACACTGAGCAGCAGAAGGAGTTCTTTATCCAAATTTCACGTTACATCCATTGGCACAATTAAGAAATTATTTTCTGTATTGATTTGCATTTTTTAACACTCTATTTTCTATAACACAGCGCCAAATGTTCCCCTAGTGGTGACTTTTGGATCTAATTAATTTTTTCGCGGAATCCTTGGTCCTCCGTCTTTTTTAATCTTCCTACAGAATGTGGAGTCATTCTCGTAAATAGATCGCGCTACAGAACACTGTAAGCTCTGTCAGTTTAATTATGGCCACCCGGTATTTACTTAACAGTGTCAGTGCTAATTAATAAGGTTAATTACAAAACCTTATACAGTAATAAACATTAACCACTTGCGCTACAAAGACGTGCCAGGCACGTCGAGATGCTTTTGTTACAGAACCGAAAGCGACGTGTATACCACGTCGATAGTCATATAATTATATGATAATAATATAATAATAATTATATGATATAATAATAATATATTATATAATAATATAATATATAATATAATTATAAGATATAATTATATATAATAATTATATGATATATTACATGGCCGCGATGATTATCATCATCGCGTCCACCGGCAGTTAAATCGTAGCGCAAGTGGTTAATCAAGATTGCTTTCTGAGAGAGGTGAAATGCCTCGTGTTCATGGCGGAGGAGAGGCTCTCACTTGACTTGTAGAAGCTATAGATTCACTTGGATAATCTTCTGCTGGAGACACTGATATTAGAGCCGGGGTTTTACCTTGGAGAGAAATATGGTGATGAGTAGTTGTTTTCTTTGTTTTTCTCTCATTGATCGATGTCTCTCCTGAAACCAATCAAGCACCTTGATGAGAGCCCGTGGTATGTATTATGAGTCAACTCATCGCTTTGTTTGACATGCAGGGATCCTTCTCTCTCTCGCATCAACGTGAGAAAACGCTCCTTTCCACAATGTGACTGCGACATGGTTGTAATTTTCATTTTTTATGGAAAAACCCGGGAAGCACTGAAGCTGCAAAACATGATGCGCGAAGTGCCGAGGAGCACTGTGTTTGAAACACCCCCCTTGGGTTTCAAGGCGGGCGGATGTTTTAATCGTGACTCCTGAGTTTCATCTCGGAGAATTTCTCCCTTCTTGTCAACCGGGTTTTCTCATTTATTTTGAAGACGCCATGCACACTACATAATATTTTGAAGTTCACATTAACACTGGTATTTTTCCCTTCAAGTGCAACCATGGCAACGGGTCAGCAGACGACAATAAATGAGAAAACCCGGTTGACAAGAAGGGAGAAATTCTCCGAGATGAAACTCAGGAGTCACGATAAAACACACTGTATACGGATCTTACAGTAACTACTGGGAGGATATTGGAAGTTACTGTACGTTATTGCTTTTGTGCTAATTAACCCTTTGACCGTTTCATTTTTTTCCAGAATTCGGTCAAAAAAACCAAAATTTTTATTGCTTTTTTTTACTTTCTACATCTTTAAATAAAGATATGTTATTAAAATTAAATTTCTCTACTATTTTTAAGCATTATTACGAAATTTTCTTTCTATGAAACATTAGAACTGAAGTTTACCTTTAGTCTCATCGACATCCAAGATAATTTTTTTAATTCCAGTGAAAGCAAATCTAGAAGGCAGATCCGAAGGATTATCACAATTCATTTCAAAAAATTGTCTTCCTTGACTGATTCCATCTTTACAACTACCAGAGTCACTACTAACCAGGTCATCTAGAAAACTTTCGCTACTATCATTTACAGATAATACAATTTCTGATTCCGAGTCACAGTTCGAGTGACAAGAAATTAGCTCCATACGCTCTGAATTAAAAATATGTTATTTAACTCTTACATCAATAAAATTATCAGGGGGTTAGTAAAATATAACCAGAAAGCTATACACCGAAAGATAAAAATTCGTCTTCTGATACAAAACAGGCGAAAAAACCCGCGCTTTTGTACCAATCAGAGTAGAAAATACAATAAACTGCAAACTATCATTGACTGGACGACAACTATACGAATAATTTGTTACTAAAATTGGAAAAAATACGGCCGAAACAGTGCAATCGAAATAGAAATCAATTGCCGTACGCGTAAGGGCAAATCAGTAAAGGCAAATCTGTGCCGTAGCTGAATGCAAAAAACATAGGGTGTAAGCCTTAGCGTATAAAATATTTGTGTCCATACTGCAATTTTAAGGAGAAAATATGAAATACTGATTCGAGCAGACTTCCAGTACAAAATGGTACAAGGATTTTTAAGTAAAATCTCTTAGCCCATAAAAAACTGTGGTCATGTGAATAGGTAGAATCACAGGATATCCTTCGAATCTGACAGACCCTGAACGTGTCATGTAAACCAGAAAATGTGCCAGGACAAATTTGTGGGTTTGGAAATAGCCGGGAGAATACGAATTAGAGCAATTCTTTCCAGAGGTATTAAAAGAGTTTTTCCTCTAGCATGGCATCACGAATGTCTTACACCCGTCAAAACAGGCAGCTGGTTTCGCGGTGGCAAAGCAGTATACCCCAATCTAATTAGTCAGCTTTCAGTTAAAAGATGACAATAGCTCTTCAAGACAAACTAACTAGTAACACTAATAACTTTTATTGGCAGTTCTGAGCAAATTCAGCGTAGTTAACACATTGTATGCGAGACACATACTACTACGTTTTCTGACGATTGATACTTGAGCTCGGGTCGCTTATTAATACAAGTTAGGAGTTAACAATATCATTTGTTTGTGGGTACAAAAATAAACGAGTGGATCGGGAAAGCCAATTTTGGGTGCTTCCGGTAGAAAATTATCTCACTGTCGCCATCTATTCACTAATATATTAACTAAAACTACTCAATTAATTGGACAGTTATTTTATTATTTTATTTACATTTTTGACAATATTTTCAGTCAATTTTCTCCTTTTTATTTGAAATTTATTTTATTTTTTACTCTTATTTTTGTAGTTTTAAGTTTATTAAATTAGTTTCTGCTAAGAAATGAGCTTGAGAAGTGCTATTATTTCTAATATTTTATTGTAATAAATTTATTAATTTTAATATTTATAATTAATTTTATAATTTAATATTTTATTTTATTCCTAATATGTTTTTTACATTTTTGACAATTTTTAAAATTGATTTTTATTTTATATGTCAATTTTTTAAATTTTTTTTATTATTTTAAATACAAATTTTGCTTTTATAAACTTTATACCTCAAGCTGTCTATTATGGGCAGTAAACAGCCTGTTTTTTAAAGATAAAACATTGATCTGAAAAAATTTTATAACAATATAATAATTTAGAAATTTACATTTTTCTATCAAAGAATATTCATAAGTTTAAATTTTACTATTCCCCTAAAAAGTATACAGCAATATTGAATAATTATTCCACTTAATAAAGAGTAAAAGATAATTTTTCTTATATATTCTTTGATAGAAAAATATAAGCTTCTAATGTACTATATTGAATGCTATTTCAATGAGTAATTTTCTCATGCTTAAATCAGGCTATTTACTGTCCATTACAATAAACTGAGAAGCAAGCAATTTTCTACCGGAAGTGTAAGCACCCAAAATTGGCTGTCCCGATCCACTCGTCAAAAATAACGGTATATAAAGGTAAACGAAGCCGAATGTTCTTGTCTACATATAGATTCTGGAAAAATTTAGACGAAAAAACTAGTTTTTACATTATTAGTTTTAAGATTGTTTTTTTTTCATTTTTTATAATGTAAAAATGTATATATATATATATATATATATATATATAGATATATATATATATATATATATATATATATATATATATATATATACTAAATATAATATTTATATATATATATGTATATTATATACTAAATATATATATATATATATATATATATATATATATATATATATATATATATATATATATATATATAATATATAAATATATATATATATATATATATATATATATATATATATAATTCGAATATAATATATATAAAATATGTACTATGTACTATTTCTATTTGATTTTTCATATTTAAGATACTATTATAAATTTATCCACTAAAAAATATAATTTTTGTTTACAAAAATCTTTTTGTTGTTATTTATATATTTCTATTTATATATTTGTTTATATAATTCAATATAAAATACAAAAAGTTGGTTAAAGAATTAAATAATTTTCGATCTATTGAGATTTAACTGAATAACTAAATTTACTCGCAAAACAGCCGCTCAAGTTACAATTCCACTGCGAAATGTACCCGAAAACCGATAATAATAAAAAACTTTATGTAAACATGCACCTTTTAAACTATACATGATTATTTTTAGTATTAACAAGGGTTTAATAAATAAATATCTGAAAGAAATGTACCCTAATGAAATATCTTCTAATGATAATAATAAAAAACTTTATGTAAACATGCACCTTTTAAACTATACATGATTATTTTTAGTATTAACAAGGGTTTAATAAATAAATATCTGAAAGAATTATTGTATTAGCTTATAAATGAACACCTAATGAAATATCTTCTAATGCAATTAAATATTTCCTTGACTGAACTCTTTAAATAAAATAAGATTGGTTTCCTTTTTTTAGCTGAGTTTAAGCTTTAAATTGTCATGCATTATTGTATCAATATAAATTACAGTCAATGTTTGTTTTCTTAACTTCAAGCCAGAATCAAATACTGTTTGCTTTCTCTTCCTATCAGATTAAATCTGGTCTTTTTTTTTAAATTTTGAATTAATAGCAAAATTCCTCCCTCCTATGGTTAATCAGAATTTAAGGGATTGATTATCCAGAATGACATTACAAATGCCTTACACCCGTCAAAACATGCAGCTGGTTTCGAGGGGTGAAAGCAGTAGATCCCTCTCTAATTAGACAGTATTCAGGGAAAAGATGACGATAGCTCTTCAAGACAAACTAACTAGTAACACTATTAACTTTATTAGCAGTTCTGAGAAAATTCAGCTTAGTTAACACATTGTACACCAGACACGTACTACTACGGGTTAGGGTAACAATATGGTTTGTTTGTGGGTACAAAAATAATGGTATATAAAAGTAAATGAAGCTGAACGTTCTAGTCTACAACATAGATTTTAGAAAATTTTAGACAAATAAAAACTAGTTTTTACATTATTAGCTTTATGATTGCTGTTTTCATTTTTTTTTATAATGTAAAAATTTTAATATATAACATAATTAAAAAAATTAAAAGTATATGCTATTTGATTTTTCATATTTAAGATACTATTATAAATTTATCTACTAAAGAATATAATTTTTTGTTTACAAAAATCTTTTGGTTGTCATTTCTACATTTCTATTTATATATTTGCTTATATAATTCAATATAAAAGACGAAAAGTTGGTTAAAGAATTAAATAATTTTCGATCTATTGAGATTTAATTGAATAACTAAATTTATGCTCAAAATGCCCGCTCCCGGTAAAATTCCGCTGCGAAATGTATTCGCACTCAATGTGTTAAGAAAGATTTCGGTAAAAAACTGTACTAATAATAAAAAAATTATATAAACTTGCACTTTTTAAACTATACACAATTATTTTTAGTATTAACAAGGGTCTAATACATGAATATCTGCAAGAAATATAGTATTAGCTTATAAAGGAACACCAAATGAAATTTCTTTTAATATAATTGAATATTTCCTTGACTGAACTCTTTAAATATAAAACGAAATTAGTTTCCTTTTCTTGCCCAGTTTAAGCTTTAAATCGTTATGCCTTATTGTATCAATCTAAATTACAGTCAATGTTTGTTTTCTTAACTTCAAGCTAGAATCAAATACTATTTGCTTTTTTGTCTTCCTATCAGATTAAATCTAATCTTTTATTTTTTAATTTTAAAATAGATTGTACATGTTTGGGATTTACGTAATTTTATTTTCTCTCAATGGACTAGTTTTATATTTTCTAATCACTAAATAAAGATCGTAGAGTTGAAGTGTGTGATGAGGTGATTTAGATCAGTAATATAATGGATTAATTAATACGAGAAGTAAAATGCTTGGGATCTAAATCTGACCTCATCACATCTTTTGTAAAGGGGAGA
>CM063499.1:58964453-58966953 GCA_032207245.1 Pardosa pseudoannulata
TCAGATTTAGACCCCGAACATTTTACTTCTTGTATGAATGAATCAATTATATAACTGATCTAAATCGCCTCATCACAGTCGTCTTTGAATAAGGCAAAAGGAGCTGCAATATCTCATCCGATTCTGTGCAGCTGAATATTTCGAAAGCAATCAAGAATTCACCACTTTCTTCTTTAACTACCAGAATATCGTCAATGGATTGGCATCGGCAGACTCTTTTATTAGAAGTAACAATTTTTACCTTGTTTGCTATCTTACCTTATAAGCTCAATCGGAAAATGCATTAGTATCATAGGGACGCTTTTATTTTAGATTTTAATGAAAAGTAATTCAGTTCAAGAACTGCATCCAAATTATTTCCTTACCCTGAATTCAGCACTTTAAATAATATTCACCTCGAACGTGTCACCTGGTCTAACATGCATACAAACATATTTTCTAAAGTTTGCATATCTGTTATTTTAGTACTTATAATTGACACCTTATGATTAGAAATATTATGTTACTATGAAATTAGTTTGAAAGCATATCATTAAAAGTTTGTCATCACTGGAAAGTATGTGGGAGGAAATTTTATATAAATTTAAATCCACATCTCTTAATTAGTGAATGGCATATCTTTCATTATACGTTTAAATGCTGTTTATTAGAAGATCAATTCTGTCGTGTAAGGATAATAACATTGATATTTATATTGTGTTGTTCTTATTTTCTGTAAAATCTTAATAATACCATACTTTAAGGGATATCAGTGGTTTTAATGAATTATTATATAGCATGTTTTCTAAAATTTATCTAAAATAAAGTATTTGAAAATTATGCAGATTTTAAGAATAATTACTAATATAGATTAAAATATATTCATAATTGGATAAATTTTATCTACACTTTTTTTTAATCCCTGTTTAAAATTAAATTTAACGGATTAAAATAAAAAATTAAATAAAACTGATATCAAAGGTTTAAATGACAATATTATATAGCATGCTTTCTAAAATTAATCAAAGTATTTGGAAATTATTAAGATTTTAAAAATAAGTTTACTAATAAAATTAAAATATATTCATACTTGGAAAAATTTTATACATACATTTTTAATCCCTGTTTAAAATTAAATTTACAATTATTATCTTTTATCTCAGTTTACAGTTATTTTTTTGCAGCAGGCAAAATATTGCAAATTTTAATTATTTAATTTATTTATTTGCATTGATGGATAAAAATCAGCGCGTTTGTTCTTACATCACTCTTCCTCTCTCGTTTCGTTTTTCTGAGAGTACGCATCAGTGGTTCTTATACTAATAAATTTAAAATATTAAATTCAACCTAAATTAAATTATTTTATTTAATAGAAATTAAAATGTATTATATTTTACTTTATGGCTACTTTGGAAAAACATGTACTCATGTTATGGCAATTATTTAGTGTGATTATTTTATACATAATGGGCTCCCTATACATAATGGGCTTAGGCTCAGACAATTTTGTCAGTTACCATATTAGAATGTTTTAAAATTTGCCACTTAATCGCTTCCCTTACAAACATTTTTGTAAAAAATTGCAAAAATCCATCCCAATTTTTTTTAAAATTATTATTAAATACAAGTAAATAAAACAAAACAAAATATCTAGATTTTAGGTAAATTTTTAATTTTTATAGGTGTAAAATCATTTAGTTTTAAATATAGTTTACTATCCCGAATTATCTCGACCAAATGAAAAAAGTTAAATAGCTGTCTTTGTATGACAGTTTTTGAAGCAAGGGACAACACAAAGTGATACCTAGCATTCTGTGTGCTGAGGTTATAACATTAACAATTTGTTATTCATATAATGTATCCATTAATAACTCGAATTTGCTTTATATAGTCTTTAATTATAGTAAAATGCCACTGATCTATATTACAATATTGAAATATAGAACAAAAGACAAGGAAATATGCTAAAATATATATAAAAAAATTAAAAAGTATAAGAAGCACTCCACTTGCTACACCTGAAAGCCAAAATAAAAGTCCACACTTTTACTTCCTTCTGAACTACTTCCAGTAACCCTAGACTTTTTCCCATTATCCTGTGCTGATGCGCTCGTTGTTCCATTGTCCTGGGGACAATGCATCTTTTCCCGGCTATGTCCAGAAGAAACGGGAGTCTAAGGATAGTCCTGATTCGTCTCCTGGAGACCAATCACAACTCTCCAAAACCTGGTGAAGTTTTAAGTGGAATCATTTTCACACCACATGCTTCCTGGAATTGCAAAATACTTGAGCATGCAACCCACAACTTGCGAGTGCTGCGAGAAAATCAGTTTCGCAAACCTTATGTAAAACATAGCTGCACTCTCACACTGTGCAATAATATCTGGTCTCTTTTCTTACAGGCTTGCCTCTGAATGGGAGCACAGAGTAAACTGTCTCATTGGATTTGATTTTTTTTTTTCAGAAGCAGGAATAACACCTGGAAAATTCCTTGAGGTTAACTCGAGTGGTAAAGGACTAA
>CM063499.1:58971953-58974453 GCA_032207245.1 Pardosa pseudoannulata
ATATATATATATATATATATATATATATTTATATATATACACACACACACATATATATATATATATACATATTAGTGTATGTAATTCTATATAAGTTATTAATTACTATTATAACTTATCTAGAATATTTTATTCTATTTTATTTTATGCACTACTAAAAAGAACATAATTGCAGTCAGTAGAGATGCATTACAAAGGAAATAATATGTAGAAGAATAATTAATGTTTCACAGAGTATTCGAAACTTTATTTGATTAATACAGAATACACCTAATGAAGAGGTGTGAAATACTGATGATGCTAAAATGTTCTTGCAGGGTTTTATTTTTAGAAAAGTTTTGCATTTTCCTAATGAAGAACATGTTGATTAAATATCCGGAAAACAGTGAATGAAACAGAACAATGCTTTATGTTTGCTTCACGTAAATATTAATGATGAGTAACTATTAATCATTAAATATTTTCAATAGATTGATGATTTAGGAAAATTCATAACTAAGTTACAATGCTTTGATACTTTATTTTAATACTTTACGGAACGGAAATATGTATATTTTTCTGTATCAATGAATGAACAGAATACCTCAGTTTATGTGTGCCAAGTTCTTCTTCATTTTTACAATATTGAATATGGAGTCGCTCTAGGATTTGTTCTTTTAAGAAATTAATGAATACTATTCCAAGCACAAGTTTCTCAAACTATATATATATTACAAGAGTAACTGCTTTAATGAGACATGGTGCCTTTTTACCTGAAAAATCTTCATTAACATATCCGATTGTGTTTGAATCACGGGTTTGGTGCATATTTCGACAATTTTAGTATTGAATTATCTAAAACATCGTAACGTTGGCTTTTCAAAAGAGCTTTTTTTTTACCTTGAACCCCTTCCCTGTTTTACCCGTACGCCATACTGGCAGAGCTTTCAGGCCCAATGATTTGCCCGTACGGCGTACGGGCAATCTGATTTCTATTTCGCTTGCACTGTTTCGGCCTTATTTTATTCCAATTTTAGTAACAATTATTCGTACAGTTTTCGTCCAGTAAATGATAGTTTGCAGTTTATTGTATTTTCTAGTCTGATTGGTTCAAAAAGCGCGGTTTTTTTCTCATGTTTTGTATCAGAAGACGAATTTGTTATCTTTCAGTGTAAAGCTTTCTGGTTATATTTTACTAACCACCTGATAATTTTATTGATGTAACAGTTGAATAATATATTTTTACTTTTAAATAATGGATAATTCAGAGAGTATGGAGCTAATTTCTTTTGATTGAACTGTGATTCGGAATCAGAAACTGAATTATCTGTAAATGATAGTCGCGAAAGGTTACTGTATGATCTTGTTAGTAGTGACTATGATAGTAGTACAGATAGAATCAGTCAAGAAAGACAATTTTTTAAATTAATTGTGATAATCCTTCGGATTCGCCTCCTAGATTTGCCTTCACTGGAATTCCAAAAATTAACTTGGATATCGATGAGACTAAAGGTAAACTTCAGTTCTATGATGCTTTCATAGAAAGAAAAAAGTTGTAATAAATGCTTAAAAATATAGAAATATTAATTTTAATAACAATTTTTACTTAAAAATGTAAAATAAACAAAAAAATGTGCAATAAAAAAATGTGACATTTGTTTGACCGAATTCTGGAAAAAAAAATGAAACTGTCAAAGTTGCATGAAATCAACTTTATAACAATTATTTTTAGATAGACAAACTGGAAGTTGCATTTAAGTAAAGGGAAGTTACAAGGATTGGAACTTTATTAGTGGCAACTTTGCTGTAAAAACTCTACCCAACAAAACCAAAGAATGTAGCGTATACCACATGACGCTACATACCTAACTTACCTCTCAGCAAAAAGACTCGTCCTTCCTACTTCCATACCAATGCGGGTGAGGGTAGAAACTGATCCTTGTATTATATAGCCTCCACACTATGGCCAATTCTTCACCACTTCCTGATGGTGACCTCGAACGATGGTTCAAGGGTTGCATCCACACGCTGGGCCACTAAATGATCCAAACACGTGGATTCGTCCATAGGGTCTACTGCGCACTTTAGTTGCGCATCTGGCTGTCTTTGATCTTTGGAGATAAACGGCCTCCGAAGCCATCGACCGCCTATTTTATCGTCTGCCACCATTAACCACGATAAACCATACCCCTCCAGACGGTAATGATGGTTTGCAGTGGACCATAGTGTGGAGGTGCCTTTAGCTTGCGGTGACTAAAGTAAATGTTGTTAGAACATTTTCAAATCAAGAACAACGAAAATGGATAAAAATTCAATGCTCCAGAGGTCGTACATCATGACAACGTCATCTAGGCCTTCAAGAGGCTTGCTGAGAATCTGTATTGCCTTAGAACTGTAGCAATATGGATAAAATCGTTCAATGAAGGACGCCCAAATGTGGCACACATGCATAGGCCAGTTCGTCCTAGTGTCACCGGTGAAGAAGTGCATGCTGTTGCTGCACTAATGGACAGTGATCGAT
>CM063499.1:58979453-58984453 GCA_032207245.1 Pardosa pseudoannulata
ATAAATGATAACAGAAAAGTGATATTGAAATAAGACATTTTTAAACAAATATTAACAAATTTTAATTTTTAAATTCAAATAAATATCTTTTTTTCTGTTTATGTACAATAAAATTAGGACAAATAAGAAGGTATTTAATCTTGGATAAAATATTTTCTAAATCAACGATAAATTTGAGTTAATAAAGGATAAATTACTGTAAACCAGAAAAAATTAAATGACAAATATATTTCATCGATAAATGATAACAGAAAAGTGATATTGAAATAAGACATTTTTAAACAAATATTAACAAATTTTAATTTTTAAATTCAAATATTGAAATAAAATATCTTTTTTTCTGTTTATGTACAATAAAATTAGGACAAATAAAAAGGTATTTAATCATGGATAAAATGTTTTCTAAATCAACGATAAAATTTGAGTTATTTTGTTATAAATTGCTGTAAACCACAAAAAAATTAAATGACAAATATAATTTCAACGATAAATGATAACATCAAAGTGTAATTTAAATAAGACATTTTAAACAAATATTAACAAATTTTCATTTTTAAATTCAAATATTGAAAGAAAATATATTTTTTTTTCTGATTATGTACAATAAAATTAGGACAAATAAGAAGTATTTAATCTTGGATAAAATGTTTTCTAAAACATTGATAAATTTGAGTTATTAGAGGATAAATTTCTGTAAACCACAAAAAATTAAATGACAAATATATATTTCAATGATAAATGATAGAAGAACTAAAATGAGAGTATTGAGGGAAACAAATTTTAATTTTTACTGTTATAAAATTATGGAGTACAAGTTTTAAAAACTGTTGCTGAATCGCATATGTTTTTTAAAAAAAAGCAATTATGAATATTTGAAAAGAACGCATCACATCCGGCTTAATTTTATGTAGGGAGAGAAGGTATTTAATCTTGGATAAAATATTTTCTAAATCAACGATAAATTTGAGTTAATAAAGGATAAATTACTGAAAACTACAAAAAAATTAAATGAGAAATATATTTCAATGATTAATAATAACATCAAAGTGTTATTTAAATAACATTTTTTAAACAAATATTAACAAATTTTAATTTTTAAATTCATTTATTGAAAGAAAATATCTTTTTCTGTTTATGTACAATAAAATTGGGACAAATAAGAAGATATTTAATCTTGGATAAAATATTTTCTAAATCAACGATAAATTTGAGTTAATAAAGGATAAATTACTGTAAACCAGAAAAAATTAAATGACAAATATATTTCATCGATAAATGATAACAGAAAAGTGATATTGAAATAAGACATTTTTAAACAAATATTAACAAATTATAATTTTTAAATTCAAATATTGAAAGAAAATATCTTTTTTCTGTTTATGTACAATAAAATTAGGACAAATAAGAAGGTATTTAATCTTGGATAAAATATTTTCTAAATCAACGATAAATTTAAGTTAGTAAAGGGGTATAAATTGCTGTAAACCACAAAAAAATTAAATGACTTATATTTCAACGATAAATGATAATATGAAAGTGATATTGAAATAAGACATTTTTAAACAAATATTAACAAATTTTAATTTTTAAATTCAAATATTGAAATAAAATATCGTTTTTTCTGTTTATGTACAATAAAATTAGGACAAATAAGAAAATATTTAATCTATGGATAAAATGTTTTCTAAATCAACGATAAATTTGAGTTATTAGGGGATAAATTGCTGTAAACCACAAAAAAATTAAATGACAAATATATTTCACTGATAAATGATAACATCAAAATGTATTTAAATGACTTTTTTAAACAAATATTAACAAATTTTAAATTTTTTAAATTCAAATATATCTTTTTTTCTGTTTATGTACAATAAAATTAGGACAAATAGAAGGTATTTAATCTTGGATAAAATATTTTCTAAATCAACGATAAATTTAAGTTAGTAAGGGGATAAAATTGCTGTAAAACTACAAAAAAATTAAATGACAAATATATTTCATCGATAAATGATAACAGAAAAGTGATATTGAAATAAGACATTTTTAAACAAATATTAACAAATTTTAATTTTTAAATTCAAATATTGAAATAAAATATCTTTTTTCTATTTATGTACAATAAAATTAGGACAAAAAAAGGTATTTAATCTTGGATAAAATGTTTTCTAAATCAACGATAAATTTGAGTTATTAGAGGATAAATTGCTGTAAACTACAAAAAAAATTAAATGAAAAAAATATATTTCACTGATAAATGATAACATCAAAGTGTTATTTAATAAACCTTTTTAAAAACAAATATTAACAAATTTTAATTTTTTAATTCAAATATATCTTTTTTCTGTTTATGTACAATAAAATTAGGACAAATAAGAAGGTATTTAATCTTGGATTAAATGTTTTCTAAATCAACGATAAATTTGAGTTTTTAGGGGATAAATTGCTGTAAACTACAAAAAACTAAATGAAAAAAATATATTTCACTGATAAATGATAACATCAAAGTGTTATTTAATAAACCTTTTTAAAATAAATATTAAAAAATTTTAATTTTTAAATTCAAATTATTGAAAGAAAATATTTTTATTCTGTTTATGTACAATAAAATTAGGACAAATAAGAAGATATTTAATCTTGGATAAAATGTTTTCTAAATCAACAGTAAATTTGAGTTATTAGGGGATAGATTGTTGTAAACAAAAAAAAAAAAATTAAATAACAAATATGCTTCAACGATAAATGATAACAAGAAAGTGTAATTTAAATCAGACTTTTTAAACAAATATTAACAAATTTAAGTTTTAAATTCAAATATTGAAAGAAAATATCTTTTTTCTGTTTATGTACAGTAAAATTAGGACAAATAAGAAGGTATTTAATCTTGGATAAAATATTTTCTAAATCAACGATAAATTTGAGTTAATAAAGGATAAATTACTGTAAACCAGAAAAAATTAAATGACAAATATATATTTCAATGATAAAGGATAATATCAATGTGTGTTGTTTAAATAAAAAAAGTTTTTAAACAAATATTAACAAATTTTAATTTTTAAATTCAAATATTGAAATAAAATATCTTTTTTCTATTTATATGTACAAACATTTGGAGAAATAATAACTGTAATTCATTTTTGTCGTGCAGTGAACCTGGGGTAATTTTATGTAGGGAGAGAAGGTATTTAATCTTGGATAAAATATTTTCTAAATCAACGATAAATTTGAGTTAATAAAGGATAAATTACTGTAAACCAGAAAAAATTAAATGACAAATATATTTCATCGATAAATGATAACAGCAAAGTGTAATTTAAATAAGACTTTTTAAACAAATATTAACAAATTTTATTTTTTAAAATAAAATATTGAAAGAAAATATCTTTTTTCTGTTTATGTGCAAAAAAAATTAAGAAAAATAAGAAGGTATTTAATCTTGGATAAAATATTTTCTAAATCAACGATAAATTTGAGTTAATAAAGGATAAATTACTGTAAACCAGAAAAAATTAAATGACAAATATATTTCATCGATAAATGATAACAGAAAAGTGATATTGAAATAAGACATTTTTAAACAAATATTAACAAATTTTAATTTTTAAATTCAAATATTGAAATAAAATATCTTTTTTCTATTTATGTACAATACAATTAGGACAAATAAAAAGGTATTTAATCTTGGATAAAATATTTTCTAAATCAACGATAAATTTGAGTTAATAAAGGATAAATTACTGTAAACCAGAAAAAATTAAATGACAAATATATTTCATCGATAAATGATAACAGAAAAGTGATATTGAAATAAGACATTTTTAAACAAATATTAACAAATTTTAATTTTTAAATTCAAATATTGAAATAAAATATCTTTTTTCTATTTATGTACAATAAAATTTAGACAAATAAGAAGGTATTTAATCTTGGATAAAATATTTTCTAAATCAACGATAAATTTGAGTTAATAAAGGATAAATTACTGTAAACCAGAAAAAATTAAATGACAAATATATTTCATCGATAAATGATAACAGAAAAGTGATATTGAAATAAGACATTTTTAAACAAATATTAACAAATTTTAATTTTTTAAATTTAAAATATTGAAAGAAAATTTTTTTTTCTGTTTATGTACAATATAATTTAGACAAATAAGAAGGTATTTAATCTTGGATAAAATGTTTTCTAAATCAACTATAAATTTGAGTTATTTTGTCATAAATTGCTGTAAACCACAAAAAAATTAAAAGAGAAATATATTTCAACGATAAATGATAACCTGAAAGGGATATTTGAATAAGACTTTTTAAACAAATATTAACAAATTTTAATTTTTTAAATAAAATATTGAAAGAAAAATTTTTTTTTTTGTTTATGTATAAGAAAATTTAGACAAATAAAAAAGGGTATTTAATCTTGGATAAAATGTTTTCTAAATCAACGATAAATTTGAGTATTTTGTCATAAATTGCTGTAAACCACAAAAAAAATTAAAAGAGAAATATATTTCAACGATAAATGATAACCTGAAAGGGATATTTGAATAAGACTTTTTTAAACAAATATTAACAAATTTTAAATTTTTTAAATAAAATATTGAAAGAAAATATCTTTTTTCTATTTATGTACAAGAAAATTAGGACAAATAAGAAAGGGTATTTAATCTTGGATAAATGTTTTCTAAATCAACAGTAAAATTTGAGTTATTATGGGATAAATTGCTGAAAACTACAAAAAAAATTAAATGACAAATATAGTTCAACGATAAATGATAACTTGAAAGTATATTTAATAAGACTTTTTTAAAACAAATATTAACAAATTTTAATTTTTAAATTAAAATATTGAAAGAAAATATCTTTTTATGTTTATGTACAAGAAAATTAGACAAATAAAAAGGGTATTTAATCTTGGATAAAATGTTTTCTAAATCAACGATAAATTTGAGTTATTAGGGATAAATTGCTGAAACCTACAAAAAAAATTAAAAGGACAAATAT
>CM063499.1:58989453-58991953 GCA_032207245.1 Pardosa pseudoannulata
AAAACACTTGTTTCCAGAAGCACCTAGATTTAAAAACAAGTCTAAACTATAGATAAAAATATAAAAAATATGAAACTTTAAGAAATTTTTAAAATACAATCAACATAATAAATTGTTGGAAATAAGTTGCTGTTTCTTTTGATATGGTTGTCTAATATTTTTAATTAAAGCTTTTAATTATTCGGTAAGTTTTTGGTAGCATGTAAAAAACTTAAATAATAAGATGTTGTTCACAGCATTTAGATTTACAAACAAGTCTAAAATATAAACACAAACGGACTGATAAAAGTTGCTCAGTTAAAGAGTTATTGTCTAAGGTTATATGCAACAAGATAAGTGTATGAAGAAAATGTAAATTACTATCTAAAGCGACAGAAGCTATCTAGCAAATGTACCGCTCTTAATTTCAATTAAAAACTTTCTTATTTAAACCATAATTCTTCATTTCTAAAATGATAGCATTCTAAGTTATCCCCGATAGGAAATATTTTCTAAGCATTTAATTCCCCTTTTACTTTAGCTTTTTTAAAGACAAACACATAAAGTATCTCCCAACACAAAAACGAGAAATTTACTTACTTGAAACATAACGTTTAAAATATTTGTATTATAAACTAAATTTTTATATCAGCACTGAAAGAAAATATACATTTAATCTGCAAACCGAAACTTTAAAATTATTTGACATTTTGAAATTAAAAATTAAAAACTTAAAAAATTTAAAATTAAAAAAAAATTATGAATTTTATGATTTTATTAATTAAAAGTTGATTTCTAGTAATGCTATAATTGAGGTATACAGAATAATAAAAAAGTGAACTTATATTTTATATAAAACAATTAGTTACTAATTTACAAATTTGTTTCCGGGTAAGTAAATTTCTATTTTTTTATTTATCAAACAAATTCTTGTTATTAAATTATAATTTTTTAGTATTAAAACTACATAAGTTTTATAGATCCTTAACTTTATTCTAGAAGCAGCAAATATTTTATACTTAGTGTATATATTAAGATTTTCAATATATTGCTTTATATATCAGAAATAAATAAATTTTATAAAGGTATACCATTATTAATGATGTAGCAAAAAAAATTATAATTGGTGTACATTTCAAAATTTATACTATTATTTTGTATACTATTATTTTCTCTAAAGTTTTTAATTAAAGCTTTTAAATTTACACAATTATTCGATAAGATTTTAGAAGCATGTAAAAAATTTAATCAATAAGTTATTTTAAAGCATTAAGATTTAGGAATTAATCTAAAATATAAAAAATAAAAAAAAAAAATCATTGAAAATAGGAAATATTTAATACTTTTTCAAAACTTTCAACAAAATAAATTCATGAAATTTTTTCTAGTTATTTTAATAAAAAATTTTATACTTACTCAATTATTCGGTAAGTTTTTGATAGCACTTAAAAGACTTAAATAATAAGCTGTTGTTTGAAGCACTTAAATTTAGAAACTAAGGTGTAAACAAAAACGGACTGAAAAATTTGCTGAATTAAGGAATTATTCTTTAAGATTATATGCAACAAGATAAGTGTATCACGAAAATTTAAATTACTAACTAAAGCGACAAAAGCTATCTAGCTAATGTATCGCTCTTAATTTCAATTAAAAACGTTCTTATTTAAACCATAATTCTTCATTTCTAAAGTGATAGCATTCTAAGTTATCCCCGATAGGAAATATTTTCTAATCCTTTAATTCCCCTTTTACTAAAGAAAATTAATATTAAGTTCTTAACTGATGCCATACCAGACAAACAAAATTTGTTACATAAAGTTAAAACATATATATAACGTTTTCATTTCAGTATTCCTAAGTAAAAGGACGAAATTCCTTTAATTGAAAGCTATTAAATCAACCACCTATCGACTCGATGTATATATATATAGATAAAGAAGATTGGGGTTTAATTTTCTTGACGAAATTAGCTTCCGCCTTAAAAGGTTTTGGTGGCTTGCGAGACATAATGTTTACTGCTTAAGTAGTCATTGTAACAGCACTTAAAGTCATTTTTATACACTTCTTTTGGATTTATCTATAATAAAACGCTCTAATAATGCTCTCATCTTCAAAACAATATTTAGTTTTACCATTTCAATTAGCTATTTTTAAAAACGAACATATAAAGTATCTCCCAACACAAAACCGTGAAATTTACATACGTGCAAAAAAACATTTAAAATATTTGTATTATAAACTAAATTTTATATCAGAACTGAAAGAAAATATACATTTAATCTGCTAACCGAAACTTTAAAATTATTTGACATTTTGAAATTAAAAATTAAAAAGTAAATAATTTAAAATTTTAAAAAATTATAAATTTTATGATTTTATTAATTAAAAGGTTAATTTCTGGTAATGCTATTGAGGTACACTGAATAATAAAAAATTAACTTATATTTTATATAAAACAATTAGTTACTAATTTACAAAGTTGTTTTGCGGTTAAGTAAATTTCTATTTTTTTATTTATCAA
>CM063499.1:59006953-59011953 GCA_032207245.1 Pardosa pseudoannulata
ACAAAATAAATAAAATCTTGGCTGAAAATATTACGCGTTTACGAGATTTTTTATATTACTTTTATGAAAATATTTCACCTTTAACATTCTTTTTCGGGAAAAACGAAATATAATCTTAATCCATTGTTTTTTAAATCTCACAGGTGTGAAAATATAATAATTCATATCCCTTTAAAATATCTATTACGTTTTTAGTATTTTTGAAGACTACTTTAAAATCACTTATAAATAGTTACCAAGTTAAAAGTGAACAACTGGAAATAGTTTTATGGCACAAAATACTCTACAGTAATTAAAAGTTATTCAAGTTTTAATATAATCTATAGCTTCCAGTTAATTACTTGCAAATGGTTTCATTATTATACTTCACGTTAAACAGTTCAGTAGAAAATATAAAAATAAAACACGCTTTCAAACTGATACTCCGTTTACGTGACTTTCTCTTTGTAGAGTAACTTTATATTTTTCTAATGTTAGTTTAAATGAGTTATCGGTTTCCATATCCGATAGATTTTGTGAAAATATTCATGGTAATATGCTTTTCATATCGCTTTTATAATCTAGAATTTGCGATATGGTCACAAAGGTTTACAAAGGAAATAATGAGGAATCATAAAGTCAAATCAATATTTCAGTTTCACAGATCAAAGAACAAATAATTTTTCGATAACAAAATGCATGCCACTTATTCTCTTTTGATATCACGTATTGTCATATTCGTATAACTATATCATTAATTCCGAATTATTATCGAACAATATTTGGGGTTTTGAAACATATATTTCTCAAAGTATTAAAGGCATGATATTACCTCTCCAATGAAGAGACATTTCTGCCGATTACATGTTGATTCATATCGTAAATCTAATTACTAAGGACTGCACATAATAAAATAAATATGAAGTTTAAACATCTTTGAATACTACTTAAATTTAGTGATCAGATATCGTTTTAACCGCTTAAAAGTTTGAGAATCACTGATATAGATAATAAACTTTACTCTCTATGAGGCCGTAAATCAAATTGATGAACAAACATACCGCAAGTTTTGAAACTACAACCTATAATGTGTCAGGCTGATGTTGCAACTATCATAACAAGCAAACGATACTTCTCTAATTCTCAAATTAATGCCATAAAAAATATTACATTGGTAGAGACTCTCCGGAGCATCATTTACAACATCAGCTTTACTCTCTATTAAGCCACAAAGCAAATTGACAACCAAACATTCCGCAAGGTTTGAATCTACAAACTATAGTGTGTTAGGCTGATGCTGTAACTACCCTAACAAACAAACGATACTTCTCTAAATCTGAAATTAATGCTATGGAAAAGATGACATTGGTAGAGACAATCTGGAGCACCATATAGATTATCCACTTTACTCTCTATGAGGCCACAAATCAAATTGACAACCAAACATTACTCAATATTTGAATCAACAAACTGAAATGTGTTATGCCGATACAGTAACAACCATATAACACAAACGATACTTCTCTATATACGAAATTAATGCTATGGAAAAGATTACATTGGTACAGACAATCTGGAGAATTATATAGAATATCAAATTTACTGTCCTGGAATACACAAAGCAAATTGACAACCAAACATTATGCAAGGTTTGAATTAACAACCTATAATGTGTTAGGCTGATACTTTAACTACCATTCCAAACAAACAACCCTTCTCTCTATACTAAATTAATTCCTTAGGAAATATTATATTAGTAGAGACAGTCTCGAGCATCATGCAGGTAACCAACTTTACTCTCTATGATGCCAAAAAGCAAATTGACAACTAAACATTAAGCAAAGTTTGAATCAACAAACTAAAATGTCCTAGGCTGTAACTACCATATAAAACAAACGATACTTCACTAAATCTAGAATTAATGCTATGGAAAAGATGACATTGGTAGAGACAATCTGGATCACCATATAGATTATCAACTTTACTCTCTATGAGGCCACAAATCAAATTCATAACCAAACATCACTCAATATTTGAATCAACAAACTGAAATATGTTATGCTGATACAGTAACTACCATATAAAACATGCAATACTTCTCTATATATGAAATTAATTCAATGGAAAAGATTACATTGGTACAGACAATCTGGAGAACCATATAGAATATCAACTTTACTCTGAGTACACAAAGCAAATTAGCAACCAAACATTCCACAAGGTTTTAATCTACAAACTATAGTGTGTTAGGCTGATGCTGTAGCTACCATAACATACAAACGATACTTCTCTAAAGCTGAAACTAATGCCATGAAAAAGATTACATTGGTAGAGACAATTTGAAGCACCATATAAAATATGAACTTTACTCTCTATGAGGCCACAAAGCAAATTAACAACCAAACATTACTCAAGGTTTGAATCAACAAACTGAAATGTGTTATGCTGATACAGTAACTACCATATAAAACAAACAATACAGCTCTATATATGAAATTAATGCTATGGAAAATATTACATTATTAAAGTCAATTTGGAGCATCATATAGAATATCAACTTTACTCAATATTTGGCCAGAAAGCAAATTGACAACCAAACATTACTCAAAGTTTGAATCAACAACTTATAATGTGCTGATACTGTAACTACCATATAAAACAAACAATACTTCTCTATATCTGAAATTAAGTCCATGAAAAAGATTACATTGTTAGAGATAATCTGGAGCATCATATAGAATATCAACTTTACTCTCTATAAATCCAGAAAGCAAATTGACAATCAAATATTACGCAAGGTTTGAATCAACAAACTAAAATGTGTTAGGCTGATATTGTAACAACCATACCAAATAAACGATACTTCTCTAAATCTGAAATTAATGTTATGGAAAAAACTACGTTTATAGAGACAATCTGAAGTATCATGTAGAATATCAACTGTACTCTCTATGAGGACACAAACAAAATGACAACCAAACATTATGCAAGGTTAGAATCAACAAACTAAAATGTGTTAGGATAATATTGTAACTACCATATAAAACAAACGATACTCCTCTGTATATGATATTAATACTATGGAAAAGATTACATTGGTAGAAACAATCTGGAGCTTCATATAGTATATCATCTGTATTCTCTATGAGGCCACAAAGCAAATTGACAACCAAACATTACGAAAGGTTTGAATCAACAAACTAAAATGTGCTAGGCTGATATTGTAACAAATACCAAACAAACGATACTTCTCTAAATCTGAAATTAATGCCTTTAAAAGATTACATTGGTAGAAACAATCTGGAGCAACATATAGAATATCCACTTTACTCTCTATGATGCTACAAAACAAATTGACAATCAAACATTCCTCAAGGTGTGAGTTTAAAACCTATAGTTTGTTAGGTTGATGTTGTAACTACCTTAACAAACAAAAGATACTTTTCTAAATCTGAAATTGATGCCATGAAAAAGATTACATTGGTAGAGACAATCTGGTGTATCATATAGAATATCCACAGTACTCTCTCTGAGGTCACAAAGCAAATTGACAGCGAAACATTAAGAAAGGTTTGAATCAACAAACTAAAATGTGTTATGCTGATAGTATAACTACCATATACAACAAACGATACTTCTCTATATATGATATTAATACTATGGAAAAGATTACATTGGTAGAGACAATCTGGAGCATCATATAGAATATCAACTTTATTCTCTATGAGGCCAGAAAGCAAATTGACAACCAAACATTACTCAAGGTCTGAATCAACAACCTATAATGTGTTAGGCTGATATTGTAACAACAATACCAAACAAACGATACTTCTCTATATCTGAAATTAATGCCAGAAAAAATATTACATTGGCAGAGACAATCTGGAGCATCATTTATAACATCAACTTTACTCTCTATAAAGCCAGAAAGCAAATTGACAACGAAACATTACGCAAGGTTTGAATCAACAAACTAAAATGTGTTATGCTCATACTGTAACTACCTTAACAAACAAACGATACTTCTCTAAATCTGAAATTAATGCCTTGAAAAAGATTACATTAAGAGACAATCTGGAGCACCATATAGATTATTAACTTTACTCTCTATGAGGCCACAAAGAAAATTGACAACCAAACATTACTCAATATTTAAATCAACAAACAGAAATGTGTTATGCTGATACTGTAACTACCATATAAAACAAACGATACTTCTCTATATCTAAAACTAATGCTATGGAAAAGATTACATTGGTAGAGACAATTTGGAGCACCATATAGATAATTTACACCAAGGAACGACAACCAAACATTAAGTAGGGTTTGAATCTACAACCTTCAGTGGAGTAGGCTGATAATGTAATTACTATGCCAAACAAACACTTCTCTATACCTGAAATGAATGTTAAGGTAAAGATTACATTTGTAGAGACAATTATAGTAATAAAATATACCGGGTTATCCAATAGTCCGAACGAACTTTAAAAATGAATAATTCGAAAACGAAGGAAAATACAAAGATACGGTTTGCACCAATCGAATTAAAAAGATACCGGATTTTGTGTACCGGAAAAAATAGTTGTGTTACCGACGAACAGATGGCGCTATAGTGTTTTATAGCACCAAAAGACCATTTACAAATGAAGGAATGTTGACAACTTAGCAGTCAATTTAATTACAGTTAATTAGTACAACAGTAAATGTTCAATATGCTGTCCATCATTCAGAACTACAGCTGTGAGACGAGTCACCACACTGTTCACAGCATTTAGTAGCATTTCTTGCGTTATGACGCACCCATTTTGGTGGATGGCATCTTTAATGCTACTAATGATGGCGGTCCTACATCAGAAATCCGACAGCGCCATCTATTGTTCGCCAGCCGAACTATTTTCATTATGTTGCCACACAAAACTCAACTTCTTTTCCATTCGTTTGGTGCCAAGCGCATTTTTTTTTATCTTTATTAGTTTTCGAATTATCCATTTTTAAAATTTGTCCTGACTTTTGAATCACCC
>CM063499.1:59014453-59016953 GCA_032207245.1 Pardosa pseudoannulata
ATAAGTGTCTCTAACCATGTTTAAAAAACAGAAATTTCATCTAAATAACTAATTGATGCTGGATACTACCACTAAATTCCAAGTTACACCATAGTTTTGAAATATTTACCTATACTAATTGTTTTGATAATGCAAACTAAAATTATATTTTTATAGGAGCATTTGTTTATACAATTTTTACAGGATTTTCCCTTATTCATTCCTTGGCATATTTAAAGTTTATAAATATAGTATTAAAGACTTTTTAGTTTTTGAAATTGCTGTGTTTAACGTTATTATATATCAGTTTCTCTAACCGCATGTAAAAACAGAAATTTCATCTAAATAACTAATTGATGCTGGATTCTACCACTAAATTCAACGTTACACCATAGTTTTGAAATATTTGCTGATACTAATTGTTTTGATAAAAGCATATTGAAATTATATTTATAAAGTAGCATTTGTTTATACAATTTTTATAGGACTTTTCTTTATTCACTTCTTGGCAGTTTTAAAGTTTATAAGTATAGTTTTACAGATTATTAGTTTTCGAAATTGCAGTGTTTAGCGTTATTATAAATTAGTTTCTCAACCGCGTATAAAAACAGAAATTTCATCTAAATAACTAATTGATGCTGTATACTACCACTAAATTCAACGCCAAATCATAGTTTTGAAATATTTACTTATACTAATTGTTTTGATAATGCATACTGAAATTATATTTATATAGGAGCATTTGTTTATACAATTTTTACAGGATTTTTTCTTATTCACTCCTTGGCAGCTTTAAAGTTTATAAAACTAGTCTTACAGAATTTTAGTTTTCCAAATTGCAGTGTTTAATATTATTATAAATATGTTTCTCTAACCTCATTAAGAACAGAAATTTCATCTAAATAACTAATTGATGTTAGATTCTACCACTAAATTCAACGCTAAATCATGGTTTAGGATTATTTACTTAAACTAATTGTTTTGATAAAAGCCTACTGAAATTATATTTTTATAGGAGCACTTGTTTATACACATTTTACTGGATTTTTAATTATTCACTCCTTGGCAGGTTTAAAGTTTATAAATATAGTCTTACAGAATTTTAGTTTTCAAAATTGTAGTGTTTAATATTATAAATATGTTTCTCTAACCTCATTAAGAACAGAAATTTCATCTAAATAAGTAATTGATGCTAGATTCTACCACGAAATTCAACGTCAAATCATTTTTTGAAATATTTACTTATACTAATTGTTTTGATAAAAGCCTACTGAAATTATATTTATATAGGAGCATTTGTTTATACAATTTTTACAGGATTTTTCCTTATTCACTCCTTGGCAGCTTTAAAGTTTATAAAACTAGTCTTACAGAATTTTAGTTTTCAAAATTGTAGTGTTTAATATTATTATAAATATATTATTATAAATATATTTCTCTAACCTCATTAAGAACAGAAATTTCATCTAAATAACTAATTGATGCTAGATTCTACCACGAAATTCAACGTCAAATCATAGTTTTGAAATATTTACTTATACTAATTGTTTTGATAAAAGCATACTGAAATTATATTTATATAGGAGCATTTGTTTATACAATTTTACAGGATTTTCCCTTATTCACTCTTTGACAGCTTTAAATATTATAAATATAGTCTTAGACTTTTTATTTTTTGATATTGCAGTATTTGGCATTATTATAAATAAGTTTCTCTAACCGTGCGTAAAAACAGAAATTTCATCTAATAACTAATTGATGCTGGATTCTATCACGAAATTCAAAGCCAAATCATAGTTTTGAAATATTTACTTATACTAATTGATTTGATAATGCATACTAAAATTATATTTTTATAGGGGCATTTGTTTATACAATTTTTCAGTTGTCTTCCTTATTCACTGATTGGCAGTTTTAAGTTTTAAATATAGTTTTACAGACTATTTAGTTTTCGAAATTGCAGTGTTTAGCGTTATTATAAATTAGTTTCTCTAACCGCGTGAAAAAAAACAGAAATTTCAACTAAATAGCTAATTGATGTTGGATATTACCACTAAATTCAACGTTAAACCATAATTTTGAAATATTTAATTATACTAATTGTTTTGATAAAAGATATTGAAATTATATTTATATAGGAGCATTTGTTTATACAATTTTTACAGAATTTTTTTATTCACTCCGTGATAACTTTAAATTTTATAAATATAGTCTTACAGACTTTTTAGTTTTTGAAATTGAATTTTTTAGCGTTATTATAAATCAGTTTCTCTAACCGCGTATAAAAAAAAGAGAAATTTCAACTAAATAATTAATTGATGCTGGATTCTACTACAAAATAAAACGTCAAATCATAGTTTTGAAATATTTACTTATACTAATTGTTTTGATAAAAGCATACTGAAATTATATTTATATAGGAGCATTTTTTTATACAATTTTTACAGGATTTTTAATTATTCACTCCTTGGCAGATTTAAAGTTTATAAATATTATCTTAGAGATTTTTTAGTTTTTGAAA
>CM063499.1:59021953-59029453 GCA_032207245.1 Pardosa pseudoannulata
CTCTCAACTGAGCTCTGCCTCTCACTTTATATATTGTCCACGCTCGTGAGAGCAGCTTCGAGGGAAATTTGCATTCCACGTTAATCTGCATTTGACGGAAGCTTCTTAGACGCGGTTAACATCTGAACGCCACAATTCCCACATCACCTATGCAGCGATACGATCCTGGGACTTCAGTTTCGCTGACCACTACGCCACAGATCCCATGACAGCAAAGAGTTTCAATGGGGCGTTGTAATAATCTTAATAAGCTTGGAACTATGGATTTTTAATTTAAAAAATTCTATTGGTTTCAATTGGGAATCTAAAACATTCTCGAATCAACTTAGGTATAGACGCAAAATTTCATCAAAATGAGTCCAACCGTTTAGAAGGAGTTCTATTACAAACACATTGACAGAAGAATTTTATATATAAAGATATCACAAAATATTTCAGATATAAATATAACATGATACTAAACATTTCAGTAATTACTCTGAATATTGATTTACGATAAATCCTCTAAAGAGTGATTGACAACGGCAGCTGTATATGAAAATCTTTGCAATTTGCATTGGCTTCTTATAGAGTATTTTGTTCATATTCCAACCTTTCCAGTAACATCTTAAAATCTTGCCATTAGATCCACTACAAATAAAAGTGGAGCCTTCTAAATCAAAATATTTATTTCCACCCGTTAAAAGAAGTAAAAATACGACATGTAGAACAATCGGTGTAGCCATTCTACGGGACTACATATTTGACATTAAGGTAGCTGCATAGCGGCTTATAATATCCAATGCAGAGTTCTTGTAGTCCAAGCGAGTAAGGAGCAAACACTATAGTGGTAAGCTCGAGATTGTCAGGAAGGACAAAGAGTAAGATTACTAGAGTACCTCGGGTGTGTAAATCTTGTATATAACTGAAGAAGATGTGTCATAACATAGTAAAATCCTGGATATTAAGAGAAGACTAAAGAATGACGCATGTGTTGTTTAAGCAATTATAATGGTTAATTTACAATAACTGTTCAAAAGAGTGATTGACAACAGCAGCTGTATATGAAACTCTTTGTATTTTGCATAGGCTTCTTCTGTGGAGTATTTTGTGCATACTCCAAACATTTCCAGTAACATCTTAAAATCTTGCCATTAGATCCACTACAAATAAAAGTGGAGCCTTCTAAATCAAAATATTTATTTCCACCCGTTAAAAGAAGTAAAAATACGACATGTAGAACAATCGGTGTAGCCATTCTACGGGACTACATATTTGACATTAAGGTAGCTGCATAGCGGCTTATTATATCCATTGCAGAGTTATTGTAGTCCAAGTAGGTAAAGAGCAAACTCTATAGTGGTAAGCTCGAGATTGCCAGGAAAAACAAAGAGAAAGATTACTCGGGTACATCGGGTGTGTAAATCTTGTATATAACTAAAGAAGATGTGTCATAACATAGTAAAACCATGGATATTAAGAGAAGACTAAAGAATGACGCATGTGTTATTTATGCAATAATAATGGTTAATTTACGATAACTGCTCAAAAGATTGATTGACAACAGCAGCTGTATATGAAACCCTTTGCATTTTGCATTATCTTCTCTTGTGAATATTATTATTTTGTGCATATTCTAAACCTTTGGAGTATCATCTTAAAATCTTACTATTAGATCCACTACAAACTGACATAGAGTCTCCTAAATCAAACTCTTTATTTCTACCCATTAAAAAGACGTAAAGATAGAACATATGGAACAATCGGTGTAACCATTCTACGGGACTTCCTTAGGATGACTACAGAAAATTCCGATTGCAAATTAATGCTGCATTTTTTAATGTCACTTTTATTCAGAGAAGTTTTCATTGTTTTTATAACCTCCTATACATATCCGTAGGTATATGCTTTCAAAATTCTGACTGTTTAAGATAGGTAATTATAAAATATAAATATTAAGAGGTTTAACATTTTATGTTACCAAACTCCAACTTTTCTGAGGTTTTAAAATTAGCATATTAAAAATAAAATGTTATTCTTTAATATACAAAAATAAACCATCAATTTTACCTTATGATTAACGATATTTCGTAACGCTGGATAATTATAAATATTTAAACCCCAACCAAAAATACGGCGCATAATTAACTTCGCTAATTAAAAAACCTACACTCTATTTTTTATATCTAATCTCAAATACTGTTCTCTACGCAAAATTAAATTGAGATGCATTAAGCTACACGCTTTGAACTTTTGGCATTAATTTTTTCTTGCACTTTGAGACTTAATATTGATCTACATTTAATTTGAAATCATTAGATAAAAGATAAGCAGTTACGTCATAGATGTGGTTATTCCAGTTAAGTTATGTCGAATTGTTAATTAGAATATTACTTTAAACCCGAAGTATTAAATGTTTGTACTGATTTTTATTTATTTTTGAAGTAAAGTAGAGGTTAAAATCTGTTGCTCGTACATATAATTCAGGGTTATTAAAATAATGTTTGAAATTTTGTGAAGTATAGCATTACTTGAAAAGATGATTCCTAAAATATATTTGTCTTTGACACCTAGATATGGTTAACCCCTTTCCGGTTTTTCCCGAGCTTAACTCGGGCAGGAGAAATGTACCATCCTGGCTCATCCCGAATGTAGCGCGTGCACTGTGAAATTTTACACTGAGCTATCAGTCTTTCCGGAATTATTTCACATGTGCTTTTTATGGTTTCGAATGATTTTGTTTACTTTTCTGGTTACTAGATTATTTGCTACTCAGAGACAGTAGAGGCAAGAAGGTAAGGAGAGAAACAAGGTTCTACTGTCTAGATTGCGATGTTGGATTCTGTTCAGTACCGTGTTTTCGATTGTATCATACACGATCAATTACTTAATCACTCATGTAAAAGCAAAGAATATAAATAAAATTTAATTCAAGATAAAAGCTAGGTAATCCAAGCTTTATATTTATATTTAGCGTGAATTAACTCCAAAGTCTAATGATTTCTGCCGTACAGAATGCCAACTATAAAGGCAAATTACTCATTTATTTAAATTGATTTTTTTATATTAACTTTTAGGAAATTTTGCGTGCGAATGGTACTATTATGTTTAAAAAATCATGTACGTATGAAAAGAAGCATAAAAAATTTTTTGACCCATAATCACGAAATAGAGTGAAATTGGAAGGGGTTAATGCAGATGGTGTTAATTCTTCTACTCTCTTTGAATACGTTTAAGGATAATAACATAATAGCCTTTACTCTGGACGTTGCTGTTCGGTTGTTACCTTCTTCGTGACGTCAGCTTGCGGATATTATGCGAGTAAACGATCCAGCTGGTGTCAAAGTATCGTCAAAATGAACATTCAAACCGACCCTCAATCTCCAGAGTAAGCAACAATTGGGTCTACAACAAGTCATAGGAAGCACAAGATACAAGAAAAGGATGATAAAAAGGAGATGTATTGTATACAGGGGATCACACGAAGCTAATGGTCCCATAAACATCTACGCCAGTGGCAAATGCCAAATACCCACACTACAGAAGAAGCCAATGCAAAATGCAAAGAATTTCATATACAGTTGCTGTTGTCAATCACTCTTTCGAGCAGTTATCGTAAATTAACCATTATATATACTTAACTCTTTGACAATTTCATTTTTTTTTTCAGAATTCGGTGAAAAAAATGTCACATTTTTTACTGCATTTTTTTTTGTTTATTTTACATTTTTAAGTAAAGATGTGTTATTAAAATACACATTTCTAATATTTTTAAACATTTATTACAACTTTTTTCTTTCTATGAAAGCATCATAGAACCGACGTTTACCTTTAGTCTCATCGACATCCAAGTTAATTTTTGGAATTCCAGTGAAAGCAAATCTAAGAGGCGGATCCGAAGGATTATCACAATTAATTTCAAAAAATGGCCTTGCTTGACTGATTCCATCTGTACTGCTTCCAGAGTCACTACTATCCAGGTCATCTAGTAAACTTTCACTACTATCATTTACAGATAATTCAGTTTCTTGATTCCGAGTCATAGTTCGAATCACAATAAATTAGCTCCATACGCTCTGAATTATCCCTTATTTAAAAGTAAATATATATTATTCAACTCTTACATCAATAAAATTATCAGGTGGTTAGTAAAATATAACCAGAAAGCTATAAATTGAAAGATAACAATTCGTCTTCTGATACAAAACATGCGAAAAATCCCGCGCTTTTGAATTAATCAGAGTAGAAAATACAATAAACTGTAAACTATCATTGACTGAACGACAACTATACTTTGTTACTAAAATTGGAAAAAAAAATACGGCCGAAACAGTGCAAGCGAAATAGAAATTAGATTGCCCGTACGCAGTACGGCCAAATTACTAAAGGCCCGAAAGCTGTGCCCGTACGGTGTACGGAGAAAACAAGGAAGGGGTTAAGGAAAATAGCATAATGGCAATTAATCTGGACGTTGCGATTCGGTTCGAACCTTCGATATGACGTCACGTGAACGTCAGCTTGAGGACGCTATGCGAGTAAACGATCAAGCTGATGTCAAAGTAACGTCACAACAAACATTGAAACCGACTCTCAATGTCCAGAGTAAGCAACAATGGGGTTCCAGAACAAGTCGTAGGAAGCACAAGAGACATAAGTGCAGTGGAGAAACAAAACTACGATTGTAGTTCCTGAATGTTACAAAGGCAGGACTCAAAACTGGACGGGTGTTGTACGAGGTAAGAACCAAATTGCTAAAAATAAGTGCAACGGAGAAACAAGACTAAGATTGTAGTTCTTGCATAGGACAAAGGCAGGACTCACAACTGGACAGGTGTTGTAGGAGTTAAGGAGGATTCTACCAATGAGAGTAAGGAGGCTCATAAAATATACATCCAACAAGAGCAATAAGTGACAAATGTACTATAACTGTGCACAAAAAAGCAAATTTTTTTCTAATTTTTAATGTATACAATACATGTTACTCATTTCTTCAAATTTGCTGTGTTGCCTGCTTGCACTGTTATACTTTTATTAACCTTCTTCCAACATAGCATAATAAATATATATAAACTATAACTCTGCACAAAAAAGTAATTTCTTTCTTATTTTTTTAATGTATACAATTTATGTTGCTCATTTCTTTGAATGTGCTGTGTTGCCTGCTTGCATTTTTATTCTTTTATTAACCTTGATCCAACATGGCATAATATATAAACTATAACTCTGCACAGAAAAAGCAAATATTTCATATTTTTTTAATGTATACAATTTATGTCGCACATTTCTTCAAAAGTGCTGTGTTGCATGCTTGCATTATTATTCTCTTATTAACCTTCTTCTAACATGGCATAATAAATTTATATAAACTATAACTCTGCACAAAAAAGTAATTTCTTTCTTATTTTTTTAATGTATACAATTTATGTTGCTCATTTCTTTGAATGTGCTGTGTTGCCTGCTTGCATTTTTATTCTTTTATTAACTTACTTCCAACATGGGATAATAAATATATAAACTATAAATCTACACGGAAAAAGCAATTTTTTTCTTATTTTTTTAAAGTATACAATTTATGTCGCACATTTCTTCAAATGTGCTGTAATGTCTGCTTGCATTTTTATTCTTTTATTAACCTTCTTCCAACATGGCATAATAAATATATAAACTATAAATCTACACGGAAAAAGCAATTTTTTTCTTATTTTTTTAAAGTATACAATTTATGTCGATAATTCCTTCAATTGTGCTGTGTTGTCTGCTTGCATTTTTATTCTTTTATTAACCTTCATCTAATATGGCATAATAAATATATAAACTAAAATTGTGCACACAAAAAGATATTTTTTCTTATCTTTTTTAACGTATATAATTTATGTTGCTCATTTCTTTGAATGTGCTGTGTTGCCTGCTTGCATTTTTATTCTTTTATTAACTTACTTCCAACATGGGATAATAAATATATAAACTCTAACTGTGCACAGAAAAAGCAAATTTTTTCTTAGTTTTTTTAATGTATTCAATTTATGTCGCACATTTCGTCGAATATGCTGTTATGTCTGCTTGCATTTTTATTCTTTTATTAACCTTCTTCCAACATGGCATAATAAATATATAAACTATAAATCTACACGGAAAAAGCAATTTTTTTCTTATTTTTTTAAAGTATACAATTTATGTCGCACATTTCTTCAAATGTGCTGTAATGTCTGCTTGCATTTTTATTCTTTTATTAACCTTCTTCCAACATGGCATAATAAATATATAAACTATAACTCTGCACAGAAAAAGCAAATATTTCTTATTTTTTTAATGTATACAATTTATGTCGCACATTTCTTCAAATGTGCTGTAATGTCTGCTTGCATTTTTATTCTTTTATTAACCTTCTTCCAATATGGCATAATAAATATATAAACTATAAATCTACACGGAAAAAGCAATTTTTTTCTTATTTTTTTAAAGTATACAATTTATGTCGCACATTTCTTCAAATGTGCTGTAATGTCTGCTTGCATTTTTATTCTTTTATTAACTTACTTCCAACATGGGATAATAAATATATAAACTCTAACTGTGCATGGAAAACTCAATTGTTTTCTTATTTGTTTAATATATACAATTTAAGTTGCACATTTTTTCAAATGTGCTGTAATGTCTGCTTGCATTTTTATTCTTTAACCTTCTTCCAACATGGCATAATAAATATATAAACTATAAATCTACACGGAAAAAGCAATTTTTTTCTTATTTTTTTAAAGTATACAATTTATGTCGCACATTTCTTCAAATGTGCTGTAATGTCTGCTTGCATTTTTATTCTTTTATTAACCTTCTTCCAACATGGCATAATAAATTTATAAACTATAAATCTACACGGAAAAAGCAATTTTTTTCTTATTTTTTTAAAGTATACAATTTATGTCGCACATTTCTTCAAATGTGCTGTAATGTCTGCTTGCATTTTTATTCTTTTATTAACCTTCTTCCAACATGGCATAATAAATATATATATATATACTATAACTTATACAGAAAAAGCAATTTTTTCTTATTTTTTTTAATGTATACATTTTATGTCGCACATTTGTTCGAATTTGCTGTATTGTCTGCTTGAAATTTTATTCTTTTTTAAATTTTTAACATGGCATAAAAATATATAACTATAACTGTGAACAGAAAAAGCAATTTTTTCTTATTTTTTAAGTATACAATTTATGTCGCACATTTCTTCAAATGTGCTGTAATGTCTGCTTGCATTTTTATTCTTTTTTTAACCTTCTTCCAACATGGCATAATAAATATATAAACTATATCTGTGGAAATAGCAATTTTTTTAATATATACAATTTAATTCGAAAAAAATTGTAGATTTTAATTGCCTTTCATATTATATACATTTAATTCCTTACCCAAATTATTACCTTTGATAAATTGAAAAATCTATGCACATTTTTATGTAGATCTCAAAATTAATTTGCGAGAAAAAAGTAGTAAAATTGTATAATTTAGTATAATTTTATG
>CM063499.1:59034453-59036953 GCA_032207245.1 Pardosa pseudoannulata
GAATCACTTCATGAATTTTTGAAGCACCATCAGAAAAGACAATTTGTAATTGGTTTACAGAATTTCATCGTGGTCGTGAGTTAGTCAGTAATGGATCTCCTGAAGGACAACCAAAATTGGTAGTGATTCCAAAGGACATTGATGATGTGCGAAAGATGATTGAAGAAGATCGGCATGCCGCGTATTATGAGGTAGAGGCATTTCTTGGCATATCACAGACTGCAGAACATTTGATTCGCCCCGACAATTTAGCTTCTAAAAAGATTTGTTCCAGATAGATTCCACACAATTTGACAGAAGCTCAAAACAAGGTTCGTGCAAATTGGTGTAGAAAAATGCGAAAAAAGTTTAAATCGGGAACAGCAAAATTCGTAAACAGGTTACGAAATTTGGATACATTCGTATAAGTCGGAAATTAAATAACAGTCTACTGTTTGGGTGACTCAGGATGAACCGAATTCCACCAAAATTGTTCACGAAGCACTTCCAAGGAAATGGCAATCATTCCTTTAGAGGTTCGAAAAACTGTTAATGCTAAATAGTATACAGAATTTTGTCTTGCCTAAATTCATCAACAAAATGTGCAAAACACAAAAAAAAATCGACGCATCATTCTTCATCACGGAAACGGCAGCTCCCACACAGCAAGTGGCATAATTGATTATTTGATGGGTAAAAAATCGAATTAATAATCCCATTGCCGTTATTCTCCTGATTTGTCAGTTAGCAACTTTTTCTCGTTTTCTTATGCCAAACAAAAATTGCGTCGGCAGCTATTTTCTTCACCTGAAGATGCAGATTATGCCTTCCAAAGCGAGGTTTCTGAGATAGTAACTTCACAGTGGAAGAACTGTTTCAAGAATTGGCTTGAACTGATGGAATAAGATGGAATAGTGTATAAATCTCAAAGGCAATGTAGTAATCTACTTAAAACACTAACACCTGTGTTCGATTACAAAGGGGAAACACAATAAAAATATAATACCTTATATGTAGATTAAGACATTTATTCTGTACTCTATTTTCAAACTGATACACTCCTTGATCACCATATAACATAACCAGCAATTATTTAGATTCTGTATTCATCAATACACAGTAATTATTACAATTCTCTTTTGTTATACGTTATTCCTTAATCAAAGTATTGAATTACTAAGTGAGGACTAAATGACCGTCATGAATATGTCAAATCTGTTTTACCTCCAGTAATAGTACAGATGAGCTGGCAGGGACTTTCCTCATGTAATGTGTTGGTCCTGGCGTTCGGGCACACGGGACGTCGGTGCTGGCGTGCAGGGCTTGGGATTTCGATGTCCAGCTACTCTTGAATCAGGACTTCAAATCTTCTTCACTCTCTTTCCCAACTCATCACCTCGATTGTAACGCCCCTTTTTCTACTTTGCCAATCGCTTATTCGGAAAATTTTCCCAAATCTGCAGCCCCTTCGGGATAGCAGGTGGACTCAATAAAATAGCCCCTTTTGTGAAAGCTGACATTATTTTAGCCTCTGCCCTCATAACTCACGGTTACATCTCTGTGAGAACTTGACCGTTACGCTTGTGACATTCCGTGATCTATAACTTCTCCGCAGGGGTGCCTAAGCTCGAAGTCAACAATTGCATCTAAATTCTACTTAGAAATTCCTCCCACGGCTGTGCATGCATGTACTGACCATCGAGGGAAATTACCTCAGTACAAGCAAATATTGTTAAAAGCATTAAAACAGTTTGTTCCCTAACAATTCTTTTTCTCAGTAATTTTTGTGAAAACTTGAAACGCAACCCCCGTACAAGTGTTTCTAGCCATTATATAATCTCTTACAGGAATTAAATCAATATTTTCTTTATAACAAATAATGTGATAATATTCCTTTATCATTAAGCTTTATTTTGGGTCTTTTCTAATCGTTCAAAATAAATCTCTCATTATATATTTTAGATATTTTATCGTTAATTAGTGGAAGAGGATTAAAATCAAATTTTTGATTTAAGCTGAAAGCGTGTGGCATCTTCAATTAAAACTTTTTTTATAGAAAACATCCTTCTCCTGTGACCTAACAATTTTTACTTTATTTTCAAAATATTTCGTAAATTCTTTTGTATTTTCATTGCGGTTTATCCGGGTAATTAGGGAATTTTGCGCAGTATACACTTTGCAGTGAAAGAAAAAGAGATTCATTTAATACGACTTAAATTTACTAATCTGACTTTAAGCTCAAAATGTGCTCATATTCATTAATTATTAAAAAATCTGGATTTCATTCAAAGTATAATGAAGTCTTTTAATAAAATATTGTTGACAAGCCGAAAGTTAGTCCATTTCTCTAATAAATGAATTTATTTACAAACTTTGATATATTTTTTTTTATTAATTATTGGTACCTATCCTGTTAAATAACAATTAAAACGAGTATTTCTCAATGTTCAACTGAAATAAATCTGAATGTTTATGTTTGTAAAAATTACCTAAAAATAGCTTTTCATTGATGAATTTACTA
>CM063499.1:59041953-59079453 GCA_032207245.1 Pardosa pseudoannulata
AATACTAAATATAACCAACTATAATATTATAATATTATAAATACTAAATGTAACCAACTAATGCTTATATTTTGCTTAATTTGAACCTATTGCAAAATTTCCGCACCTTTTAGTTTAATAAACAGTGCAAAAACGAATTTAAGTGCATTAAAAACTTCAAAAAAATTAAAAATGTCAAAAATTTCAAATCTTTTTTGGTTTAAAATATGCTTTAAAATCGGGTATAAACTTAATACAAAACGAAGCACAAATTGTAAACATCTCTTGGCGACAATTTGGCGATCATTTTAACAAATATAGAGCCAGAAACATGGCAACCGGCCCCCGAAACTGGGGTTCTATCCATAAAATTTACAAAATACTATAGTTTCATTAATGGTAATATAAATCTTTCATGTGTCCACTAAATTCGTACTGCACTTTTTACAAAGTCGTGGTGTTGACAGATACCACTGCTTCTTATATCACATAACTTATGTCCTCGTATTTTTAGTTAGCTGTGGTACAAAATCTCGTTTCATCAAGTATCTCAACAAAAATTCCTGGAGACTTTTTTCAAAAAGTGTAGATGCATACAAATCTTTTATGTGTTTATATACACTTTGATACAAATCTTTTATGTGTCCACTAAATTCGTATTACACTTTCTACTAAGTCATGGTTCAGACAGATACCACGGCTTTTTATATCCTATGACTTACGTCCAAAGAATTTTTAGTTAGCTGTGGTACAAAATCTCGTTTCATCAAATATCTCAACAAAATATCCTGGAGACTTTTGTCAAAATGTCTAGAGGCATACAAATCTTTTATGTCTTTATAAACACATTAATACAAATCTTTTATGTCCACTAAATTCGTACTACACTTTCTACAAAATCGTGGTGTTGACGGATATCACAGCTTCTTATAACACACGACTTACGTCCTCGACATTTTTAGTTAGCTCTGGTACAAAATCTCCTTTTATCAAGTATCTCAACAAAAAGTCCTGGAGACTTTTGTCAAAAAGTCTAGACACCTATTTAGTAGTAATTCATTCTTAGTCATCTAATATATATTCTACCTATGTCACAAAACACACAATAATGTTGCCAAAGTAGTAAAAAATCGCCAAGTTTGAAAAATGCTCCAACAGGTGCATATTATATATTTAAAACTATCTTTCAATAAAAATCGGTCTAATTTTGCCCTATGAAGGCAATGCAAAATAAATTAATAACTTAAAAATGAAATAATTTTTAAAAAGTTTAATTTAGAAGTTAAATAAAAGTATTCAATTTATTTAAAACTGTTGGATAATAACATTACTATTTATTTCTAGAAGAGAGGATTTTTATTTTAAAAATGAATTTCTATTTTAAAAAAACATACAAAAGAATATTGCTAAGAATGCTGTAAATATATAATTCATATGGTATCTCGCCAAATTGGCGAGATATTGACTCCTTGGCAGAGTTTTGGAAGACTCATTTTTGGCTCCAATTTTGGCGATATGTCACCAAATTTGGCGACATGCCGACCCCCCTTTCTCTGGATTTTACTAGAAGCTTGTAGAAATTTCCAGAAACCTGAAAGTTATATAAAGGGGCCGTGAGTTCTCATAAAAAGTCAGTTCAAGGTCAGGTCTGGTGAAAGTAGGACCTGTGTTAATGCTCTCCGTATTGTTCTGAAAAATGTCGCCAAAAGGCTGCCAAGTTTTATCGCTATCCGTTGTTATTAGTGATTCATTTGACGTGTTAATAAATTGTTATTGTTTTTGTCTTAGCTAAAGTCTATTCAATCAACGAACTTTACGCGAGAATTTTGTAACAATATATTTTATGAAAATATATGAAATACAACAGATGTTTTATAACCTCCTCTTGCAATTGGAACAGATATATCTAGAACACTAATCTCCACCGCCAATTTTTATTTTTTTAATTTTATTTATTCGACTATCATTCGCAAATTAATAAATTGCGGACATAAAATGTTTCTCATAGAGTAAAATTTAAAGAAAACTAATATTTTATATATATTTTTAGTTTAAGTTAAAAGTTAAGTTAGTTAAGTTAGTTAAGTTAGTTAAAAAGTAAAGGGTTTGACATCAGACAAGAGTAACCCTCCTTCCAATTTATCTATAAAGCTATAAGAATAGTAACATAAATTCATTCCTCTGATATCGCCTTCTGTAAAGAATCCTTGTCTACATTTTGATTTAATATCAATAATGGGGATTGACACAAGAACAGGGAACTCTCGCCAACTTGGCGATAAAGATCTACGCATGGTAGCCTAACATTTTTCCTCATCTCGCCATGTCCACACAATCTGTATTTATATTTTGATTTATATTTCATTGGTATCAACTGGGAATAGATAAATCATAGACTCCGGTACCGTCCGCCATGCTTTTTGGAGACTAACAGAAAATGCGTGTTTTGAAAAATCGCCAAGTATAAACATGGCGGCGGTACGAGTTTTTTGAAATATCAACAAAAAAAAAAAAACATGGTGGTGGTAGTATTTGAAACATAACATTTTACAAAATTAAACTTTAAAAGAAAAAAACACAGATTAACAATTTAAAGCGGAACAGATGCATTATAGACGCCTGTCCGGTCTGCCATGGTTTTTTTGGCGACCAACAGAACAACACGTGTTTGAAAAATCGCAAAGTAAAAAAAACAGGTGGCCGTACGCATTTTTAATAATTTACGTAATTAATATAGCATAATTTATAGCATTATTAAAATAACATTAGCATAATAATTACCGTTTTTTACGCCATTTAAAAAATAAATAACAGATCAGTAATATTTATGGTATATATCAACAGCATAAAAACGAAATACATTATTTTAATAAGCACTAATATTATAAAAAATCTAACATGTTAGAGGGGGGGTTCTCCTCCTCACCCCTCTTGTAATAAAAGTAAGGCAAAATAAATTTAATAACAGACACACCAACCCACTTATAGCCCCATAAAACCACCAAAAAAATCGCCAAGTTTGGCGAAATACAAACACGGCGTCTATAATGCCTTTAAAGCATTATTAAAATAAAATTAGCATAATAATTATCCCTTTTTTCGTTATTAAAAAAATAAATAACAGATTATTAATATTTATGATATATAAAACAGAATAAACACAATATATAGCATTTTAATAAGCACTAATATTATAAAATATCTAGCATCTGAGGGGGTTTCCCCTCAACTCCCCTCGTAATAAAAGAAACGATAAACAAATTTAATATCAGAGGTAAATTGGAAAGGGTAGCTCCACAAACATTCTTCAACACTCCTACCTCCCTTAAAAATCTTTGAAATAATTATTTCTTTTACCCAAAAAAAAACAAAAAAAAAAAAAAAAAAAAAAAAAAAAAAACCTCAGATTCGGAATACCGTCGTACCTACACACTTGGCGTTTAGAATGAAATGCAAAACTTTCCTCAGACCTAAGAATATCTTGATATTTTTTGACAATTTCAAAAATAGTAAGAAACGAAATAACTACACCCGCCATCTCATAATCAGGTTTTATCAAACCTAATATTGGAAAGAAATTAACTGTTGTGTTCCTAACCAAACCATCTTGTTTGATTTAGAATATCAAGATACTTTTTAACAATTTCAAAAATAGTAAGAACCGAAATAACTACATTCACTATAACTAAATTACTAAATACCAGAAAATAATAAAAACTATAAAAAAAATGCTTACTAAAAATCCAGAAAATGATTAAAAAAATACAACCTGATCTAGGCTGCTGGAAACCAAAAGAACAGCTAAGATGCAAATTTCTAGAATAGTGCCGGGTACTGAGTCAGAAATCACGTGCACCAATGGGGTGAAAGAACACATTGGAGATGCCATACCCCACCACCAAAGTCATGTCAAACACACCAACCCACTCATCGTCCCATAAAATACCGCCAAATTTGGCGACAAAAAAACACGGATTCTAAAATGCATCTGTACCTCCAACTGTCCTTGAACAACTCTTTTTTTATATATATTCAGGTTACGTAATGCTTAAAAAATTAGATGTAGTGAACCATTAATATTTCGTTTAGTTGACTATTTGTTTCGATAAACATTGCCAATACTTTCGCCACATTTGCCAAGGAGTTCCCTATTCTTAAGTATTACCTTATTTTACTATCTATTTCTTCTTGTGGATGTACTTTGTTACATATTAAAATTGCCTAATTTTTATCTGTTATTAATTTTGTGCTATTAAATTGATAGACTTCGGTTAAAATTGGGGATTTTACCAAATACCCGTACTAATTAAACTAAATCGTTTAACGGCTAACCGTGATTAACCCATGGTGCCAACTAATGGTGGGACTCAATTCTCTGTTTAAACAGAGATTAATAGCGGTTAGCAGTTAAATGATTTTAGTGAACTCCGTTTGTGTATCATTTCTATCTGATAACACCATTTTTCGATAGTTCACAATCGATATTTTTCTAATAATTTGAAAATTTTCGTTTGCAAGCTATTAAAGAATTAATTGGCTTTTTATTTTTGCACTTATCTTGGCAGTCAAAGTAAAAGTGATTTAGTTTATGTATTTATGTTTTGTAAACATCGCCAGTAATTTCGATAAATTAGTGAAAAGGGTAAGCTATTCTGAAGTAACAGCAATTGATACTATCCCCTATATAATAATAGCCTAAGGTGTCTGTCGGCAAATTTTTGAAGCGGTTGTACCTGGAATGGATTCCTCGGCTAAGGGCAGGCGATTAAATTTATCAATTTATTCACGTAATAAATAGGTAAAAATAACATTTTTTTTCTAGCATTATGACGTCATTCCTTTAACCATCTCATATAATCATTTCTTGTTTTAAATTATTTAAATATCGCGTGCATTATTTTCATACGTTTTATCGCTGAACTTACATATTAAGCAAATAATTTTCTTTTATATTTGACTTAAATAATAGATTAAGTATATAAGTGATAATTTTAAATTCAATCATCGATTATTTTTTGTTGTAATGAAAATTTTATCATCGGTATTAACAATAAATTCTTTTCATATAAGTCGAGGACTACTAAATATCTAACTTTTAATTTATATATATTTGGAAATTAAGAAGTTTGTTTGTTTGTTATACATAACCACATGGTTTGACTAAATGAATTCCATGTGATTCTAAACTGCATTACAGGATCGGGAGACTCTAGAGGAGTATGACGATAAATAAACTATTGAGAGTGAACCAGATAATTCTCAGCCAAAAAAACAAACCATTTTATTACCTGCCTCATTGGGTACTTAACAGTTCTGGAATATTAAAAATTTTACTAATCCCGTCATATGATGGGCTATATGCTAGTTTAAATCATAATGAAACACTATTTATAGCAAAGTTTACAGTAGAAAATATAAAGAAACATAATATTCCAAACACTTTTAAACACAAAAACTTTTTTTCATCAATATTTGAGGATTAAATTAGTTCTAAAGATTAAATATACAGAATGGGTTTTCTTAAAAATTGGGTCCCCCGCCTACTTGGCGATAATGGTTTAAGTATAGTCGCCTAACATTTTCTCCTGATCTCACCGTGTCCAAACAATCTGTATTCTTGACTGAAGAACAGGGTGCCCCCTCTCAGAGCTTTAATAAAGCTCTAAGCATGGTAGCCTAACATTATTTCCTAATCTCGCCATTTCCAAACAATCTGTAACTATATTTTATTTTATATTATATTTCTCTCCATCTCTTCTTATGGAACCCATTTTTTATAAATTAAATGTACGTAATGATTAAAAATATTAGATATAATAAACTATTAAAGGTTCACTTTGGCTAATTTCTAATAATTTGGAGTTGGCTTTGTAAACTATTAAGAGATTAATTACCCATAAATGTATATTCCCGCTTTATCAGTGGTTTTGGTTAATTAAGAAAATGTAATTAACTTTATTACAATGGCGCAATTTACTTCAATTAAAGTAGCCCAAATAGCAAAGGGTACAATGTTATCCGGATGAAATACGTTTGTGTTTTATTAAACATCGCCAATACTTTCACCAAATTTGCTAAGGTGCACCCTATTCCTCAATAGTACTCAATCTGTATCTATATTACAATTTATATGTGCATCCAACTATTCTTGTGTAACTCTTTTCTTATATAATAAAAGTGCGCAATGCTTAAAAAAATTAGATATAACAAACTATTAATGGTTCACTATGGCTGACTTTTAATAATTTGTAGCAGTTGTGTTTGTAAACTGTTTAGGAATTAATTGCCCATAAATATAAATGTCTGGTTTTCAAAACGTTTTCTTTAATTAAATAAGAGTATTTAATTGTATTTCGATGGCACACTGTGCATTAATTAAAGTCGCCAGAAAAAAGCAAGAAATACAATGCTTGGATGGATTACCTTTCTGTGTTAATAAATATCACCAATATTTTCGCCAAATTTGCCAAGAGGAACATAATTCGCTCTTAGTAAATTCACAAAATCACCAAATTTGGGAAGAAAATACTCGGTGTACTAGGTTTCAGTAGTAAATGTGTACTAGTTAAAATTTAACGGGGAAATAATCAGTATTTCCAAATGCCTAACAATAGGTACGATAGCTTCAAAAATGATTTAAGTTGTGTAAGAACCTAGAAATAAGATTGAGGTGAGTTATGAACTCCCCTTACCTTATGTATGACTCCTTCAAAATGCATAAAATTTATTTTAATAAAATAATAATTTAAAATATGAAAATATTACATCATTATTTTTGAAGACTGAAAAAGGAAAATAATATAATCATGTTGCCATTTTATAACAATTTAAAGCACAAAAAACTATGGTTTAAGTATTATAATAGTTTGCAATGATTACATCCTAAACATTGTATAGAAACCCGGATTGACGTACAATTGAAGAAAGCGATTGATCTAAATATATCCTTCGCATCATACGCTGAAGTGTTTTTCTATGTGCTTCTTACAGATTTACTAATTTGTGGATCCAACTTAGTTATTAGTACTGCGGAGATGGAAGAGGAGGAGACATCCTAAGCGTTGTAAAGAAGCCCAGATTGACGTACGATTGAAGCAACGGAGGGATCTGAAAATATACTTTTCAGAATCCGCTGAAGTGCTTCGATGTGCTTCTTCCACATTTACTAATTTGTGGATCCAACGTAGTTATTAGTACTGCTGAGATGGTGGGAAGAGGAGAAGACATGCTAAACATTGTATAGAAACCCGGATTGACGTACAATTGAGGAAAGCGATTGATCTAGAAATATCCTTCGCAGCATACGCTGAAGTATTTCGAAGTGCTTCTTCTAGATTTACTAATTTGTGGATCCAACTTAGTTATTAGTACTGCGGAGATGGTGGGAAGAGGAGGAGACATCCTAGGCATTGCAAAGAAGCCCGGATTGACGTACGATTGAAACAACGGAGGGATCTAAAAATATACTTTTTAGAATCCGCTGAAGTGCTTCGATGTGCTTCATCCACATTTACTAATTTGTGGATCCAACGTAGTTATTAGTACTGTTGAGATGGTGGGAAGAGGAGAAGACATGCTAAACATTGTATAGAAACCCGGATTGACGTACAATTGAAGAAAGCGATTGATCTAAAAATATCCTTCGCAGCATACGCTGAAGTGTTCCGATGTGCTTCTTCCAGATTTACTAATTTGTGGATCCAACGTAGTTATTAGTACTGCTGAGATAGTGGGAAGAGGAGGAGACATCCTAAACATTGTAAAGAATCCCGAATTAAAGTACGATTGAAGCAAGGGAGTGATCTAAAAATATCCTTCGCAACATATGAAGTGCTTCGATGTGCTTCTCCCAGATTTTCTATTTTGTTGATCCTACTTAGTTATTAGCACTGATGATATGGTAGAAAGTGGGAGAAACATCCTAAACACTGTACAGAAACCGCAATTGACGCACGATTGAAACAATGGAGTAATCTAAAGGTATCCTTTGCAGCATTAGCTGAAGTGCTTCCATGTGCTTCTTCCAGATTTACTAATTTATGGATCCAACTTAGTTATTAGTACTACTGAGATGTTGGGAAAAGGAGGAGACATACTAAACATTGTATAGAAATCCGGATTGACGTACAATTGAAGAAAGCGATTGATCTAAAAATATCCTTCGCAGCATACGCTGAAGTGCTTCCATGTGCTTCTTCCAGATTTACTAATTTATGGATCCAACTTAGTTATTAGTACTGCTGAGATGGTGGGAAGAGGAGGATACATCCTAAACATTGTAAAGAATATCGGATTGACGTACGATTGAAGCAACGGAGGGATCTAAAAATATACTTTTTAGAATCCGCTGAAGTGCTTCTTCCAGATTTACTAATTTATGGATCCAACTTAGTTATTAGTACTGCTGAGATGGTGGGAAGAGGAGGAGACATCCTAAACATTGTAAAGAATCCCGAATTGAAGTACGATTGAAGCAACGGAGGGATCTAAAAATATACTTTTCAGAATCCGCTGAAGTGCTTCTTCCAGATTTACTAATTTATGGATCCAACGTAGTTATTAGTACTGCTGAGATGGTGGGAAGAGGAGGAGACATCCTAAACATTATAAAGAATCCCGGATTGTCGTACGATTGAAGCAACGGAGGGATCTAAAAATATACTTTTCAGAATCCGCTGAAGTGCTTCTTCCAGATTTACTAATTTATGGATCCAACGTAGTTATTAGTACTGCTGAGATGGTGGGAAGAGGAGGAGACATCCTAAGAATTGTAAAGAAACTCGGATTGACGTACGATTGAAGCAACGGAGGGATCTAAAAATATACTTTTCAGAATCCGCTGAAGTGTTTCAATGTGCTTCTTACAGATTTACTAATTTATGGATCCAACGTAGTTATTAGTACTGCTGAGATGGTGGGAAGAGGAGGATACATCCTAAACATTGTAAAGAATATCGGATTGACGTACGATTGAAGCAACGGAGGGATCTAAAAATATACTTTTTAGAATCCGCTGAAGTGCTTCTTCCAGATTTACTAATTTATGGATCCAACTTAGTTATTAGTACTGCTGAGATGGTGGGAAGAGGAGGAGACATCCTAAACATTGTAAAGAATCCCGAATTGAAGTACGATTGAAGCAACGGAGGGATCTAAAAATATACTTTTCAGAATCCGCTGAAGTGCTTCTTCCAGATTTACTAATTTATGGATCCAACGTAGTTATTAGTACTGCTGAGATGGTGGGAAGAGGAGGAGACATCCTAAACATTATAAAGAATCCCGGATTGTCGTACGATTGAAGCAACGGAGGGATCTAAAAATATACTTTTCAGAATCCGCTGAAGTGCTTCGATGTGCTTCTTCCATCTATTTCTTCTCTTTACTAATTTGTGGATCCAACTTAGTTATTAGTACTGCTGAGATGGTGGGAAGAGGAGGAGACATACTAAACATTGTAAAGAATCCCGAATTGAAGTACGATTGAAGCAACGGAGTGATCTGAAAATATACTTTGCAGCATCAGCTGAAGTGCTACTATGTACCTATTCGAAATTTACTAATTTGTGGATCCAACTTAGTTATTAGAACTGCCGGGGTGGTGGAAGGAGGAGGGGGAAACATTCTAAAGAAACCCGAATTGACGCACGATTGAAGAAAGGAAATGATCTAAAAATATACTTCGAACCATCCACCAAACCAATTCTTGAAGACTTAAATTCATGAAGGTATACAGAGGTACATGAAATGAATGGCGATCCCGACTCATTGTATGTCAAAGGATCAATCAACTTTTCCTGTTCAGAAAAGTCTGTGCAAGTGGAAGTCTGAACAGGGCATTGCACCTAACCCCACAACTGTCGCAATTAACTTATTATCTTCGAATACCATCACAACGCTTTTCAATTATCCTAATCTGGTTCCAGCAGAATTTTACTTGTTTTTCTCGGTCAAAGGAAACCAATCATTGGATTGTAGTTGGAAGTTCAAGAAGTTTCAATGCCCTGCTTGATGGATATTATGAAAAATCACAATCAGGTCATTTATCAAGAGTAGAATACTCGTCGAAAGAAGTGTTTCGCTGTCCAAAGATACCATTTCCAAACACTTTTAATGTTTGTTATAATATCTTCAATATGAGGTTTTTTTTTTTTTTTAATTTGGCCGTACTATTTCTAAACGAACATTTTAAAGTAGTTTGTTTGCATAAGATAGCAAATGCATTTCTTGCAAAGGGTTTTAGAGGATACCTTTCCATGTTTAAGTATACAACACATTTCTAATAAGTATGAGTTGTAGTATTCGTTTATTTTTTATTCTCCGAAGACAAAACTAACTAACCCCATCGATGGTCAAATGGGTAGGGCACAGTTTTTTAGTACCGAAGCTTTGTAGGATTCAATTCTACTGCTGTGATTGGGGATTTATAGCAATTCGTAATCGGTGTCCGGGTCTCTTTAACTCTATTCTTGCCAAACAGTTCGTAGAGCTCTAAACTAAACTAAACGAAATGAACTGAGATTTAAGATATTTTTCAATATATATTCAGCGGAAATTAATCGGGCGTTATTCAGTTAATTGTGAAGTTAAACTAAAGCATAATTCCATATAATTGATTGATTTATTTGCTTATACCAGAATAAAGTATTGAAATTTTTATTTCTTGCTTGAAATCTTCTGCAAAAATAAATCTTTTGTGAAAAACTCTCTAAACTTTCTAGCCAAACTCGCTGACGACAAAAATTAGAGGTAAACATATCACAGTTCGTGATACCTCATTAAAACTTGACAGCTATTTTAAAGAGTAACTCGATCGTCAAAACTTCAGAAAATAAACTGCTACAGTTCAAAATCTGTAAAAGAAAATTTGTTATTTTTTGTAACGATTCCTAAATTGCAAATCGTTATACATCAGTTTTGCAGAGAATGACTTTTCCTTGAATATCTAATAAATGATGTGTATAAAAGTATTTAAAGTACAAAATGTCAAAATAAGAAAATACAGTTTTTAAATTATGAAATCAAATCAAATGTTGAACTACAAAAAAGTAAATAAATGTAAGAGTTTGCTTGAGTGCTAAAGATATGAATAGTAGATGTAAAATGTTTATCACTTCGAATCTGTAATTTATAATAGTTTTGTTTCTGAACCACTATCTCCATAAAGTCCACTATAGTTCATATTTTGCTCCACTACAGCTGATAAAACCAATACTTTCTGCTTATACCGAGTACACTATTTTGTTTTTGTCGAATGTTGTTACTTTCATATCTGCAGGAAAACATTTAAAAAATTGTATTAAATTAAAGCTATCAAATCAATATATAATCTTTCGTTATAAAATAGTTGAGCCTTTAAGTTGTTTTCAATTCTTAACACATTGTTTGCCGCTACACTTCACAGCGGAATTGTACCGAGAACGGGCGTTTTGCGCGTAAATTTAGTTATTTAGTTAAATCTCAACAGATCGAAAACTATTTAATTTTTAACCAATTTTCCGTATTTTATATTAAAATATATAAACAAATATACAAAGAATGACCATAAGATTTTCGTAAACAAAAAATATATTTTTAGTGAATAAATTTATAATAGTACCGTAAATATCAAAAATCAAATAGAAATAGTAGTATATAGTTTTAATTTTTTCCCGTTCTGTGGTTCCGCATAGACCCATATAAAAACTAGTTTTTATTTGTCTAAATATTTCCAGAATCTACGTAGTAGACAAGAACATTTGTCTACGTTTTCCTGTGTATACTGTTATTTTTGTACCCACAAACAAACCACGTTGTTACACTAACCCGTACTAGTACGTGACCCGCGTTCAAGTATCAATGGTCAGAAAACTTACTAGTGTGTGTCGCGCATACAATGTGTTAACAGTTTTTGTGTTAATTACAAAATTAAGTCTCCGAGATGTAACGTTAGCTTTCTAAGGTTAAAGATGTTTGTCAACGGCTTGAAACATCCATACCAGTAATAACAATTTCTTTAAAAACTCAGATACGTATAAGGCAATGATCTATAAATTCAGCCTAAATTACAAGGGTAAAATGTATAAGTATATATGTATTATTTTCTTGTAATTTAGATTTAAAATAGAAAATGGTTGTTTGATTTTTTACGCCCAAATTTAAAGTAACTGATATGCTAAAACGTGAAGGAAATTTAGGTTTAGTATTTTTACAGCCTAGAAATTCAGTCTAAATTACAAGGGTAAAATGTATGAGTATATATGAATTATATTCTTGTAATTTAAAACTTAAAATAGGAAAGGTTTGTTTGAATCTATCCTTTCCATATTTAAGTTAGTTATGTGCTAAAAAGTAGAGAAAATTCAGGTTCAGTTTTATTTTACCGCCTACAATTTCAGTCTAAATTACAAGGGTAAAAAATATGGAAGTGTATAAGCATTATTATCTTGTAATTTTTTAAACTTAAAATATGAAATGATTGTTTGAATCTTTCCTTTCCACATTTAAAGCTATTGATATGCTAAGAAATAGAGAAAATTTAGGTTTAGTATTTTTACAGCCTAGAAATTCAGTCTAAATTACAAGGGTAAAATGTATAAGTACAAATGCATTATATTCTAGTAATTTAAAAATTAAAATAGGAAATGATTGTTTGAATCTTTTCTTTCCATATTTAAGTTATTGATATGCTAAAAAGTAGAGAAAATTTACGTTTAGCTTTTTTACCACCTAGAATTTAGTCTAAATTATAAGGGCAAAATATATAAGTAAATATGCATTATTTTATTGTAAATTTTCAAACTTAAAATAGGAAATGATTGTTTGAATTTGTATTCCCATATTTAAAGTTACTGATATGCTAAAAAGTAAAGAAAATTTATGTTTAGTATTTTTATAACCTAGAAATTCAGTCTAAATTACAAGGGTAAGATGTATAAGTTTACATACAATATATTCTCGTAAATTAAAACTTAAAATAGGAAATGATTTTTTGAATCTTTCCTTTCCATATTTAAGTTAGTTATGGGCTAAAAAGTAGAAAATTCAGGTTTAGTTTTTTTAACTGCCCAAAAATTCAGTCTAAATTACAAGGGTAAAAAATGTAGAAGTATGTACTCACTATTATTTTGTAATTTTTTAAACTTAAAATAGAAAATGATTAAATACTCTCATATTTAAAGTTATTGATATGCTAAAAAGTAAAGAAAATATAGGTTCAGTATTTTTACAGCCTAGAAATTCAGTCTAAATTACAAGGGTAAGATGTATAAGTTTATATGCATTATATTCTTGTAGTTTAAGACAAACTAGGAAATGATTGTTTGAATCTTTCCTTTCCATATTTAAGTTATTCATGTACTAAAAGTAGAGAAAATTTACGTTTACTTTTTTTAACCACTTCGAAGTTTAGTCTAAATTACAAGGGTAAAATGTATAAGTATATATGCATTATTTTCTTGCAATTTAAAGCTTAAAATAGGAAATGATTGTTTGAATTTGTTTTCGCATATTTAAAGTTACTGATATGCTAAAAAGTAAAGAAAATTTAGGTTTAGTTTTATTTTACCACCTAAAATTTCAGTCTAAATTACAAGGGTAAAATGTATAAGTATATATGCATTATTTTCTTGTAATTTAAAACTAAAAATAGGAAATGATTGTTTGAATCTTTAATCCTATATTTAAAGTTAGTGATATGCTAAAATGTAAAGAAAATGTAGGTTTAGTTTTATTTTACCGCCTACAAATTCATTCTAAATTATAAGGGTAAGATGCATAAGTTTATATGCATTATTTTCGTGTAATTTATAACTTAAAATAGGAAATGATTGTTTGAGTTTTTCCTCCTATATTTAAAGTTAGCGATATGCTAAAAAGTGAAGAAAATTTAGGTTTAGTCTTTTGAACCTCCTATAGACTAATTTTTTTATCTTGTTTCATAAACTTAAAATACATTCATCATGAAAAAAAAACAGAAAAGTTGATGCTTTTCTAACTGTAAAACCTAACGCATAGCATTAACATTATTACTAATTATTTATGCGTATATATAAAGCTGGATTGTGGACAAATAAGAAATTAAACCTGTAAAGTATTCACTTTTTACTGTCAGTTTCAATCACGTGTGTAATTTCTCACAAACATTTAAACATTTTCATAAAATAACAGTTCCAATCATTAAAATACACATGCCTATAAAAACTATTTCATTATTAAAAACTTAAAATATTTACAGGAGGACAACGGGTCAGTAGAAAACAGATGGCTGATCATTAATAATTCGTTGACAACAGAGATACGAGCTATTACACTTTTATATGTAGTTTTACAGCACTTTCCACGTAGTTTGTTTATCTAAAAACTACGTAGTTAAAACACTATGCAACTATACAATAAAAACATTGTCTCGAAATATTAGATTAACGAAAAGTTACCACAAAAAGTTTAAAATGTTAATATTTTCATTTTAGCTTAGATGAAGAATTTGTGTTTGTCATGGATTCGTGTTCATTTAAAAATATTTTAGCATAAGCGTCTAGATGTATGTAAGACTCATACATATCTGAATACATGAACAGATTGACCTTAGCTTCGTGCAACACTCTTGTAACCATGCACTTTGCTCTAGACTTGGAAAATATTTTAACTAGTTCACAGATTGTAGCAAAATACACTAAGCACTCACGCTCGTCTCCGCTGGTGAGGTAATGCCCATAATTTAAGATCTTGTTGTCCAAAAAGTCCAGTACAGATGTAGATAAAACATCAGTCTCACAATAAGCGACTATATCAATTAATTCTTGGTATATCTCCTTCTTCCGTAATTCAGACATGAGTAACATCACTGCTCTACCAACATTTTCCGAAAATCCGGAAGGTCGAACATTAGAGCTTCCAGCGGCACACGGAGATGAAGTTTTGTGTTCTTTTAGTACGATATATTCAACAACGTGCTGAAGGATAGAACTAGGGTGTGCCTTGGGAACATCTGAATCAAGACCTGATGAACACTGGGGTATTTCAGATTCCTTCATGTTAAATATATCTTTGAAAAATACCTCTTTTTAAACCGTGTTTGCTTAAATATCTTAAATACTGCACATAGATGCTAACCCGTTGTGTTTGACTTAAATATAAACAAATAACGTCAAAGGGCAGTACGTGTACACTTAGATGTGGCACAAGAAAAGAACAACTGGATTGAGCTAAACCAGAAGGCAGAAATTCCTTAATTAGATAATTACGCCTGATGCCATTTAGTTATACAAAACTATTCTCTTAGTCTTATGTTACAGCATACGGTTAGGGATATCAATATTTTTGAATCCACACAATTATATGTTACTTAATAGGTGAATAGCTGTAAATCACTATGGTGTGCCCAAGTTTTAGTTTAATTTTATAACTACATAGTACTCTGTAAGGCATTACTGCTACTCACGGCGATCATCTACACCACTAGATTATCTAATGACGTCACTAGAAGTGCATTTCGGTACGTTGGGTTATATCACAGGTGGGCAAAAGCCGGTCCGTGGGCCAGATCCGGCCTTTTTGCTTACTTTATCCGGCCCGTTGAAAAATCCTACATGCAATTATTTTAATCTCTTAAATGCGATTTTGTTGAAATCAACAGTATTTGTATGTGTAGTGTACAACATATATTTGTGAAAGAACTTTTTCGTTAATGATTTACACGAAAAGTAAATATCGATCACAAATTACCAATGAAAATCTACACTCGGTATTAAGGATTGCTACAAGTGATTTGCATCCAAATTTTGAAGAAATAACATCAAATGAACATTCCAGATTTTCCGTTTCGCATTAACTAAAACTATTATATTTTAACATTTGATGTTTGTCCTTTCTTTTTATAATTCTATTTACTATTATATTTACAAAATGTAATATAAATATAAAAATGTAATAACTATAATCAAAATAAAATAATTTGTATCGTTAAGATATAAATAAATATCAAAAATAAAATCTTTCATTAACTTATTTATTTAATGACCATTAATTTAGTATAATGGATCATATTTCTTTAAAAATTATGTGACATATTTTACTGGGGACACAATGTTCCCATATACACCTAAGTAAGACAATTTATTATTACTATTATCTTTTATTAACTGTCAAATTTCTCTGTCCAAATGCTTTAAAATGATACTTATAGTGTTTTTGTCAAAAAATTTCTTGGGCAGGGAAAGAACTCTACCCAAAAACACTCGTGTGTGTACAGAGTACGTGGATTAGTCCTCTGGCCTGGGAGACATTTTGAAAATTTTATTTTGGCACGCGCTTAAAAGTATTTGCCCACCCCTGGGTTATATCGAAGATGGGTACCTTTAGCTACTCACGAAGGGATTTTCGTCATTATGACGCAGCCAGTCAAAAACATCGGCTATTCCAATCGTTTAGAGTCTCTGTGAGTAGAACATCAATTATTGCATCAATGATTGCAACGATTAGAGCCCTAATCGTTGATGCAAGGCCCATTAAAATATCAATTGTCTTGGAAAATAACAATTTAAGGGTCGGTCAAAGCCATCAAAGGGATTTAATGGCTAACCACGATTAATATCTGTCTAAACGGAGATTTGTGTCCCAAATTTGGTTGAAGTAGTGGCTTAATCAGGGTTAGCTGTTAAACGACTTTGGTGAGACAGGTCCTAAGTATTTTAGGGCTTACTCTTAACCTGATAGTTATACCTAATGAGTGATTAGTAGCAACGAAATTTACTTTGATTTGTATTATTACAAATCAGGCAGGACGTTACTTGTGTTGTAATATAAAAGGTTGTACATTGCACAACTGTAGTTTTGAGTTGGTACACTGTATTAAACACATTCATTTTGTCTACCGTACCACAAGCCATCGTTCTACTACATTTCTACTTACCACTGTATTTTATTTTAATTCTTATATTATTAAAAATCCCAATTAATTAAAATGAATACAAGCAGCGATTGATATAAATTCAACTGCTCTCAATAGATGAGAAAATTATACTAACCAACAGCTAATCGTTGATGCAAGGCCTTTAAAATATCAATTTCCTGGAAAATAACAATCCAAGGACCTGTCTCACCAAAGGTATTTACTGGATAACCACGATTAATATCTGTCTAAATGGAGATTTTTGTCCCACCATTGGTTGGAGCAATGGCTTAATCGGGGTTAGCTGTTAAACGACTTTGGTGAGACAGGTCCTAAGTATTTTAGGGTTTACTCTTAACCTGATAGTTATACCTAATGAGTGATTAGTAGCAACGAAATTTATTTTGAATGGTATTATTACTAATCAGGCAGGACGTTACTAGTGTTTTAATAAAAAAGTTGTAAATTGCACAACTGTAGTTTTGAGTTGGTACACCGTATTAAACACATTCATTTTGTCAACCATACCACAATCTACGATTCTATTGCATTACTACTTGACATTGTATTTTATTTTAATTCTTATTATTAAAAATCACAATTGAGTAAAATGAATACAAACTGTGATTGATATAAATCCAACTGTTTACAATAGATGCGAAAATTATACTAACCAACAGCTAATCGTTGATTCAAGGCCTTTAAAATACCAATTGCCTGGAAAATAACAATTTGAGGGCAGATATCACCAAAGGTATTTAGGGGATAACCGCTATTAATATCTGTCTAAACGGAGATTTGTGTCCCACCATTGGTTGGAGCAATGGTTTAATCGTTAATAGCTGTTAAACGACTTTGCCCTAAGTATTTTAGGGCTTACTCCTAACCTGAGAGTTATACCTAATCAGTGATTAATAGCAATGAAATTTATTTTGAATTGTATTATTACAAATCAAGCAGGTCGTTACTAGTGTTTTAATAAAACAGTTGTACATTGCACAACTGAAGTTTTGAGTTGGTACACCGTATTAAATACATTAATTTTGTCTACCGTACCACAATCCATGGCTCTACTGCATTGCTACATACCTCTGTACTTTATTTTAATCCTTATATTATTAAAAATAACAATTGAGTAAAATGATTACAAACTGCGATTGATATAAATCCCACTACTCTCAATAGATGCGAAAATTATACTAACCAACAGCTAATCGTTGATGCAAGTCTTTTAAAATATCAATCGCCTCAAAAATAACAATTTCAGGGCCGGTATCACCAAAGGAATTTAATGGCTAACTGCGATTAATATCTGTCTAAACGGAGATTTGTGTCAAACCATTGGTTAGAGTCATGGCTTAATCGGGGTTAGCTATTAAACGACTTTGGCCTAAGTATTTTAGGGCTTGCTCCTAACCTGATAGTTATACGTAATGAATGATTACTATCAACGAAATTTATTTTGAATTATATTATTACTAATCAGGCAGTAAGTTACTACTGTTTTAATAAAAAAAATTGTACATTTCACAACTGAAGTTTTGAGTTGGTACACCGTATAAAACACACTCATTTTGTCTACCGTACCACAATCCACGGTTCTATTGCATTACTACTTACCACTGTATTTTATTTTAATTCTTATTATTAAAAATCCCAATTGAGTAAAATGAATACAAACTGCTATTGATATAAATCCAACTGCTCTCAATAGATGCGAAAATTATACTAACCAACAGCTAATCGTTGATGCAAGTCCTTTAAAATATCAATTGCCTGGAAAATAACAATTTAAGGGCCAGTCTCATCAAAGGGATTTAATGGCTAACCGTGGTTAATATCTGTCTAAACGGAGATTTGTGTCAAACCATTGGCTAGAGTCATGGCTTAATCGGGGTTAGCTATTAAACGACTTTTGCCTAAGTATTTTAAGGCTTACTCCTAACCTGATAATCATACCTATTGAGTGGTTAGTAGCAATGAAATTTATTTTGAATTGTATTATTACAAATCAGACAGGATGTTACTCGTGTTTTAATAAAAAAGTTGTACATTTCACAACTGAAGTTTTGAGTTGGTACACCGTATAAAACACACTCATTTTGTCTACCGTACCACAATCCACGGTTCTATTGCATTACTACTTACCACTGTAATTTATTTTTATTTTTTATTATTAAAAATCCCAATTGAGTAAAATTAATACAAACTGCTATTGATATAAATCCAACTGCTCTCCATAGATGGGAAAATTATACTAACCAACAGCTAATCGTTGATGCAAGGCTTTTAAAATATCAATTGCCTGGAAAATAACAATTTAAGGGATGGTCTCACGAAAGGGATTTAATGGCTAACCTCAATTAATATCTGTCTAAACGGAGATTTGTGTCAAACCATTGGTTAGAGTCATGGCTTAATCGGGGTTAGCTATTAAACGACTTTGGCCTAAGTATTTTAGGGCTTACTCCTAACCTGATAATCATACCTATTGAGTGGTTAGTAGCAATGAAATTTATTTTGAATTGTATTATTACAAATCAGACAGGATGTTACTCGTGTTTTAATAAAAAAGTTGTACATTTCACAACTGAAGTTTTGAGTTGGTACACCGTATAAAACAGATTCATTTTGTCTACCGTACCTAAATCTACTTCCCTACTGCATTACTACTTACTGTATTTTATTTTCATTCTTATATTATTAAAATTCACAATTGATTAAAATGAATACAAACTGCAATTGATGTAAATGCAACTGCTCTCAATAAATGAGAAAATTATACTAACCAACGACAAGCGTCTCCACAATTTTGGCACATAAAAAGGAGTTTAGCACACTCAAACGGGTTAAACCTTTTTGACAGTTTCATTTATTTCCAGAATTCAGTCAAAAAAGTGTCACATTTCTTTATTGCATATTTTAGTTCATTTTACATTTTTAAGTAAAGATATGTTATTAAAATTAACATTTCTAATATTTTTAAGCATTTATTACAATTTTTTTTCTTTCTATGAAAGCATCATAGAACTGAAGTTTACCTTTAGTCTCATCGATATCCAAGTTAATTTTTGGAATTCCAGTGAAAGCAAATCTAGGAGGCGAATCCGCAGGATTATTACAATTAATTTTTAAAAAATTCTCTTGCATGACGGATTCCATCTGTACTAATACCAGATTCACTACTATCCAAGTCATCTAGTAAATTTTCGCTACTATAATTTACAGATAATGCCGTTTCTGATTCCGAGTCACAGTTCGAATCACAAAACATTAGCTCCATATGCTCCGAATTATCCATTATTTAAAGTATATTATTATACTCTTACAATATTATTTAACTCTTACATCAATAAAATTATCAGGCGGTTAGTAAAATATAACCAGAAAGCTATACACTGAAACATAACAATTCGTCATCTGATACAAAACATGAGAAAAACCCCTCGGTCTTGAACCAATCAGAGTAGAAAATACAATAAACTGCAGACTATCATTTACTGGACTACAACTATACGAATAATTTCTTACTTAAATTGGAAAAAATGCGGCCGAAACAGTGCAAGCGAAATAGAAATCAGATTACCCGTACGCCGTACGGGCAAATCAGTAAAGGCCCTAAAGCTGTGCCCGTACGGTGTACGGGCAAAACAGGGAAGGGGTTAAAGAATAGAGATGGTATTTCATAAATTTTAGGTAAGCTACGACAATCTGATTAGATGAAAATTAAAACTGCTTTGGTAAGTTCCAGAAGTAAAATAAATAGAAGTGCACGTAAGAAAATAATAGGCACTCCTTTAAGTAACCAGACCAGCTAGTAATGGGTTACTCGTGCTGAAAATAGCAGAAATATTACGTAACATGTTTTTCTACTACAAAAGAGACTTGTTTAGCCTTTTTTTAGCTTAATCCATATTAGTTAAGCTATTAACATGGCTGTGTCAGATTTATGATTTTATTTACCATGGAGTTCTTCAGAGTATTTATCTAGAACGGAACAAAGATATTTTTACCTTGATCTTAATTTACAGCTTTATTTACCACTTATCTACGTTTAGTATTTGACGTATTGTCGTGCGATATTTCTAGGAGAAAAATTAGCATATATCAACAAAGATTTAAGTTGCATGTATGAATTATTTCTAATACTTTAAATTTACAATATTAAAGTATTGGGTTTTTTATTATAAAATTTCTTGGTTATATATTTATTTAATGATATTTGTTTTTCTGCGTAACTGTTACATATCTAGAACTACTAAAGTAAAACAGATATAAATATCCTAATTAAAGATTAATAATATAATATTCGCATATATAATATATATATGTATGTATGTATGTATGTATGTATATATATATGTATGTATGTATAGATATGTGTGTGTAATATATCAAAATTATGATTTCGATATTATTTTATTCGAAATATTATATTATTCGAATATTATTTCGATGCAAAACCCTGATTAGCTCTTAACAAACTAATTTGCATTCTTTCTTCTATCTTTGGAACAACTTTCAGTTTTCTTTTAATTCTAACTGGCTTATGGAAATTAACAATTTTCCTCTTCGTGATTAAACTTTTGAAACTGAGTGAGTATGAATATATATATTATATATATATATATTATATATATATATATATATATGTGTGTGTGTGTGTGTGTGTGTGTGTGTTGTAATATATCAGAATTATTTAACTTTGATATTTCATTTGAAAACCTCGTTTCTCGTCTCCCCTTTCTATTTCCTTAAAATCTTATTCCCAGCCCCTAAATGTTCTGAATCAAAAAAGTGTTCTTGAACTTAAAATTCTTTCGAGTCCATTTTCCCAAAGCTTTTTTATCCGATAGATGTAATTTCTTTTGTCTCTTCGACACGTTTCCCTGCTGTCGCCGGCAAATGGCTCCGAGTTTTTTTTCCTGATCTTACACTTTAAATTCGCTTAGTAAGTGGGAAAATTCTTTCTGTGTTCGCTCTTGGGTGCACCTCTGTTTTCGAATACAGTTTATTTTTTGGTGTCTTCCCTTTGTCTGTCATTGACTAGTAAAGATGTCCGTTTCGGCAGCTCTAAAATAAAGTTTTAGTTAGACTTGTGGCCGTACACTCCAATATCGTCACGAACTCGGCTTTTATTAACTGCTCAGCTTGTTTAGCTTCCCTGCCTAGGTACAGCAGTTTTATAATTATAGCATTACATATGGTAATATATATATATATATATAGGATATTGGGTTATATTTATACTAAATTATATATATATATATATATTTATATATATAAGTATATATAATATGTATATATATATTGTATATATGTATGAAATATATAAATACATATTAATATATGTATTGATATATATGTATATATATATATAATAAATAAATATATATATATATTTATGTGTAATATATATATGTATATATATATATACATATAAATACAAATATATATATATATTATATACATATATATAGCATACAGTAAATATATATACTAACTTACATATAAATACATATTATACAGTATATATATATAAATACAAACATATATACATACCTATACACACATGACACACATCATATAATATATATATATAAATATAATATATATTAATAAATATAGATAATACATATATATATATTTATATATATATAAATATATAAATATATATATATATATATATATATATATACATATATATATATATATATATATATATATATATATATATATATATTATATATATATATATATATATATATATATATATATTTATATATATATATATATATATATATATATGTCTTTCTAGTAGCCTCTTGGGATTAACTTTTGTAATAGATAAAATTTCCTTCTCTTGGCGAAACGAAGTCGCCAACCTACTTTATCTGAACTATAATTTCTAAAATTCCCACAACAACATTCTAAGGCAGCACTTAGAATTACTTCCTCAAGCTTGTGGCTATAAGGTTATAACAAGCCGCATGGCTAATTTTCTAGAGAGTTGACTGTTTGAGATCACCGAATAAAGACGTTTCTAGTTATTCTTTGAAAAATCTTGTCATTCTCTCGACCACCCGCAACGTCAATTTTGGCACCGACTACTGATCTACGGCTGAGGCATAGTGTTTCCTCATCTACGTTTCATGTACACTCAACAGCAAAAACAACATCACCATCTGTCAATAACGAGTTGGCCCACCTTTGGCGAGCAACACTTCTTCAACCAGCCTTGTCATCTATGCCACAAGTCCTTGGTAGATGGCCGGAGACAGAATATACCAGATGTCTAAGCAACGGATACGAAAACCAAGATATTGCTAATTGGTCTTTGAACTCTGAGTTGCCATCCCATGACATCCCAAATGTGTTTTATATCGGATTAAGTTCCGTTGAGTTAGTTGGCAATGACATTAACTGGAATTCGCCATCATGTTCCTGAAACCACTCCACTACAATTTTAGCCATGTGACACGGGGCGTTGTCCTGCTGGAACATTCCATTTCCAGCTTTAAAAACAGAGGCCATGTTATTAGATGCAACTGGTCCGCAGTGATGTTCAGATACCATTTAGAATTCATGGTCATACCATTTAGAATTCATCTACCACAACCATTATAGAGACGCCGAAGAGAACGTCTCCCAAAGCATAATACCACCACTACCGGCCTGTTATGACCTACTGTACAATGAGGGAGCAACTTATCGCTTGGAAGACGGCTTATCCTGACACGGCAATCGGCTGGATGAATGACAAACCGTGATTCATCTGACCAGGCCTCCCACTGATCCATTCACCATCTCTTCCATACCACTTTCACCTGATCACGTGCCTTGCATGTCTTCCAGGCGAGTTCATTTCAAAATGTAGTTGTCATAATTTTCGGTCTTGAGATATGTATGTGTGTGTGCTTGTGTTCATATCATTAAATTTCGTATCATTTCTTATTACAATTGATTTATACTTTAGAAGGATTTATTAAAAATTAAGTACAAAATATAAAAAGTCATTAAAAAGTCAGAAATGCAAGTCATTTCAAATCTTTAAATTCACTGTCTGATTCGAAGCAATCAAACCGAAATAAATTGTTTGGTCTTACATAAGATAGCAGGCAGTGAGCTTTAGAAGGTGGTTTTGTAAACTCATAACTAAGAGTTACGAATGTTTAGAAGCATATAAATCATTGTTTAATTATATGAATCACATCATATGTTTTTTTCTCATCATATGTGTTTTCAATTGTTTATAAGTCTTCACGTATAATAATAGAATTTGAAATGTGGTACAAAGAAAAGATGAAAGTCACAATCATAGCAGAAATTTATTGTTTCATAATCTTTTAAGGCAAACAATAGTAGATAATAAAATGAGTACATGTGCAGAAAGATTATTTCTTGTATTTTTCTTCTTTCTTTTCTTATAACCGCACCAATACGTCGAAACTTTCTAACACAATCGAACTGCTTTCTGACATTTCTAGACTGTCCTTGCCAGCAACTGAATGTAAGTGGGACAAAAACTTATGTGTAAGTATGCATTGTGATAATTTTAGTGGTTCAAAACATATCTTATCATGTCTATGACTAGCATGTAGCCCGTCATATGATGGGACCAGTAAAAGTTTTAATTTTTCCAGAATTGTAAAGTACCTTATGAGTCAGGTAAAAAAAATGATTTGTTTTTTGGATGAGAATTATCTTTCAACAAAAATAATCTATTAAAATTATCACATATGTACCTACTCTCCTAATTAAGCCAAATATAAAAGAAATTATTTATGTAATATCTAAATTCAGCAAAAAAACGTTCGAAAATAATGCAGACGATATTTAAATAATTTAAAATAAAAAATTGTTTTTTGCCTGAGGATTATCTTTCAACGAAAAATAATCGATGATTAAATTTAAAATTATCACATATGTACCTAATCATTTATTTAAGCCAAATATAAAAGAAATTATTTGCTTAATATCTAAGTACTGTGATAAAACGTTCGAAAATAATGCAGACGATATTTAAATAATTTCAAATAAAAAAAATTGTTTTTTGTCTGAGAATTATCTTTTAACAAAAAATAATCGATGATTAAATTTAAAATTATCACTCATGTACCTAATCTATTATTTAAGCCAAATATAAAAGAAATTATTTACTTAATATCTAAGTTCAGTGATAAAACGTTCGAAAATAATGCAGAAGATATTTGAAAAAATTAAAATAAAAAATTGTTCTTTGCCTGAGAATTATCTTTCAAGAAAACATAATCGATGATTAAATTTAAAATTATCACATATGTACCTAATCTATTTAAGCCAAATATAAAAAAAAAATTATTTACTTAATATCTAAGTACAGTGATAAAATGTATGAAAATAATGCATACAATATTTAAATAATTTCAAATAAAAAATTGTTTTTTGCCTGAGAATTATCTTTTAAAAAATAATAATCGATGATTAAACTTAAAATTACCACATATGTACCTAATCTATTATTTAAGCCAAATATAAAAGAAATTATTTACTTAATGTCTAAGTTCAGGGATAAAACGTATGAAAATAATGTAGACGATATTTAAATAATTTCAAATAAAAAAATTGTTTTTTGCCTGATAATTATCTTTCAAGAAAAAATAATCGATGATTAAATTTAACATTATCACATATGCACCTAATCTATTATTTAAGCCAAATATAAAATAAATTATTTACTTAATATCTAAGTTCAGTGATAAAACGTACTAAAATAATGCAGAAGATATGTGAATAATTTAAAATAAAAAATTGTTTTTTGCCTGAGAATTATCTTTCAAGAAAAAATAATCGATGATTAAACTTAAAATTACCACATATGTACCTAGTCTATTATTTAAGCCAAATATAAAAGAAATTATTTACTTAATATCTAAGTACAGTAATAAAATGTAAGAAAATAATGCATACGATATTTAAATAATTTAAAACAAAAAATTGTTTTTTGCCTGAGAATTATCTTTCAACAAAAAATAATCGATGATTAAATTTAAAATTACCACATATGTACCTAATCTATTATTTAAGCCAAATATAAAAGAAATTATTTACTTAATATCTAAGTACAGTGATAAAACGTACTAAAATAATGCAGACGATATTTAAATAATTTAAAATAAAAAACTATTTTTTGCCTGAGAATTATCTTTCAAGAAAAAATAATCGATGATTAAATTAAAAATTATCACATATGCACCTAATCTATTATTTAAGCCAAATATAAAAGAAATTATTTACTTAATATCTAACTTCAGTGATAAAACGTACGAAAATAATACAGACGATATTTAAATAATTTAAAATAAAAAATTGTTTTTTGCCTGAGAATTATCTTTCAACAAAAAATAATCGATGATTAAATTTAAAATTACCACATATGTACCTAATCTATTATTTAAGCCAAATATAAAAGAAATTATTTACTTAATATCTAAGTTCAGTGATAAAACGTACTAAAATAATGCAGACGATATTTAAATAATTTAAAATAAAAAATTGTTTTTTGCCTGAGAATTATCTTTCAAGAAAAAATAATCGATGATTAAATTTAAAATTATCACATATGCACCTAAACTTTTATTTAAGCCAAATATAAAATAAATTATTTACTTAATATCTAAGTACAGTGATAAAACGTACGAAAATAATACAGACGATATTTAAATAATTTAAAATAAAAAATTGTTTTTTGCCTGAGAATTATCTTTCAACGAAAAATAATCGATGATTAAATTTAAAATTATCACTTATGTACCTAATCTATTATTTAAGCCAAATATAAAAGAAATTATTTACTTAATGTCTAAGTTCAGGGATAAAACGTATGAAAATAATGTAGACGATGTTTAAATAATTTAAAATAAAAAAAATTTTATTTTGCCTGAGAATTATCTTTTAACAAAACATAATCGATGATTAAATTTAAAATTATCACTCATGTACCTAATATATTATTTAAGTCTAATATATAAAAAAAAATTATTTACCTAATATTAATTTAAGTGATAAAACGTATGAAAATAATGCAGACGATATTTAAATAATTTAAAATAAGAAATAATTAAATTAGATGGTTAAAGGTACAAAAATATGTTATTTTTATTATTATGTGATAAATTGATAAATTTAAATACCTGCTCTTAAAATGGGGCTTGATATAATGGCATTAAAAGCTCGAAAAGGGGTGAAGGGGTGGGTTTCGAACGTTTTAAAGATGACGGTATTTTTTGCTGTGATACGAAGCATATTTATACCAATTCATTTTATAATCGGATAGATAGTATAGGAGAAGGTAAACTTTACTCGCTTTGAATTTTGCTAACCCTAACTGATCAAGAATCGAATATGGATGCCTCTATTCATTCCAGGACCAACCGCTTGATAAATTAGATTGCAAACGGACAGATTATTAAATAGGGGATATAGCCATCCAAAGAAAATAATTAAAAATATCGATGTCTCTAACGATCAAACTAGTTGAGAATAATTATAGCTATCTTGCGCATTGTAAATGTTATTCAATTAATGGAATAAATAAACCACTCACATTATTTTACGTTATTCCCGAGCTTACTTGATCCTGAAAGAACTAGCTACCTATTTATAGACAGAAATTTCTCTTGAAATTATTCGAGATCAGTTTGTTAAACTTTTCAGCAGTGAACTTTTTAGCAGTTTTAGTTATGTCACTAAGAACACGTGTTACTAAATATAAACAATGTACACTTATTTATATATCTCTGCCCTAACAGTTTTAAATGTATTCTAATGTCATAATTTACTTTTATTTTCTTACTACCATATAGCCCATCAAATGACGGGATAAGTAAAATTTTTAATTTTCCAGAATTGTAAAGTACCCTATGAGGCAGATAAAAAAATGGTTTGTTTTAGGCTGAGAATTATCTGGAACAAGCTCAATAATTTGTTTATATTCATACTCCTCTAAAATCCCCTGATACTGTTAATAAAGTTTAGAATCACACTGAATTCATTTAGACAAACAGTGTGGTTATGTATAAAAAACAAACATATAAACGAACAGACTCCTTAATTTTAAAAGATATATAACTTAAACGCTAGATATTTGTTAATCCGTGAAATAGATTCATGGAATTTTATGAAAAGAATTTATTGTTAATACCGGTTATAAAATTTTCATTGCAACAAAAAATAATCAATAATTAAATTTGAAATTATCCCATATGTACCTAATCTATTATTTAAACCAAATATAAAAGAAAATTATTTACGTCATATCTAAGCTCAGTGATAAAACGTATGAAAATAATGCAGACGATATTTAAATGATTTAAAATAAGAAATTATTTTTTGGCTGAAAATTTTCTTTCAAAAAAAAATAACCAAGGATTAGATTAAATATTATCACATATGTACCTAATCTATTATTTAAGCCAAATATAAAAGAAAATTATTTACGTCATATCTAAGCTCAGTGATAAAACTTATGAAAATAATGCAGACGATATTTAAATAATTTAAAATAAGAAATTATTTTTTGGCTGAAATTTATCTTTCAACAAAAATAATCAATGATTAAATTAAAAATTATCACATATGTACCTAATCTATTATTTAAACCAAATATAAAAGAAAATTATTTACGTCATATCTAAGCTCAGTGATAAAACTTATGAAAATAATGCAGACGATATTTAAATAATTTAAAATAAGAAATTATTTTTTGGCAGAAAATTATCTTTCAACAAAAATAACCAATGATTAGATTAAAAGTTATCACATATCTACCTAATCTATTATTTAAACCAAATATAAAAGAAAATTATTTACTTCATATCTAAGCTCAGTGATAAATCTTATGAAAATAATGCAGACGATATTTAAATAATTTAAAATAAGAAATTATTTTTTGGCAGAAAATTATCTTTCAACAAAAATAATCAATGATTAGATTAAAAATTATCACATATGTACCTAATCTATTATTTAAGCCAAATATGAAAGAAAATTATTTACGTCATATCTAAGCTCAGTGATAAAACTTATGAAAATAATGCAGACGATATTTAAATAATTTAAAATAAGAAATTATTTTTTGGCTGAAAATTTTCTTTCAACAAAAATAACCAATGATTAGATTAAAAATTATCACATATGTACCTAATCTATTATTTAAACCAAATATAAAAGAAAATTATTTACGTCATATCTAAGCTCATTGATAAAAAGTTTGAAAATTGTGCAGACGATATTTAAATAATTTAAAATAAGAAATTATTTTTTGGCAGAAAATTATCTTTCAATAAAAATAACCAATGATTAGATTAAAAATTATCACATATGTACCTAATCTATTATTTAAACCAAATATAAAAGAAAATTATTTACTTCATATCTAAGCTCAGTGATAAAACGTATGAAAATAATGCAGACGATATTTAAATAATTTAAAATAAGAAATTATTTTTTGGCTGAAAATTTTCTTTCAACAAAAATAACCAATGATTAGATTAAAAATTATCACATATGTACCTAATCTATTATTTAAGCCAAATATAAAAGAAAATTATTTTCGTCATATCTAAGCTCATTGATAAAAAGTTTGAAACTTGTGCAGACGATATTTAGATAACTAAAATAAGAAATGATTCAATGAGATGGTTAAAGAATGACGTCATAATGCTAGAAAAAATGTTTTTTTTACCTATTTATTATGTGATAAATTGATAAATTTAATCACCCTCTCTTAACCGGGGAAAATAGGGCTTCAAATAATAGCACGGAAAGCTCAAAAAGGGGAGAAGGGGTGGATTTTGAACGTTTTAAACAGTTGCTTAGATTTTTGCTAAACCTAACTCATCAAGAATCCAATATACATGCCCATAACCATTCCAGATCCCACCGCTTCATGAATTAGAAGACGGGCGGACAGAAAACTTAGGCTATTATTATATAGGAGATTTATGTTTAAAAATTTGAAATGTTTATGCGATAATTAGTTATTTATTCAAATAACTATGAATTATTATGAAGCTACAATATTTTTTGTCATAGTGCTATAAATGAGCTACTACTTCTACTAGACTAAAAAAGAACTACAACTACAACTACTCTCGTAGAATGTGTTCTGATTGATAAGTGTTGTATTCGTGATTTGCTATGATCGATGATGGGTAGATGGGAATTTGTCCTTTAACCCTCTGACTGCTCATCCCGCGATTTCTACGGGCAATCCAAATGTAGCAATATTTGCTCATCCCGCGATTTTCGCGGGCATATGTTTTTCTTCCTTTATTAAGAAGCACATTCTGCCTTTTCACTGTTTAACCAGTGAAATAAATTATACACAGTATTAGACATTTAATTAGGTAAATAGAATTATATGACTAGAACTATTATAGTTATATTAGATAACAGAATGATAGATAGTATGTTATAAATAGAAGCTATGTTAAAGTTGAAATTTATTATAAAATAAATGTTTTATGTGGTAACATCTGAAATTAGTTTTTCTGAAAGCTTATTTTCTCATGATAAAAGTCAATATAAAAAATATTTTCTAGAAAAAAATTAGTATTTCAATTCTCAAATTTATATATACTATATATATATATATAGTATATGATATATATATATAATAATATATCTATATACATATATATACATATATATATACACATATACATATATATATATACATATATATAATATATATATAGATAGATAGATAGATAGATAGATAGATATAGTAATATAGATATAATATATATAAATAGATATATGGATATATATATAGATAATATAGATATATGTATATATATAGATATATAGATATACATATATATATATATATTATATATATATATATATATATATATATATATATATATATATATATATATATATATATATAGATAGATATATAATATATATATAGTATAGACATAGATATATATATATATATATATATATATATATATATATATATATATATATATATATATATAATATATTATATATATATATATATGTATATATATATATATATATATACTTAAACTATGCAAAAAATAAGCAATTTTTAAAGAGATCTCGGTTTACAAATTGAGCAGTCAGAGGTTTAAAGCGTTCTAAAATTTTATTTGTGCTTAGTTTTATGTCTGACAGCTGAAAGTTAGAGAAACGCGTCTAACATGAATATAAAAAAACAGATAATTCACGACAGTGGTTTTAAATAGAAAAAATAATGCAGACGATAATTAAATTATTTAAAATCAGAAATTGTTTTTTGACTGAGAATTTTCTTTCAACAAAAAATAATCGATGATTAAATTTAAAATTATCACGTATGTACCCAATATATTATTTAAGCCTAATATAATTAACAGAGTAGAAAATACAATAAACTGCAAAACTATCATTTACTGTACAACTATCTAAATATATAAGAATAACTTTTTACTAAAATTGGAAAAAATACGGCCGAAAAAGTGCAATCGAAATAGAAATCAGATTGCCCGTAAGCCGTACGGGCAAAACAGTAAAGGTCCGAAAGCTCTGCCCGTACGGCGTACGGGCAAAATAGGGAAGGGGTTAATGCGGAGGACCAATTGGACATTTCAGTTTGGTCGAGGAAGGTATGAACGTCATCCAGCATGATGTAAATGTCATAATATCCTAAACAAATACACAGATATTGTAATTTAAAAGCTAACAATATTGAAACCAAGAAGTGTAACAAAACGTAGGCATCTGTATCTAATTATCTTTTACAGTCCAATCATACTGATTTGACTTGTTTTCGCTGAGAAGTAATCTTCTCATTTTCTTCTTCGAAAACATTTCATCGGTAAATAGATAAGTACATCCAAAATCATCTCAGCAAAACTGAAGAGTGACAACACCGATATACCTAACCACAGTCCGGTGCAACTTCCAACAAAGCCTAAAAAGTCATAAAACTGCAAAAGAGAAGAGAGATAATAGTGTTAATTCTGAAACGCAATTTGACTAAATCAATTTTTTTTACAGGAATAGAAATTAAGGAAATATAGGCATAAAATATACAAACAATGAAATAAGTAAATAATCTGCTTTTCAACATTTAAGTACACTATTCTCTTAACCCATTGGTTTCAAAATTTCTTTTGTGTTCAAAAGATTTGTTGATAGAATAAAACACCTATCTCTTCATTGGAAGTAAAATGTACTATATAATAAATTTCAAATTTTATTAAAGAGTATAATGATTTTTTACAAATTTGTTTGAGTTGGGAAAATTTCAAAGAAAAGCGTATATAAGAGTATATAATATGCGAAAACAGAATACGAATTTCTCTCTCCAACCAAGGATCTATACTACAAGTCCATGTTGGTTTATAAACTAGTCTTTCTATAAAAGATAATTTAATGTTGTGCCTCAATTTGTTTGAGTTTGGAAAATTTCAAAGAAAAGCGTATATAAGTCTGTAAATATACGAAAACAGAATCCGAATTTCTCTGTCCAACTGAGGATCTATACTACAAGTCCATGTTGGTTTATAAACTAGTCTTTCTATAAAAGATAATTTAATGTTGTGCCTCAATTTGTTTGAGTTTGGAAAATTTCAAAGAAAAGCGTATATAAGTCTGTAAATATACGAAAACAGGATGCGAATTTCTCTGTCCAACCGATGATCTATACTACAAGTCCATGTTGGTTTATAAACTATAACTAGTTTTTATACATAAGATAATTTAATATTGTGCCTCTACTTAATTTGTTTAAGCTGGAAAAATTTCAAAGAAAAGGGTATATAAGCGCCTTTGAAGTAACAGAGGAGACATATAGTGGCTATGAATATACGAAGACACAATACGGAGTTATCTGTCCAACCGAAGATCTATACTACATGTCCAAGTTGGTTTATAAACTAGTCTTCCTATAAAATATAATTTAATATTGTGCCTCTACTGAATTTGTTTGAGTTCTAAAAATTTCAAACAAAAGCTTATATAAGCGTCTTAGAAGTAACAGAGGAGACATAAATTGCCTGTAAATATACAAAAACAGGATACTAAGTTCTCTGCCCAACCGAGGATCTCTACTAGAAGTCCATGTTGCTTTATAAACTAGTGTATCTATAAATGATAATTAATATTGTGAGTCTACTTAATTTGTTTGAGATATGAAAATTTCAATAAAAAGCGTATATAAGTAACTTTGAAGTAACAGAGAAGACATATAGTTCCTATAAATATACGAAAACAGAATACAAATTTCTCTGTCCACCCGAGGATCTATAATACAACTCCATGTTGGTTTATAAACTAGTCTGTCTATAAATGATAATTTAATATTGTGCCTCTACTAAATTTGTTTGAGTTTGGAAAATTTCAAAGAAAAGCGTATAGAAGCGTCTTTGAAGTAATAGAGGAGACATATATTGCCTATAAATGTACGTAAACAGAATACGAAGTTCTGTGTGCAACCGAGGATCTGTACTACCAGTCCATGTTGGTTTATAAACTAGTCTTTCTACAAGAGATTATTTAATATTGTGCCTCTACCTTATTTGTATGAGTTGGGAAAATTTCAAAGAAAAGCATATAATAGCGTCTTTAATGTAATTGAGGAGACATTTAGTGCATATAAATATACGAAAACAGAATACGGAGTTCTCTGCCCAACCGAGGATCTATAATACAAGTCCATGTTGGTTTATAAACTAGTCTTTCTATACAATATAATTTAATATTGTGCCTATGCTTAATTTGTTTGAAATGGGAAAATTTCAAAGAAAAGCGTATATAAGCGTCTTAGTAATAGAGGAGACATATATTGCCTATAAATATACGAAACCAGAATACAAAGTTCTCTGTCCACCCGAGGATCTGTACTAAAAGTCCATGTTGGTTTATAAACTAGTCTTTCTATAAAAGATAAATTTATATTGTGATTCTACTTAATTTGTTTGAGTTCGTAACATTTTAAAGAAAAGCTTATATAAGAGTCTTAGAAGTAATAGAGGAGACTTATATTGCCTATAAATATACGAAAACAGAATACAAAGTTCTTAGTTTAACCGAGAAAATATACTCCAAGTCCATGTTGGTTTATAAACTAGTCTATCTATAACTGATAATTTAATATTTTTCCTCTACTTAATTTGTTTGAAATGGGAAAATTTCAAAGAAAAAGCGTATATAAGCGTCTTAGTAATAGAGGAGACATATAGTGCCTATAAATATATAAAAAAAGAATACGAAGTTCTCTGTCCAACCGAGGATCTAAACTACAATTTAATGTTGGTTTATAATCTAGTCTTTCTATAAAAGATAATTTATTATTGTGACTAATTAATTTGTTTGAGTTGGGAAAATTTCAAAGAAAAGCGTATATAAGCGTCTTAGTAATAGAGGAGACATATAGTGCCTATAAATATATAAAAAAAGAATACGAAGTTCTCTGTCCAACCGAGGATCTAAACTACAATTTAATGTTGGTTTATAATCTAGTCTTTCTATAAAAGATAATTTATTATTGTGACTAATTAATTTCTTTGAGTTGGGAAAATTTCAAAGAAAAGCGTATATAAGCGTCTTTGAAGTACTAGAGGAGACTTATATTGCCTATAAATATACGAAAACAGAATACAAAGTTCTTAGTTTAACCGAGAAAATATACTCCAAGTCCATGTTGGTTTATAAACTAGTCTATCTATAACTGATAATTTAATATTTTTCCTCTACTTAATTTGTTTGAGTTGGGAAAATTTCAAAGAAAAGCGTATATAAGCGTCTTAGTAATAGAGGAGACATATAGTGCCTATAAATATACGAAAAGAGAATACGAAGTTCTCTGTCCAACCGAGGATCTAAACTACAATTTAATGTTGGTTTATAATCTAGTCTTTCTATAAAAGATAATTGAATATTGTGCCACTACTAAATTTGTTTGAGTTGGGAAAATTTCAAAGAAAAGCGTATATAAGCGTGTTTGAAGTTATAGAGAAGACATATATTGCCTGTAAATATACGAAACCATAACACGAATTTCTCTGTCCAACCAAGGATATATACTACAAGTCCTTGTTGGTTTATTAAATAGTGTTCCTATAAAGGATAATTGTTTATATTGTGGCTCTGTTTAATTTAGTTGAATTTTTAAAATTTCAAAGAAAAGCGTATATAAGCGTCTTAGTAATAGAGGAGACATATAGTGCCTATAAATATACGAAAAGAGAATACGAAGTTCTCTGTCCAACCGAGGATCTAAACTACAATTTAATGTTGGTTTATAAACTAGTCTTTCTAAAAAAGTAATTTAATATTGTGCCTCTACTTAATTTGTTTGAGTTGGGAAAATTTCAAAGAAAAGCGCATTTAAGCGTCTTAGTAATAGAGGAGACATATAGTGCCTATAAATATACGAAAAGAGAATACGAAGTTCTCTGTCCAACCGAGGATCTAAACTACAATTTAATGTTGGTTTATAATCTAGTCTTTCTATAAAAGATAATTTATTATTGTGACTAATTAATTTGTTTGAGTTGGGAAAATTTCAAAGAAAAGCGTATATAAGCGACGTGTTTGAAGTAATAGAGAAGACATATATTTGCTGTAAATATACGAAACCAGAATACGAATTTTCTCTGTCCAACCGAGGATCTATACTACAAGTATATTTGTTGGTTTATAAACTAGTAGTCTTCCTATAAAGGATAATTGTTTATTGTGGCTCTGTTTAATTTGTTTGAGTTGGGAAAATTTCAAAGAAAAGCGTATATAAGCGTCTTAGTAATAGAGGAGACATATAGTGCCTATAAATATATAAAAAAAGAATACGAAGTTCTCTGTCCAACCGAGGATCTATACTAGAACTCCATGTTGGTTTATAATCTAGTCTTTCTATAAAAGATAATTTATTATTGTGACTAATTAATTTGTTTGAGTTGGGAAAATTTCAAAGAAAAGCGTATATAAGCGTCTTAGTAATAGAGGAGACATATAGTGCCTATAAATATATAAAAAAAGAATACGAAGTTCTCTGTCCAACCGAGGATCTAAACTACAATTTAATGTTGGTTTATAATCTAGTCTTTCTATAAAAGATAATTTATTATTGTGACTAATTAATTTGTTTGAGTTGGGAAAATTTCAAAGAAAAGCGTATATAAGCGTCTTAAGTAATAGAGGATACATATATTGCCTGTAAATATAAGAAACCATAACACGAATTTCTCTGTCCAACCAAGGATATATACTACAAGTCCTTGTAGGTTTATTAAATAGTGTTCCTATAAAGGATAATTGTTTATTGTGGCTCTGTTTAATTTAGTTGAATTTTTAAAATTTCAAAGAAAAGCGTATATAAGAGTCTTAGAAGTAATAGAGGAGACATATATTGCCTATAAATATACGAAACAGAATACAAAAGTTCTGTCCATCCGAGGATCTATACTACAACTCTATGTTGGTTTATAAACTAGTCTATCTATAAATGAAAATTGAATATTGTGCCACTACTAAATTTGTTTGAGTTGGGAAAATTTCAAAGAAAAGCGCATTTAAGCGTCTTAGAACTAATAGAGGGGACATATATTGCATTATAAATATACAAAAAAAAACGGTATACGAAGTTCTCTGTCCACCCGAGGATCTATAATACAACTCCATGTTGGTTTATAAACTAGTCTGTCTATAAATGATAATTTAATATTGTGCCTCTACTAAATTTGTTTGAGTTTGGAAATTTTCAAAGAAAAGCGTATATAACCGTGTTTGAAGTAATAGAGGAGACATATAGTGCCTATAAATATACGAAAAGAGAATACGAAGTTCTCTGTCCAACCGAGGATCTACACTACAATTTAATGTTGGTTTATAATCTAGTCTTTCTATAAAAGATAATTTATTTATTGTGGCTCTGTTTAATTTAGTTGAGTTTTGGGAAAATTTCAAAGAAAAGCGTATATAAGCGTCTTAGTAATAGAGGAGACATATAGTGCCTATAAATATATAAAAAAAGAATACGAAGTTCTCTGTCCAACCGAGGATCTAAACTACAATTTAATGTTGGTTTATAATCTAGTCTTTCTATAAAAGATAATTTGATATTGTGCCTCTACTTAATTTGTTTGAGTTGGGAAAATTTCAAAGAAAAGCGTATATAAGCGTCTTAGTAATAGAGGAGACATATAGTGCCTATAAATATATAAAAAAAGAATACGAAGTTCTCTGTCCAACCGAGGATCTAAACTACAATTTAATGTTGGTTTATAATCTAGTCTTTCTATAAAAGATAATTTATTATTGTGACTAATTAATTTGTTTGAGTTGGGAAAATTTCAAAGAAAAGCGTATATAATTGTCTTTGAAGTAATAGAGGATACATATATTGCCTGTAAATATAAGAAACCAGAATATGAAGTTCTCTGTCCAACCGAGGATCTATAATACGAATCAATGTTGGTTTATAAACTAGACTTCCTATAAAAGATAATTAAATAATATGTCTCCGCTTAATTTGTTTCAGTTTGTATAATTTCAAAGAAAAGCGTATAAAATCGTCTTTGAAGTAATAGAGGAGACATATAGTGCCTATAAATATACGAAAAGAAAATACAAAGTTCTGGGTCCAACATAGGATC
>CM063499.1:59086953-59089453 GCA_032207245.1 Pardosa pseudoannulata
TTGTATTTTTTATCTGCATTTGTTAATATACGTGTATAACATATTTTATTGCAATAGTATTAAATATATGTTACTTATACACGCATTGTTTCTGGATAGTAGCGGTATACCTGGTCTTTTAAGAGTCAACACAGAATAATATCGTATTTTCGATTTTTCCAGACTGCAGCGCCATCTGTTGATGAATATTGTAACTAATTTTGAATGTTTTTCTGCCTGAAAATTTACTATTATCCCAAACATATTGCAATAAACTGTGTATTTCTATCACTGGGCGTTTAGTTTTTATGGATTTTTCACATAAGCCGGTCATTTTTGTAACGCCCTGTTCATAATATACAAACACATGCATATGCATGTATACTTGCATGGTATTATTTAATATAATTAGCACATATCATCTTTTTCTGATATTGCATTGATATTTTCTGTTTTCCAATATAAACAGGTTTGTATATTAAAGTAACGAGACCTAATCTTTTTTTCTTGATGTGAATCTACGTAACAGTAAGGTAGACTCGATATAAGAGGAAAAATACTTTAAATTTTAACTAGTATCAGCTGCATACACGCCTTCGACGGGTTGGTATTATCGTTCTATTAGACACGTGACTACAGACTCGGGCGAACTAAAATCACCCTAGAGCAGTTGTTCTCAAACTTTTATCTCACGGAAACTTTTTCATACCCCATACAAAGCAATCAAAAGTCTGAATAGTTGTTACTTATATAGAAAATAAGGGTCCATTATTTATCTCTGATTAAATATAAATGCTAATTAAATCTAGGCGCATCCAGAAAGTAAGTTCCCCGATGTTTTTTCCCTTTAAAGTAAACGTAATTAGCCGTGTTAATTGCGCGTGCGTAACAGATCTATGGCGTATTAATCATATGCCTGCTGGACAAGTCTCGATTCTTGCCAGTAGCGGGGTAGCGGTGGTCCGAAATGGAAACTCTAATTCCTTCTCCCGCCGCCTGCAAGGTTCGGTCGGTGATCTTGAATGTACATAGCATTGCGCCAATTGAAATTCATCGTCAGCTCTGCCAGGTCTATGATCCGAAACTGACACCTGAACACAAAATTCAACGCTTAGGAGCTGCACTGGCATGTCTGCTGTGGTATCCCGATGACGTCGACAAGGGTGAAAATGCAACTTTTGCTCAGGTGGGTCTCAGTAATTTAGAAAGAGATACCAAGCGGAAGACATATTGGCTTGACCTGACACCCACAGAAGTAATAAATGAGAACTTGGAGGACATTGTGATTTGACTTGGTCAAACTAGGTACTGTTGAGCCATACGTTACTCGTATTGAGTCAAAGGGGTGAGCGTTTCCTTTTAAAGAGCACCTCAATGGTCAAAGTGCAACTTTTGCTCAGGTGGGTCTCAGTAATTTAGAAACAGAGAACAAGCAGAAGACACATTGGCTTGACCTGACACCCTCAGAAGTAATGAATGAGAACTTGGAGGACATTGTGATTCGACTTGGTTAAACTAGAGGTACTGTTGAGCCATACGTTACTCGTATTGAGTCAAGGGGTGTGCGTTTCCTTTTAAAGAGCACCTCAATGGTCAAAGCTCAGGTGGGTCTCAGTAATTTAGAAACAGAGAACAAGCAGAAGACACATTGGCTTGACCTGACACCCTCAGAAGTAATGAATGAGAACTTGGAGGACATTGTCATTCGACTTGGTCAAACTAGAGGTAAGGTACTGTTGAGCCATACTTTACTCGTATTGAGTCAAAGGGGTGTGCGTTTCCTTTTAAAGAGCACCTCAATGGTCAAAGTGCAACTTTTGCTCAGGTGGGTCTAAGTAATTTAGAAACAGAGAACAAGCAGAAGACATATTGGCTTGACCTGACACCCTCAGAAGTAATGAATGAGAACTTGGAGGACATTGTGATTCGACTTGGTCAAACTAAGTACTATTGCGCCATACGTTACTTGTATTGAGTCAAAGGGGTGCGCGTTTCCTTTTAAAGAGAACCTCAATGGTTAAAGTGAAACTTTTTCTCAGGTGGGTCCTAGTAACTTAGAAACTGGGACCAAGCAGAAGACACATTGGCTCGTCCTGACACCCCCAGAAGTAATGATTGAGAACTTAGAGGACATGGTGATTCCACTTGGCAAACTCAGTATGATTGAGTCATACGTTACCCGTATTGAATCAAAGGAGATAGTCTTTCCTTTTAAAGAGAACCTCAATGGTTAAAGTGAAACTTTTTTTCAGATGGGTCCTAGTAATTTAGAAACAGAGACCAAGTAGGAGACCCACTGGCTTGACCTGGCACCCCAAGAAGTAATGGTTGAGAACTTGGAGGACATGGTGATTCCACTTGGTCAAACTCAGTACGATTGAGTCATACGTTACCCGTATTGAATCAAAGGGGATAGTCTTTCGTTTTAAAGAGCACGTTAAGGGTGAAAGTGCAACTTTTTCTCAGGTGGGTCGCAGTAACTTAGAAACAGGGACCAAGCAGAAGACACATTGGCTCGTCC
>CM063499.1:59094453-59104453 GCA_032207245.1 Pardosa pseudoannulata
GTATTTAATAAGATATATTGAAGGTAAGAGTAAACATTTAACAGGTTTGGATTATAAAGAGTAATTAAGGAATCCGTCTACGTTCGGAGAACTTTTTCTTTAAACGTAGAAACTAGTTCAAGTTTTTTACATCGAGAATTGAACATAAAAATGTATTCCTGGAGAAGTTTTTATAAAATTTCTAATAAATTAATAAAAAGAGAAAATTTAGTAAAACAGTCGGGTTTTTTCAAAAGATCTATTTTTTTAATATATTTAATTATTTCAATCGTAACAAAGAGTATATTATACTGTATTTAATAATATATATTGGAGGTAAGAGTAAACATTTAACAGGTTTGGATTTTAAAGAGTAATTAAGGAATCCGTCTACGTTCGGAGAACTTTTTCTTTAAACGTAGAACGTAGTCAAGTTTTTTACATTTTAGATTTATTTTTTATATTATCATAGAGAAATGAACTTAAAACATTTATTCCTGGAGAAGTTTTTATAAAATTTCTAATAAATTTAGTAAAAAAGAAAATTTAGTAAAACAGTCGGGTTTTTTCAAAAGATCTAATTTTTTAGTAAATTTAATTATTTCAATTGTAACAAAGAGTATACTATGCTGTATTTAATAAGATATATTGAAGGTAAGAGTAAACATTTAACAGGTTTGGATTTTAAAGAGTAATTAAGGAATCCGTCTATGTTCGGAGAACTTTTTCTTTAAACGTAGAAACTAGTTCAAGTTTTTTACATTTTTAGATTTATATTTTATATTATAACAGAGAATTGCACTTAAAATATTTATTCCTGGAGAAGGTTTTATAAAATTTCTAATAAATGAAGAAAATTTAGTAAAAAAAAATCGAGTTTTTTAAAAAGGACTAATTTTTTAATAAATTAAATTATTTCAATAGTTTTTTATGCAACACATTTCTTACACACTGGTCTACCGAATCACCTAAAACCTTTGCTTAATTTACATTTGGTAAAAAATTTTATTCCTTCAAAATGATACACATTGAATTTTTAATGAATTTTCGTAACCTTTATATCTAACTATGAGTGTAACATCATTAAAAATTATCCAAATTTAAAGCTTTTAGGCCATTCCCTATTAAATACTATCGAAAGTATTCATAATAATTTTCAACATAATATTTTCAGAACGTTTTGAGAAATCCCATTTCAAGTTTCAACATTTTATTAAAAATACAGTTCTGAGATAAACGCATTTGAAGTTTATGAAAGCAACTTTCACTATTAAAATATTAAAATACATGTTTAAAATTCCCCACACATTCTTGCTTCAAAACTTTCTAATTGCCAAGTTGCTAATTATTAAAAATACTAAAAAAAATTTTAAACTGATCTTCATGAAAATTTAAAAAGTTTTGTCCAAAAAATGCTCTTTAAAAAGATTTAAATTCACAACTTCCTGTTCCGAAGTTGCTACTTCCGTTTTGTTTTGACAGATATCGCTGATGTTTAAACAGCTGTAACTTTTCTGTAAAATGCCGTAGAGACAAAATAAAAACAGATTTTGATGCCTAAAAGTTTATATTTTACAATAGAGAAATTAAACAAATTATGATTTTTGGCAAAAAATGACGTTTTTAACGTAGACGGATACCTTTAAATAGGCTTTTGTTAATTTATTTAAGTAGCTTTACAGGTTCTTTAGACCATTGAGTTATAAGATGATGTTATTTGGATGGGTGCATTTCCCCTATTTGTTTGGTTTGAAAAAAGGGCCTTTGCCGTTTTCAGTTATCAACAAATGAGGATTGACGGAGGCTCTACGAATCAAAAGCATTAACCCTTTCCCTGTTTTGCCCGTAGGCCGTACGGGCACAAGTTTCGGCCTTTATTGATTTGCCCATATGGCGTACGGGCAATCTGATTTCTATTTCGCTTGCACTGTTCCGGCCGTATTTTTTTTCTATTTTAGTAAGAAATTATTCGTATAGTTGTCGTCCAGTAAATGATAGTTTGCAGATTATTGTATTTTCTACTCTGATTGCTTCAAAAGCCCGGGTTTTTTCTCATGTTTTGTATCAGATGATGAATTGTCATCTTTCAGTGTACAGCTTTTTGGTTATATTTTATTAATCACCTGATAATTTTATTGATGTAAGAGTTAAATAATATATTTTTACTTTTAAATAATGGATAATTCAGAGCGTATGGAGCTAATGTCTTGTAATTCGAACTGTGACTCGGAATCAAAAACTGAATTATCTGTAAATGATAGTAGCGAAAAGTTACTAGATGACCTGGATCGTAGCGACTCTGATAGTAGTATAGATGGAATCAGTCAAGCAAGACAATTTTTTGAAATTAATTGTGATAATCCTTCGGATTCGCCTCCTAGATTTGTTTTCACTTAAATTCCTAAAATTAACTTGGATGTCGAAGAGATTAAAGTTAAACTTCAGTTCTATGATGCTTTCATAGAAAGAAAAAAAGTTGTAATAAATGCTTAAAAATATTAGAAATATTAATTTTAATAACATATCTTTACTTAAAAATGCAAAATAAACAAAAAAAATTGAATTGAAAAAAAAATTGAATGAAAAATGTGACATTTTTTTGACAGAATTCCGGAAAAAAAATGAAACTGTCAAAGAGTGAAGTTGTTTGACCAGATGTAAAAGGGAGGTGTAGTAAAAAGGCAATGTAAAAAGTTTTGTCCAAAAAAAGCTTCCCAAAAATTCACAACTTCCGGTTCCAAAGTCTCTACTTCCATTTCGTTTCGACAGCTGCCACTGATGTTTAAACAGCTGTAACTTTTCTTTAAAATGCCGTAGAGACAAAACAAAAAAAGATTTAGAAGCCTAAAAGTTGAAAAAGTTGAGAAATTTAAAAAAAAAAATTGATTTTTGGTAAAAAATGACGTTTTTAATATAGACGGATACCTTGAAGGCGTCACAGTAAAAACATCAAATTCTACGTTTTGTCCCTTCTAAGATGAAATATTTGAGATATTCTCAGGCGAGAATGTACAAAATAAAAAGAACGGTTTAATTTTAAAATACAAAGTATTTTAACACAGGAGACGATTTTTTAGTGACTTACTTCAACTTGTTTATCGTAGAATATATTTTAAACAAAAGAGAAAATGGAGTTGACGCGAGAACATTTACGCGCTACGATTTTCTGCGAATGTAAAGCAGGATTAAATCAATAAGAATGGATTCAACGGTTGCAATTGGTGTTTGGTGATGAATCTCCAACTCGTGCTACTGTATTCAGATGGTTATGATGGGTACTTCAACTTGTTTAGCGTAGATTTTAAACAAAAGAGAAAATGGAGTTGACGCGAGAATAGTTTCGCGCTATGATTTTCTCCGATTGTAAAGCAGGATTAAATCAAGAAGAATGGATTCAACGGTTGCAATTGGTGTTTGGTGATGAATCTCCAACTCGTGCTACTGTATTCAGATGGTTATGATGGTTACTTCAACTTGTTTAGCGTAGATTTTAAACAAAAGAGAAAATGAGTTGACGCGAGAACATTTTCGCGCTATGATTTTCTACGATTGTAAAGCAGGATTAAATCAAGAAGAATGGATTCAACGGTTGCAATTGGTGTTTTGTGATGAATTTCCAACTCGTGCTACTGTATTCAGAAGGTTTAAAAAATTGAGCAGAGGTTGCAATTTTCTTCAGGGTGAAGAACACACAGAAAATCGGCCATCGGCAGTAATCCCGGATTTCGATGTAAAGCAGGATTAAATCAAAAAATGATTAACTTTAATTGGTGATCAAAATAGTGCTACTGTATTCAGATGAAAACTTAACTTGGTTTTGCGAAAAACAAAAAGATGATAAACAAGACATATGTTAATGATACATGTACATTAAATAATGTAGTTTGTTTGGTGATAATTATCGTCACTGTAAAAAAAAGAAAGTAAAAAATTTTTCAAAAAAAACGATGGTCTACGTATTGTCTCACGTGATTTCTATAACGCGATATGTTATACATACAGTTTTTAAGACTTTTTTTCTTAAAAATGTATGATTATCAGACAATGGGGAGAAGAACAAGTACAAAGTAGATGGTATTCCGTTTTTTTTTTTTTTTATTTTTAAAACGGGAAAGCAAAGAGTTTGAAGTTTGACAAAGTGAAAAACAAGACCGATGTGTATTCCGCTTGAAGTGATTGTCAAAGTAATAAGGACAGAAGAATCAGCAAACTGGTATACCATAAAATGTCTTCTACAAGAAGAATATTAGTGATATATTCACCATGGAGTGCATCTTTTCTACAGATAAACATAGTTTCTTAAACAGAAAGAAAATAAAGTGATAGAACATCCGCCGTATTCACCTAAAGTAGCTATGTATGATTTTTGGTTATTCTTTAATCAAAAAAGAACTTACGTAGACGTGGTTTTCATTAATGAGAAGAGATTGATGTGGCTATAAAAACACTTTTTCATCTATTCCAAGAAATGAATGGATTGAGGCATTTTATCTGTGAAAAATTCGTCTACAAAAGTGCATTGATGCTGGAGGAGACTACTTTAAAAACACTTAAAATTTTGTGAGTATAACTTTAAAACCTTAGTTGTATTTCAAATATTTCAGAGTGATCCTTGTATAACATAAATCGATTGCTCCAAGCAGAAAATATTAGGAAGCCTGTTAAGACATATGGGGAGCTTTAATCCCCCTTACGAATAAAGAAAGATGTAAAGAATTAATTGTTTACAAAACGTAATACAAGATTATAAATGAATAGAAACGATTGGGTAACTTACCCATCTCTCAGGACTGAACACAAGAATTATGTGGACACATGTGCACCAAGGAAAAGGCCAATTTTCAAAACTTTAACTTTTAATGCGAATAAGATTGAATAAGAATTAACGAATTCGAATACCGACTTTATCATCGGGCGATTTCCACAGAAGTGACTAATACATATGTTTTTCGTGCTTGAACAAAAAAAAACCAAAAACCGCAAGTCTGTTCTGTCTCAACCAGCGATGACTGGCGCCTCACACATCGTAATTAGAATTCCGTTTTCGCCCAACGTATATTAAATTTGTGAGAAATAAAAATGAAGCTGCAGACATGAATTATAGAGGAATATAAATTAGTTATGTAAGAAGGAGAAAAATAATTATTTTTTGTTAAAAGCAATATTAAATGATTTTGAGATTTTTCTTTAACGAATATGAAGAAAATGGACTTACGTACAAGCTTCTTGGCAGTTTTTTGAACATTCATTAATCAATTCTTCTGAAATATAATACCCTGAAACATATGATTGTATATCATTAGAAAATATGGCGAACATAAAATAAATTTTTTTATTCTTTACTTGATATCACTCCTTAACAGATATCACCATTCATGGATACAGATGACATCACAAGGTTATTTTAATATTTATTGGTGTGCAAAACATAAGCTTGCCAATTTTGAACTCAACAAGAAGTAATATTTCTAAAGATAAATTGATTAATGATTATTAAACATTAAAGATTAATTAATTAGATTAAGATTATTAAAGATTAATGATTGTATATCATTAGAAAGTATGGCGAACATAAAATACATTTCATTATTCTTTACTTGATATCACTCCTTAACAGATATCACCATTCATGGATACAGATGACATCACAAGGATATTTTAATAATTATTGGTGTGCAAAACATAAGCTTGAAAGTTTTGAACTCAACAAGTAGTAATATTTCTAAAGATAAATTGATTAATGATTATTAAAGATTAAAGATTAATTAATTAGATTAAGATTATTAAAGATTAATAATTTTATTTCATAAGAAAATATGGCGAACGTAAAATAAATTTCCTTATTCTTTACTTGATATCACTCCTTAACAGATATCACCATTCATGGATACAGATGACTTTACAAGGATATATTAATAAGTATTGGTGTGCAAAACATAAGCTTGAAAATTCAGAACTCAACAAGAAATAATATTTCTAAAGATAAAATAATTGAATATGTGTTTCTAATTTCAGTATCATTAACATATATACTTAAAACATATCTTACGTAAAATTTTCTTTTACAAGGTTTGACAGAATACGAAGCTCATTTTCATATTTAATCATGTGTAAATAATATGTTAGCTAGTTTTGAATTTCACAAGCAGTAATTATTCTAATAATTTATGAACTTAAGTATTATCTAATAAGTAATATTTCTAAAAATAAAGTAATTGAATATGTTTTTCTAATTCTAATATCATTAACATATATACTAAAAACATATTTTAAGAAAAACATTCTTTTTCAAGGTTTGACAGAATACGAAACTCACTTTAATATTTAATCATGTGCAGATAATATGTTAGTTAGTTTTGAATTTCACAAGCAGTAATTATTCTAATAATATATGAACTTAAGTAATATCTAATAAATAATATTTCTAACAGTAAAATAATTGAATATGTTTTTCTAATTTCAGTATCAATAACATATATTCTAAAAACAAATGTTACGTAAAAATTTCTTTTTCAAGATTTGACAGAATACGAAACTCATTTTAATATTTAATCATGTGCAAATAATATGTTAGCTGGTTTTGAATATCACAAGCAGTAATTATTCTAAAAATATAATAACCTAAGTAATATTTCTAATAAATAATATTTCTAACGTTAAAAAAATTGAATACGTGTTTCTAATTCCAGTATCATTAACATATATACTAAAAAACATATCATACATAAAACCTTCTTTTACAAGGTTTGATAGAATACGAAACTCATTTTAATATTTAATCATGTGCAAATAATATGTTAGTTAGTTTTGAATTTCGCAAGCAGTAATTATTCTAAAAATATAATAACCTAAGTAATATTTTTAATAAATAATATTTCTAATGATAAAATAATTGAATATGTGTTTCTAATTCCAGTATCATTAACATATATACTAAAAACATATCTTACGTAAAACCTTCTTTTACAAGGTTTGACAGAATACGAAACTCATTTTAATATTTAATCATGTGCAAATAATATGTTCGGTAGTTTTGAATTTCACAAGCAGAAATTATTCTAAAAATATAAGAACTTAAGTAATATCTAATAAGTAATATTTCTAAAGATAAAATAATGCATATGTTTTTCTAATTTCAGTATCAATAACATATATACTAAAAACAAATGTTACGTAAAAATTTCTTTTACAAGATTAGACAGAATACGAAACTAATTTTGATATTTAATCATGTGAAAATAATATGTTAGGTAGTTTTGAATTTCACAAGCAGAAATTATTCTAAAAATATAAGACTTTACGTAATATCTAATAAGTAATATTTCTAAAGATAACATAATTGATATGTGTTTCTAATTAAAGTATCATTAACATATATACTAAAAACATATCTTACGTAAAACCTTCTTTTACAAGGTTTGACAGAATACGAAACTCATTTTAATATTTAATCATGTGCAAATAATATGTTAGGTAGTTTTGAATTTCACAAGCAGAAATTATTCTAAAAATATAAGAACTGAAGGAATATCTAATAAGTAATATTTCTAAAGATAAAATAATTGCATATGTTCTTCTAACTTCAGTTGATACTGAATGTTATTGATATAACATATATACTAAAAACAAATGTTAAGTAAAAATTTCTTTTACATGATTAGACAGAATACGAAACTAATTTTAATATTCAATCATGTGCAAATAATATGTTAGCTAGTTTTGAATTTAACAAGCAGTAACTATACTAAAAATATAATAACCGAAATGTGTATCGCACTCACACACGTACGTACACACACGGATATATCTATGCGTGTGTGTGAAAATAAATGTATCGACATGCCCATCTCTCAACGAGGTATGTGTCGTCTCCATATATATTAATTATACAATAGACTCCTCTTAGTGTAATCAGTTTTGGATACCGTGATTTTGATTACAATAACCGATTGATCATAATAAACAATATGCAAAATTATATAAATCTACCGCTTCCCCCCCATTTAATTCACACGTACTAAATTTCAAAACAAAATGATAAAACACGTTTTATATTATTTTGCATTTATATATATTATCCTTTAAAATTTTTCGAATTGTATGCATAATTAAATAAATGATCAGTTGCTGAGTGTCTATAATTTTTTTCTAAGAACTCATTGATAAATTGTTCGTAATCAGAATCAACCTGTCATATCGATTTAAAAATTCGATCTTTTATTTTAACGTTAAATCATTTCGCTTTGTGACTTCCACATCGACAAGCTGCATGTAAGCGAGCAAAGCATAAAATGTGAATACGTTCCTTTTCAGTTCTGATAAGAATGGGTTGCCTACTGCCTATTTGACAATCACTAACCATCAGCAGGGTGTACGTATTTCTGAAAATTTTCAGGAATGTGTAATTATTCACTCTTTTGTTCATTCCCCATTTCCCTAGTTGGAAAAGGGATTATTTTCAAAAATTCAAACAGCGAAGGAAAAGAAAGGACGGGTTCCTTCTGAATACATTGTGAATAATCTTTTGCCAGTTTAAATAAGGTTCGAAAACTGATAACATTAACCGATGTAACGATCCCACAAAGCGATAATTTTAGAGAGAGGAAAGTTTTGGTGAGTCGCAGAGGGACTTTGTTTTTGAGGACTTCCGGCTGTGAGGCAATTCCTCATTGATAGACTACCAGAGTCTAAGGAAAGGAGTTTTCTCTTCCTTTTTGCGTCCAAGTTCCTAGAAAATATTTAGAGAGAGACCAGCTTCATCTAGTCGTCAGCAGCGGAGGATCTTCATTCTGTGCATCTTTGTATATATTCATTGTATATACCCATTTTATACAAAGATCCTTCAATAAAGGAAATTTCAGTGTGTTGGTATTCTGTGTGGTTTCCTTAAACACCTATGCAACTTTCGTCTAGGTGCTAAATATGTTACGTCATGTTTCGAATAAAGGTATTTTTCTATAAACCGAATATCACGTCATAACTATTCTCTCACATTTTTCTCGAAAATTATGGATCATATAAGTACAGTTTTTTAGTCATTTTTTATTGATTCCTAACAACGAATCTTTCTGTGCAGAGTGTATCCGATCTTGCTAGGACATATGTTATATGCATACACACATACACTGTCTACCAATAAGTATTTGGACACCTGTGATAGAATAGAAAAACTAACTTTATTCAAAATCAACAGTTGGTAGAGATTCCACGAGAAGCAATTACAGCGTGAACCCACAAGTCTTTGTATTACAGCTAGTGGTAACGTCTTCCACTCGGTTTGGAGTAGACATACAAGATCCTTCACCGATTTTGGGTGGTAGTGCACCCCTTAATTCAACGATCCAACTCGTCCCAGAGTTTCTCGATAGGGTTCAGGTCTGGGCAAACCAGTCCATTCGATGAACTCCATTGGTACTGTACCAAGCCTTGGTTAAACTCGAAACATGACAACAAACATTGTCATCCTGATTGTAACAGGGGTCCAATCCGTAAAACTGCCTCAACGTAGGAAGCACATGGTCCTTCAAAATAGTGCAGTAGGCATCGGCGTTGAGCTTACCATGAATGGGGAACAAGGGTCTCAGTCCATACCTGGAGAAACATCCCCGACGATAATTTCACCTTACCCAAACTTGACTGTTGACACAATGCATTTTGGCAGGAGACGTTCTCCAGGCCAGACACAGACCATGCCATCCAAACGGTAAAGGGTGAACCTTGATTCGGCGCTTCAAAGTTCCCCTTTCTAGTGATCTACAGTCCAATTTCTATGTGCTTTTGCACTACATTGACCGAGCAGCGCGTTTGGACTTTGTTATCAAATGCTTATAGGCAGCAGCATGACCATGAAAACCAAGCAGATGTCTTTCCTTAATGATGGCATTCATTGAAACAATACTCTCGGATGCCTGTTGAAACTCCTCGCGGATGAGGGCCATCGGTTAGGTGCTGTTCTTCCGAATTTCTCTGGACAGCACTAGGTGTCCAAATACCTATTATTAGACATTAGCCATATGAGTTT
>CM063499.1:59119453-59121953 GCA_032207245.1 Pardosa pseudoannulata
AATTTCAACTGGCGCAATGCTTTGTGTACTCAAGATCACCGACCGTACCTTGCAGGCGGCGAGAAAAGCAATTAGAGTTTACATTTCAGACCACTGCCACCCTACCCTGCTACTGGCACATAGTGGGATTTGTCCAGCTGGCATATGATTAATACGTCATAGATCTGTTATATATATATAGATATATATGTATATATATATGTATTTATTTATATATGTATATATATGTATATATATGTATATATATTTATATGTATGCATATATATATATATATATATATATATATATATATATATATATATATATATATATATATATATATATATATATATATATATAAATATATATAATATATATATATACATATATATATACATATATATTATATATATATATATATATATAAATATATATATATATATATATATATATACATATATATATATATATATATATATATATATATATATATATATATATATATATATATATATATATATATATATATATATATATATATATATATATATATATATATATATATATATATGTATATATATATATATATTTATACTACGCACGCGGAATTAACACGGGTTGATTACGTTTAATTTAAAGAGGAAAACATCGGGATCTTATTTTCTGGATGCGCCTCCTAATACAAAAGTTAAATGTCATAAACATTCATAAGAAAAGTCACTATTTCAATGTATGTACTTACCACGGATACATGAAATCTGTAGCCGAATCCTGCTTTCAAAGGTATTCCTGCAATTATAGGATTCACTAAAGCGCGGGGATCATGAATATGTATGTAAACTCGAGGAATATCACTGTAACTCATGTACTCTTCAGGATACAGATTCAATAACATCTGGTATTCTTAAATAAACAAAAAATTGTAACTTGCATTACACTCAAGTAATATATGAAATATAGTTTTTTTAAGCAGTTATACATGCATTTACACACAGACACTCATGGGTGTTGCCTCTCTCGAATGATAGATACAGAGGGGTTATAGAAGTAAGCATCAGGATGAAAAATTACCTTTGAAATGGGGACTTCAAACTATGTTAAATGGTGAAAATCACAAGAAAGTTTGAAACGCACATTCCCTCAATATTAAGCTGTAGTTTGATTAATTTATACCTATATTATAATTGTTTAATATTATAATTGTTAAATATTGTCCTTATATTATAATTGTTTAATTGATACCTACGGCTGCTATTTCCAGGAAGAGGAATATTATACACCATAGAGAAATTTTCTCTCTATGGTGTATAATATTCGTCAGTATAGTGTATAAATGGGAATTGGACCGAATTCTTTCGGGACAGTTAGAGATGTTTCGTGAAAATACTGGAAATGAAAATAATGAATATGGTAGCACCAGTTCTCATAGTGGTTTAACTACAGTTATGTTGAAAGTATAGATGATCAAATAACTGAAGTAGAGGACTTGACCAAGGGAGTACCGATATTTTTAAAGTGTGTCAATTTTGAAGCAAACATTCCCTCAATATTAGTCTGTAATTTGTTTAATTAATACCTACGGCTGCTATTTCCAGGAAGAGGAATATTATACACCATTTAGAGATTTTCACTCTAAGGTGTATAATATTCGTCAGTATAGTGTATAAATCGGAACTGGACCGAATTCTTTCGGGAGAGTTAGAGATGTTTCGTGAAAATACTGGAGATGAAAATACTGAATATGGTAGCGCCATTTCTCATAATGGATTAACTACAGTTATGTTCAAAGTGTAGATGATCAAATAACTGAAGTAGAGGGCTTGACCAAGGGAGTACCGATATTTTCAAAGAGTGTCAATTTTGAAACGCACATTCCCTCAATATTAGTCTGTAATTTGTTTAATTGATACCTACAGCTGCTATTTCCAGGAAGAGGAATATTATACATCATAGAGAGATTTTCTTTCTATGGTGTATAATATTTGTCAGTATAGTGTATAAATGGGAACTGGACCGAATTCTTTCGGGACAGCTAGAGATGTTTCTTGAAAATATTGTATGAGGTAGAGCCATTTCTCATAGTGCTTTAACTAAAGTTACGTTCAAAATGTAGATGATCAAATAACTAAAGTAGAGGGCTTGACCAAGGGAGTACCGATATTTTCAAAGAGTGTCAATTTTGAAACGCACATTCCCTAAATATTAGTCTGTAATTTGTTTAATTGATACCTACGGCGGCTATTTCCAGGAAGAGGAATATTATACACCATTTAGAGATTTTCAATCTAAGGTGTATAATATTCGTCAGTATAGTGTATAAATGGGAACTGGACCGAATTCTTTCGGGACAGTTAGAGATGTTTCGTGAAAATACTAGAGATGAAAATACTGAATATGGTAGCGCCAGTTCTCATAGTGGTTTAACTACAGTTATGTCCAAAGTGTAGATGATCAAATAACTGAAGTAGAGGGCTTGACCAAGGGAGTACCGATATTTTCAAAGAGTGTTAATTTTGAAAC
>CM063499.1:59126953-59134453 GCA_032207245.1 Pardosa pseudoannulata
TGCTTACTGCAGTTGTGCCCCTCTGGCCACACCTCCTTTAGGTGTGTAATATGTTCAAGATCCTGGGTACCTGACTGATCTTTCTTTAGTGTTCTTCCTGGTAGTCCCGAGCTTACTTCTGTAGTCTTTGCTTCTTATCAGGTTGGGCCACATTAAAATCGAACCATGGCTGGCCTCTCGTAGACCAGCGGTGGATTGGTAGCTATTTATGTGTCACTGTTGCGGAATAGTTATCAATAGTTGCCGCTGTATGTCTTCGGATGGGTCAGAATAAAACACACTTACTGCAGGTGTTCTGCTCCTCTATGACAATGCTCGTCCGAGCACAGCAGCTGTTTTGACGGAATTTGGCTGGGAGTTGTTTGATTATCCATCCAACAGCCCTCATCTTGCTCCCGATGATTTTCCCGTTTTACTGCACCTCAATAAATTCCTGTTTTCCAGTAAGCGTTTTGGCAACGATGAAGAACTGCAGACTTCTGTCACACGCTGGTTCCGTTCAGAGGCGATAGAGTTGGAGCGCCGTAACTCAAAGTGGACTGTATGAATGAATCAACACGAAATTAATTCCGATCAAAGAACATTTATTAAGAGGACACCATGCACACTCTACATAATCTTTTGAAGTTTACATGAGCACTGGTATTTTTTCCTTCAAGTGCAACCATGGCAACGGGTCACCAAACGACAATAAATGAGAAAAGCCGGTTGAGAATAAGGGAGAAATTCTCTGAGATCCAACTCAGGAGACACGACAAAACAAGAGTTCTAAGACACAAGGATACGAAATTTCATGTCACAATACGACAAGTGTCACAATTCTGGTGGTGTCTATTTTGTAAAATAGCTGAAACACTGCTGTACTTGTTGCCAATAAATATGTTCCTGAAAGTGGGAGTTCTTATTGTCTTTTAAATAGGGAAATTTACTTTCTGGATGCTCCTCGTATATCAAAGTTGTTCGTAATAGTGATAAAAATGATCAAAATGATCAATGTACTTTTGTAGGCAAATTTTCCAACGTTTAGAAGTCCCAAGGTATGGCACTCTCTCAATCGGTGAAAAATAAATTTTTATAACTATACTAATCTCATCTTTGGTTTTAAAAAACAAACTAGTAAACTTGTCTTATAATAAAGCATAGATAAAAAATTTTTCGCTCAAGAAATGACTGTGCCAATTTTGCCGTATGAAAAACTTATGTTAACCCCTTCCCTGTTTTGGCCGTACGGCGTACGGACACAGCTCCCTGGCGTATACCGATTTGCCCGTACGGCGTATAGGCAATCTCATTTCTATTTCACTTGCACTGTTTCGGCTTTATTGTTTTCAATTTTGGTAACAAATTATTCGTATAGATGGTGATAGTTGTCCAGTCAACGATAGTTTGCAGTTTTTTGTATTTTCTACTCTGGTTCAAAAGAGCGGGTTTTTTTCTCATGTTTTGTATCAGAAGACGAATTGTTATCTTTCAGTGTATAGCTTTCTGATTATGTTTTACTAGCAGCATGATAATTGTATTGATGTAAGCGTTGAATATTATATTTTTACTTTTAAATAACGGTTGATTCAGAGCGTATGGAGCTAATTTCTTGTGATTCGAGCTGTGGCTCGGAATCAGAAACGGAATTATCTGTAAAAAATAATACTTGTTTGTGGTAATCAAATTCAAGATATGATTGTTGGAAGACATGCACACGCATGTTGGAGCACATTTACCATTTAATTTGTATGTCCTTTACTTAAAAATAATACCTGTTTGTGGCAATCAAATTCAAGATATGATTGTTGGAACACATGCACACGCATATTGGAGCACATTTACCATTTAATTTGTATGTCCTTTACTTAAAAATAATATTTATTTGTGGTAATCAAATTCAAGATTTGATTACCACAAACAAGTAATATTTATAACTAATATTTATAAGCATTTATTACAACTTTTTTTCTTTCTATGAAAGCATCATAGAACTGAAGTTTACCTTTAGTCTCATCGATATCCAAGTTAATTTTTGGAATTTTAGTGAAAGTAAATCTATTAGGCGGATCCGAAGGATTATCACAATTAATTTTAAAAAATTATCTTGCTTGACTGATTCTATCTGTACTACTATCAGAGTCATTACTATCCAGGTCATATAGTAAACTTTTGCTACTATCATTTACAGATAATTCAGTTTCTGATTCCGAGTCACAGCTCGAATCCCAAGAATTATCTCCATACGCTCTGAATTATCCATTATTTAAAAGTAAAAATATATGATTCATATCTTACATCAATAAAATTATCAAGCGGTTAGTAAAATATAACCAGAAAGCTATACACTAAAAGATAACAATTCGTCTTCTGACATAAAACATGCGGGGAAACACGCGCTTCTGAATCAATCAGATTAGAAAATACAATAAACTGCAAACTTTATTTACTGGAAAACTATCACCAACTATACGAATAATTTTTTACTAAAATTGGAAAAAATACGGCCGAAACAGTTCAAGCGAAATAGAATTCAGATAACCCGTACGCCGTACGGGCAAATCAGTAAAGGCTCGAAAGCTGTGCCCGTACGGCGTACGGGCAAAACAGAAAAGGGGTTAAACTTAGAATTTATCATAGGAGTGTTCACAGAATTCATAATAATACTTTAAGCTATTATGGTGTACCAATGAGTTATACCAGGCCTGAGATAACACAAGGACACCAGATACAAACGAACGAAATCTTATCCTTTTGCAGACTCTTTATTTACAATTATATTGTTGATGAATAACAATTTGGTGACGTGAATAAAACAAATTAAGTATCAATATGGAGTCTCAATATACTGCTGGAAATGGAGTAACTCTCCGTTTCAAATGACGCTATCTGTTCAGAAGAAAAAAAATGGTGGAGCACTCCCTCTGATGAAATTATCCATTCTCTTCGTCTTGGCTTGCTTTTTCTCTGAAGGGGCTTTCAAATCTACCAAGGAAAATCCAATGACTACTGTTGAAAAGTTCTAAACAGGACTAACCCGCGTTAGCAACCGCTCTTGTCCAATGGGGTAGAAGGGGGGGGGTCCACTGACATCTTTTTCGTCATTCGGTCAGTCTCCCGCTCTAGAAGGTTCCAGTAGTGTAACATTGTTACATTCCCTCCCTCGGCATAATTTTTTTACAGGAATGAATCGATGCATAATTCAAGCAATTAGTGAAACTGAATTTGCTCCTACTGACCATTGTAGCAGTATAATAAAAAATTACTAAAACACATCTTCGTCTCATTTGTATCTCACCTGACACACTAAGTAATTCTTAGCACATGGTTGTGTCTTATGTCATTGGTACAGCTGTCAATAAAAAACTTTACTTGGAGATCCTTAAGGTATCCGTCTACGTTCGGAGAACTTTTTTCTTTAAACGTATAAACTAGTTAATGTTTTTATATTTTTAGATTTATTTATTATATTATCATAGGGAATTGGAATTAAAAAATTTATTCCTGGAGAACTTTTTATAAAATTTCTAATAAATGAAGAAAATTTAGCAAAAAAATTCCGGTTTTTTCAAAAGGTCTAATTTTTTAATAAATTAAATTATTTCAATATTTTATGATGTAACACATTTCTTATACACCAGACTAAGGAATCACCTAAAATTTTTGCGTAATTTACATTTGGTAAAACATTTTGGTCCTTTAAAATCATACACATTGAATTTTTAATGAATTTTCGTAACCTTTATATCTAGCTATGAGTGTAATATCATTAAAAATTATCCAAAGTTAAAGATTTTAGGTCATTTACTCGTAAATACTATCAAAAGCATTCATAATAATTTTCACCAAAATATTTTAAGAGCATTTTGAGAAATCACATTTCATGTTTCAACATTTTATTAAAAATATCGTTCTGTGAAAAACACATTTTAAGTTTATTAAAGCAACTTTAACAATTAAAAAATTAAAATACATGTTTAAAATTCCCCTCTCTTTCTTGCTTCAAAACTTTCTATTTGCCAAGTTGCTAATTATTAAAAATACCAGAAAAAATGTTTAAATTAAACTTCTGGAAAATTTAAAAAGTTTTGTCCAAAAATTGTTCTTTAATAGGCTTTAAATTCACAACTTCCGGTTTCGAAGTCGCTACATCCGTGTTGTTTTCACAGCTGTCACTAATGTTTAAATAGCTGAAACTTTTCTTTAAAATACTGTAGAGACAAAACAAAAAGAGATTTAGAAGCCTAAAAGTTGAAATCTTTCAATAGAGAAATAAAACAAATTATGATTTTTGGCAAAAAAAATGACGTTTTTAACGTAGACGGTGACCAAGGCTACGATCAAACGAGAATGACCTGAAAAATGGGCAACACACAGTTGGTTTCTTTTACACGAGCATACTTCACCACATCGCTCTCTTGACTCTGAAAAATGTACTTTTCCAGAAACCGAGTAACCACCCTCGAACACTTTTCTTATGCTAGTGTCGTGTAGTCCTCTTGTATATTTGAATATTAACCTGTGACCAAATGTATAGTGGTGATTTTATTTTGATTGCGTTGTGTAAAAGTATTTTTGTACTAAATTTAACCACAGGTTCTGAGAAACTACAGACATAAATATCAAGATGAACTAAAAGCTAAATTAACAGCATCCGAAACTAGCTTAATATTAAAAAAAGCAAATTTATTATAATATATATATACATCTATGTACATACAAAACTGATGCTAATTTTCATAAAATAGGCTTTGTCAACATCTTCTAAAGTAGTTCTGACAATTTTTTAATATTTAAGTAATTTTGTAAATAGAGATAGGACCTAATCTCAGTTTCAAAATGTATGTAAAAGGGAGTACCTTTGGGGAGTGAAAATGGTGTGCCCGGAACACTGCTCGTTGATGGTTATCTATGGATCTTTCGTCGGTCTGATCAGGGGCTTCCTCCTGAGTGTTTGGGGTGCGATCGTGATATTTGATGCAGGAACCCTTCCTGTCGGACTTGGCTGGACTCTCGAACTCGTTCCGTCGGACTTCTCTCCTAGTCTAGACTATCGAACATCTTCTGTCGGACTCTCTCCTCGTCTCGACTCTGGAACACCTTCTGTTGGACTCTACTCTAATCTCGACTCTCGAACACCTTCTTTGGGATTTCCGAACCTCTTCTCAATTTTTAGATTTTTCATATATATTTATTTCAACCTTGTCCCCTCTTCCTTCTTATAGTCCAATCGGGATAGTTGTAATAATCTCATTGGTCTGCTTAAACCCCGCCTTGAGACCGCCAACGTGAAAACCTTATCCCTTCTAATTGGGCACTGTCCCTTAGGGACTCATAAATACTCCACAAAGGTACATTCTTATTTAATGTCAAGTACGGAGACGGGATTCTAATCTGAGACTGGCATCAGAACCCCGTCCGAGACCACCGTACAAGACAACAATATCCGTAAAATATATTTATAGTTTAAAAATTTGTGATTGACCTAATCCAGGATTTTACCCCTTACAATTCAAAGTTTGATATTAAATTGGCGTTTTAAGTTTCATTCCTGGTTAATCACAAATACATTCCCTTTATGTAGATACTAGTGTTAGTTTTTAAAAATTATAAGATATTTTCTTAGAAAGAATTACTTACTCGCAACTTCTGCTTGAAGTTAATTTCATAATAGCGCAATAAACGAACTCTTCGTTTATAATATAGTGACCAAAATTACTCACTACTTCATTGCTACGGTTTCCTCCGTAAATGAATTCGTTAGTTGGTACCTGTATAAATAGAAAAAAAAATTATGTATTAAGATGTCACAAAAATAATCTGATAAATTCGAAAGATTCTGAACTCTTAAAATATATATTTTTAATTACTTGATCTTTTTGTTCTAAAATGTCATGTCATTAGAAATATAAGAACGTGATTTAAAATCATCTGCTTTTTAGCTACACAATATATATATATATATATATATATATATATATATATATATATATATATGACACTATTATTTTATCACTAATGTAAATTTTCGTAATTTCCGATTTCAGAGCACTTTGCACAACGGACAGTCAGAAAATTCATCGCTTCCCCTGAAAAACTTATCTATTGTAATTATTCCTATTTATGAATCATATTTTGTAGTTTTCACGACCTTACATAACACGTTATGCAACTTTTAACACTGGTTTGTGCACGATTATTTGTCGCATACAAACTAAATGATATAGAAACAGGAGGAAGGTAAGAAGCTGCAAAGATTATGGTAACATAAAAGCGAAAAAAGTGATCTGAAATAACCTTGTTGGAAAAACAACTTTACAGAATCCTGCTTAGATTCCGCTAATTTCCTTCCTCTTTAAAGAAGCATTTGTTTTCTTTTTTTAAACTATTAAATTTGTAGTTTTTAGGTAAGGGTTTTTAAACTTCTTTTTAGAGTTTAAGTTTGTACTTTACAAGTTTGTGCGATATTAAGTTTGTACTAGTAGTTTTGTGGCAAGTTGACGACCTTACATAACACGTTATTCAACATTTAACACTAGTTTGTGCACGATTATTTGTCGGATACAAACTAAATAATAGAGACACAGGAGGAAGGTAAGACGCCGCAAGGATTATGGTAATATGAAAGCGATACCAGTGATCTAAAGGAACCTTGTTTGATAAACAACGTTACAGAATACTGCTTGGTTTCCGCTAATTTCATTCGTCTTTAAACATGCATTTGATTTTCTTTTTTAAACGATTAATTTTGTAGTTTTCAGATAAGGGTTTTTAAACTTCTTTGTAGATTTTAAGTTTGTACTTTACAAGTTTGTGCGATATTAAGTTTGTACTAGTAGTTTTGTGGCAAGTTGACGACCTTACATAACACGTTATTCAACATTTAACACTGGTTTGTGCACGATTATTTGTCGGATACAAACTAAATAATATATTCATAGGAAGAAGGTAAGACGCCACAAGGATTATGGTAATATGAAAGTGATAACAGTGATCTAAAGGAACCTTTTTTGATAAACAACGTTACAGAATACAGCTTGGTTTCCGCTAATTTCATTCGTCTTTAAAGATGTATTTGATTTTCTTTTTTAAACTATTAATTTTGTAGTTTTTAGATAAGGGTTTTTAAACTTCTTTGTAGATTTTAAGTTTGTACTATACAAGTTTGTACGATATTAAGTTTGTACTGGTAGTTTTGAGGCAAATTGACGACCTTACATAACACGTTATTCAACTTTTAACACTGGATTGTGCACGATTAATTGTCCTATACAAAACAAATCATATAGCCATAGGACGAAGGTAAGACACCGCAAGAATTATGGTAACATAAAAGCGAAAAAAGGGATCTCAAATAACCTTCTTGGAAAAACAACTTTACAGAATCCTGCTTAGATTCTGTTAATTTCATTCCTCTTTAAAGAAGCATTTGGTTTTCTTTTTTTAAACTATTAATTTTGTAGTTTTCAGGTAAGGGTTTTTAAACTTCTTTGCAGATTTTAAGTTTTTAAGATATTACGT
>CM063499.1:59146953-59154453 GCA_032207245.1 Pardosa pseudoannulata
GTAGATTATATATATACTTCGGAATCATCATTCATCTACAGATCCCTGTCTCATTAGAGCTCCTGTATAGCAAGACTTAGCGCTCTAAGTAAATCAACAAATCTCAACGGGCAAAACTGTTGAATTGCGAATACTATACTATAATATTACTATAATATTAATATATATATTATATATATATAATATATAAGATTAATATATAATATATATATATATATATATATATATATATATGATCAGGATATAGCAGTAGTTTATAGCAGAAAAATAATAATAATCATAATACAAGTAGATTATATATATACTTCGGAATCATCATTCATCTGCAGATCCCGGTCTCAGTAGAGGTCCTCTATAGTAAGAAATAGCGCTCTAAATAAACCAACAAATCTCAACGGGCAAAACTGTTGAATTGTTAATACTATACTATAATATTGCTATAATATTATATATAATATTAATATATATATATATAAAATTAACTTATAATATATATATATATATATATAATATTAATATATAATAATAATATATATATAATCAGCCTATAGCAGTAGATTATAGCAGTAGAATAATAATAATCATAATACCAGTAGATTATATATATATATTAATATAATAATATATATAATATATAATAATAATATATACATATAATCTGCATATAGCAGTAGATTATAGCAGTAGAATAATAATAATCATAATACCAGTAGTTTATATATATATATATATATATATATATATATATATATATATATATATATATATATATATATATATATATATATATATATATATAATATTAATATATATTATATATATTTATAATATATAATATTGTTATACTTCTTCAGCATTTCATTTTGCATTAGTCAGTGAAAATCAAATCATTAACTTACGTTTCTGGATTAAATTTTGTTACTCTGTCTGTCTTTTTCTTGCCGAGAGTCATTTTCTTGTAAATGTTTTCTTTTGTTTAAGATTTAAAATAGAACTAATAGTAACTGGTGAAATTTCTCAAAATTTGTTCATGGTTTGACAGCTGTGAAAGACACAAACTAAAACGTAATGTACAGTCTTGAATATTCTATATATATTGTTCTGAAAAATTATTTCTAATGATTTGCCAGACTTCAGAAAAAGTGATTATAATTTAGGAGCTAATGATGAAGTCTAAATGATTTGGTGACAGTCACCACTTACACAGATAACTTGTACTTGTAAATTACTCTTTTCATTAACTATGAAAAACTCAACTGCAATATTAAGTTTATTGTTATTGCTGCTTATTTGTTTATTGGAAAACAATACAACTAAAAATTAAAGAGGTGTAAAAAATAATTTTGGGGACCATTTATATATTACGGATTAGAGCATTATACACTATATTGCCAATGGTGACTGGTCACTTGGGATTTTAGACATTTTGTTAAATATCTAGTAGAATGTATGAAGAATTATCCTGAAACTTTAGGCTTGTAAACAGGATGGTAGACGTCATATATTTCAGATATGAATATTTCAACAAAGCACATGGGGGACCGTCAAAAAATTGAAGTAAAACGAATATATTTTGGATAACCCTGTAAAAAGTAATGTATGAAAAGCGTTGAAACTTTAGCACATGATTAGCATGCTTCTTTTGATAATCTGCCGAAAGCTGGCCGATTGGTTAGAGCGCTGATCGTCGGTACCGGAGTTCGTGGGTTCGAGTCCCACTATGGCATGGATGTTCGTAGCCGTTCGGAATCGGCTTTAAGCAGTAGGTCCCGGTCTCATTAGCCCTCGTGTGCAAAACAGTAGACCGTAGCGCTCCAAACCAAAAAAAATCTATTGATAATCTGTTCCCATTGGTGTAGGGATAGCATGTATACTCGTGGAGAAATTTTTAAAAAATGTTCTAGCGTCAACTCCTTTTTCTCTTCAGTTTAAAATTTTTTCTACGTTAAACAAGTTGAACTAAGTCAGTAACAAATTATCTGCTATATTCAAATACTTTGTATTTTAAATTAAACAGTTATTTTTATTTTACAAATTCTCGTCTGCGCGTATCTAAAAAATTTCAGAGTAACTCTCGTATTGAAAATAATGACCTGTCACTTGTTATTCTAGACATTTTGTTGAATATCTAGAAAAATGCTAGAGGAACTATCCTGAAACCTCAGGCGTGTAAACAGAACGATAGTCGTCATATATTTCAGCTAAGAATTTTTCCCGAAACTCCATAAGGGACCGTCAACAAATTGAAGAAAAATTGATATGTTTTGTATAACCCTGTAAAAAGTAATGTATTAAAAGCGTTGAAATTTTACCACATGATTAGGATGGTTCTTGTAATAATCTGTATTCATTGTACGAGGATAGCACGTATACTCGTCGAGAATGTAAGGTATGAAAACAATCCCAAACTTCTCTAAGACGTCATATATTTGAGTTAAGAATTTTTACGGAAACTCCATAGGGGACCGTCAAAAATTGAAGAAAAACTGATATGTTTTGTATAACCCTGTAAAAATTAATGTATGAAAAGCATTGAAATTTTACCACATGATTAGGATGGTTCTTGTAATAATATATATTCATCGTTATGAGGATAGCAAATATACGAATGGAGAAAGTAAGGGCTTTTATAAAAACAATCCCACATTTCTCCAAGTGTTTTGCTTATAATTTGCAGAGTTCTCAATATCAAATATTGCTTTTTTGAGGATGCATGTCAAACAATATTGTGCACAATACCCTGCAATCGAAATTAAAAAGTAATAAATATTGGGTGAGACATGAGCAGGTTTACTAAATAAAGTTTCACTGCTCATGCGCGAAATCAATCAAAATATATTAAGCATTATTAGCTAAACATATGTATTAGCTAAACGCATAGAGCAGCTTTTGTGAAAGTCCCAAAAGCACAGCTTGAATATTCTGAAAAAAATAGTCGACAGGATAAGTTCGAAATCCGTTGTTCCCGAATAGAAGAAAAAAAAATGAGGGGCTGTATCCAGAATTTCACATTTTATTAAAAATCTCAGTGGCGAGTAATTGGGTAAATATGTAATATTTCTTTCACTGCACGATATTTAAAAGTTGAGGTTGTCATAAAAGAGAATGTTTGTTCTGTCTGAAGAAGATACTTTGATACTGCTCTTCGCAATATACTGTATGTATATTTTGTATTTATACAAAATACTATATTTAGCTACAGCCCCTCATCGTTTCCTTTCTTTCTGGAAAAACGGATTTTAAGCTTATTATAACGATGATCACTGTTAGAATTTTCAAGCTGTGTTTTTTGTGACTTCTAAAAAATTCCTCTATACATTTAGCTAATATATTATATACATTATATTTTCATTGCATGTTAAGTTTTTATTACAAGAATGTTATTTTCAGGACACATGACAAACAGCATTGTGCGCAATACCCTGCAATTGGAATTAAACAATAATAAATATTGAGTGAAATATGAGCAGGTTTACTAAATAATGTTTCACTGTTCATGCGCGAATGCAATCAAAATATAATGCGCATTATGCATTAGCTAAACGCATAGAGCAGCTTTTGTGAAAGTCCCAAAAGCACAGCTTGAAAATTCTGAAAGTGATCGTCGTTAGAATAAGCTCGAATTCCGTTGTTTCCGAAAGAAAGAAAAAAGATGAGGCGCTGTATCTAAAAATTCATATGTTATTATAAATCTTAGTGGCCGTAAAATGGGTAAATATGTAATATTTCTTTCACTGCACGATATTTAAAAGTTGAGGTTGTCATAAAAGAGAATGTTTCTTCTGTCTGAAGAAGATACGTTGATACTGCTCTTCGCAATATACTGTATGTATATTTTGTATCTATACAACACACTATATTTGGATACAGCCCCTCATCGTTTAGCTTTATTTCGGGAAAAACGGATTTCGAGCTTATTCTAACGACGATCACTTTTAGAATTTTCAAGCTGTGTTTTTGTGACTTTCAAGAAAATTGCTCTATACATTTAGCTAATATATTAAGTACATTATATTTTCATTGCATGTTACGTTTTTATTACAACAATGTTAATTTCGGGACACATGCCAAATAACCTTGTGCGCAATATCCTGCAATCAAATTAAAAAATAATAAATATTGAGTGAAAAATGCGCAGGTTTACTAAATAATGTCTCACTGCTCATTCGCTGATGCAATCAAAAAATTATGTACATCATGTATTAATTGAACACATAGAGCAGCTTTTGTGAAAGTCCCAAAAGCACAGCATGAAAATTCTGAAAGTGAACGTTGATAGAATAAGCTCGAAATCCGTTGTTTCTGAAAGGAAGAAAAGATGATGAGAAGATGAGGGGCTGTATCCAAAAATTCATATGTTATTAAAAATCTTAGTGGCTGCAAAATGGGTAAATATGTAATATTTCTTTCACTGCACTATATTTAAAAGTTGAGGTTGTCATAAAAGAGAATGTTTCTCCTGTCTGAAGAAGATACACTGATACTGCTCTTCGCAAAAAACTACATGTATATTTGGTATTTATACAAAATACTATATTTAGCTACAGCACATTATCGTTTCCTTTCTTTCTGGAAAAACGGATTTTAAGCTTATTATAACGATGATCACTGTTAGAATTTTCAAGCTGTGTTTTTTGTGACTTTCTAAAAAAATTCCTCATACATTTAGCTAATATATTATATACATTATATTTTCATTGCATGTTAAGTTTTTATTACAAGAATGTTATTTTCAGGACACATGACAAACAGCATTGTGCGCAATACCCTGCAATTGGAATTAAACAATAATAAATATTGAGTGAAATATGAGCAGGTTTACTAAATAATGTTTCACTGCTCATGCGCGAATGCAATCAAAATATAATGCGCATTATGCATTAGCTAAACGCATAGAGCAGCTTTTGTGAAAGTCCCAAAAGCACAGCTTGAAAATTCTGAAAGTGATCGTCGTTAGAATAAGCTCGAATTCCGTTGTTTCCGAAACGAAGAAAAAATCATGAGGGGCTGTATCCAAAAATTCATATGTTATTAAAAATCTTAGTGGCCGTAAAATGGGTAAATATGTAATATTTCTTTCACTGCACGATATTTAAAAGTTGAGGTTGTCATAAAAGAGAATGTTTCTTCTGTCTGAAGAAGATACGTTGATACTGCTCTTCGCAATATACTGTATGTATATTTTGTATCTATACAACACACTATATTTGGATACAGCCCCTCATCGTTTAGCTTTATTTCGGGAAAAACGGATTTCGAGCTTATTCTAACGACGATCACTTTTAGAATTTTCAAGCTGTGTTTTTGTGACTTTCAAGAAAATTGCTCTATACATTTAGCTAATATATTAAGTACATTATATTTTCATTGCATGTTACGTTTTTATTACAACAATGTTAATTTCGGGACACATGCCAAATAACCTTGTGCGCAATATCCTGCAATCAAATTAAAAAATAATAAATATTGAGTGAAAAATGCGCTGGTTTACTAAATAATGTCTCACTGCTCATGCGCTGATGCAATCAAAAAATTATGTACATCATGTATTAATTGAACACATAGAGCAGCTTTTGTGAAAGTCCCAAAAGCACAGCATGAAAATTCTGAAAGTGAACGTTGATAGAATAAGCTCGAAATCTGTTGTTTCTGAAAGGAAGAAAAGATGATGAGAAGATGAGGGTATCCAAAAATTCATATGTTATTAAAAATCTTAGTGGCGGCAAAATGGGTAAATATGTAATATTTCTTACACTGCACGATATTTAAAAGTTGAGGTTGTCATAAAAAAGAATGTTTCTTCTGTCTGAAGAAGATACGTTGATACTGCTCTTCGCAATATACTGTATGTATATTTTGTATTTATACAAAATACTATATTTAGCTACAGCACATTATCGTTTCTTTTCTTTCTGGAAAAACGGATTTTAAGCTTATTATAACGATGATCACTGTTAGAATTTTCAAGCTGTGTTTTTTGTGACTTCTAAAAAATTCCTCTATACATTTAGCTAATATATTATATACATTATATTTTCATTGCATGTTAAGTTTTTATTACAAGAATGTTATTTTCAGGACACATGACAAACAGCATTGTGCGCAATACCCTGCAATTGGAATTAAACAATAATAAATATTGAGTGAAATATGAGCAGGTTTACTAAATAATGTTTCACTGCTCATGCGCGAATGCAATCAAAATATAATGCGCATTATGCATTAGCTAAACGCATAGAGCAGCTTTTGTGAAAGTCCCAAAAGCACAGCTTGAAAATTCTGAAAGTGATCGTCGTTAGAATAAGCTCGAATTCCGTTGTTTCCGAAAGAAAGAAAAAAGATGAGGCGCTGTATCTAAAAATTCATATGTTATTAAAAATCTTAGTGGCCGTAAAATGGGTAAATATGTAATATTTCTTTCACTGCACGATATTTAAAAGTTGAGGTTGTCATAAAAGAGAATGTTTCTTCTGTCTGAAGAAGATACGTTGATACTGCTCTTCGCAATATACTGTATGTATATTTTGTATCTATACAACACACTATATTTGGATACAGCCCCTCATCGTTTAGCTTTATTTCGGGAAAAACGGATTTCGAGCTTATTCTAACGACGATCACTTTTAGAATTTTCAAGCTGTTGTTTGTGTACTTTCACAAAAATTGCTCTATACATTTAGCTAAGATATTAAGTACATTATATTTTCATTGCAATGTTAAGTTTTTATTACAAATACTGGGGGGGGGGGGGGGGGGGGGGGGGGGGGGGGGGGGGGGGGGGGGGGGTGGGGGGGGGGGGGGGGGGGGGGGGGGGGGGGGGGGGCAATGTTAATTTCGGGACACAATGCCAAATACATGTCGCAATATCCTGCAATCAAATTAAACAATAATAAATATTGAGTGAAAGATGAGCAGGTTTACTAAATAATGCTTCATTGCTCATGCGCTGATGCAATCAAAATATAATGTACATCATGTATTAATTGAACATATAGAGCAGCTTTTGTGAAAGTCCCAAAAGCACAGCTTGAAAATTCTGAAAGTGATCGTTGAAAGAATAAGCTCGAACTCCGTTGTTCCCGAAAGGAAGAAAAGATGATGAGAAGATGAGGGGCTGTATCCAAAAATTCATATGTTATTAAAAATCTTAGTGGCTGCAAAATGGGTAAATATGTAATATTTCTTTCACTGCACTATATTTAAAAGTTGAGGTTGTCATAAAAGAGAATGTTTCTCCTGTCTGAAGAAGATACACTGATACTGCTCTTCGCAAAAAACTACATGTATATTTGGTATTTATACAAAATACTATATTTGGATACAGCCCCTCGTCGTTTAGCTTTCTTTCGGGAAAAACGGATTTGAGCTTATTCTAACGACGATCACTTTTAGAATTTTCAAGCTGTGTTTTTGTCACTTTCCCAAAAATTGATATATACATTTAGCTAATATATTATGCACATTATATTTTCATTTCATGTTAAGATTTTATTACAAGAA
>CM063499.1:59161953-59166953 GCA_032207245.1 Pardosa pseudoannulata
TAGAGACAAAACAAAAACAGATTTTGAAGCCTTAAAAGTGAAATTTTACAATAAAGAAATAAAAAAATATGAATTTTGGCAAAAAAATAACGTTTTCAATGTAGACGGATACCTTAAAAAATAATACATTTTTACTCTGTTCTCATAATGCATTTGCATTACATAGGCCATCCAGTTAATTCTTTTCATTCATGTGTATTGAATTGCCTCAGGTTGCTTAATTACGCATTTTTCGTTGTTCTTGTATAAAGAAATCTTTCAAAAATTTTAAAAAGTTACAAATATATTTATTCCCTAGACGGATAGACAGCCTAGTTCTACCTTCCTCTGAAAATCTCTCAATATCAATTTGTAAATGACTTTTGATTCCCTTTAATTTTATCAATTGAAGACAAATCAGATTCTACCGAATCATTCTCTGTCAACAGCAGTCTTCTTCGCTTTTTGTTTTAGACAGTTTAAAAAATAATACATTTTTACCATGTTCTCATAATGCAGTTTAAAAACATGGGCCATCTAGTTAATTCTTTTCATTCATGTGTATTGAACTGCCTCATGTTCCTTATTAAACATTTTTCGTTGTTCATGTATAAAGAAATCTTTCAAGAATTTTGAAAAATTATAAATATATTTATTCCATAGATGGATAGACAGCCCAGTTCTACCTTCTTCTGAAAATCTCTCAATCAATTTATAAATTATTTTTGATTCCCTGGTATTTATATCAATTGAAGACAAATCAGATTCGATTCTACCGAGTCAGCCTATGTCAATCACAATCTTATTTACTTTTTGGTTCTAGAGGGTTTAAAAAATAATACATTTTTATCGTATTCTCATGGTGCATTTAAATCCCATGGGCCATCCAGTTAATTCTTTTCATTTACGTGTATTTAATTGTCTCAATTTCTTTCATTACTTATTTTCTGTTCTTTTTCTATAAATAAATCTTTCATGAATTTTGTAAAGTTACGAATATATGTATACCATAGTCGGTGAGTCAGTCTAGTTATATCTTTCTCTGAAAATCTCTCCACAGGAATTTATAATCTGATTTTTGATTCCCTGTTATTTTTATCAATTGAAGACAAATCAGATTCTACCGAATCATTCTATGTCAATCGCAGTCTTCTTCGCTTTTTGGTTGTAGAGTGTTTAAAAAATAATACATTTTTACTGCGTTCTCATAATGCATTTGAACCACATGGGCCATCCAGTTAATTATTTTCATTCATGTGTATTAAATTGCTCAGTTTTTTTTTTTGTTGCTTAATTACGCATTTTTCGTTGTTCGTGTATGAAAGAAAAGTTTCAAGAATTTTGAAAAGTTACAAGTATATTTATTCTATAAATTCCTAGACAGCCCAGTTCTACCTTCGTCTGAAAATCTCTCAATCTCAATATACAACTATTTTTTTATTCCTTGTTATTTTTATCAATTGAAGACAAATCAAGATTCTACTACGAGTCAGGCCTAGGTAAATCACAGTTTTCTGAGCTTTTTGGTTTTAGAAGGTTTAAAGAATAATACATTTTTAATGTATTCTCATGAGGCATTTGAATCACATGGGCCAACCAGTTAATTGTTTTATTTCTGTGTATTTAATTGTCTGAATTTCTTTCATTAAGTATTTTCCGTTCTTCGACTGTAAATAAATCTTTCATGAATTTTGTAAATTTACGAATATATGTATACCATAGTTGGTGAGGCAGTCTAGTTATATCTTTCTCTGAAAATCTCTCCACATGAATTTATAATCTGATTTTTGATTCCCTGTTATTTTTATCAATTGAAGACAAATCAGATTCTACCGAATCATTCTATGTCAATCGCAGTCTTCTTCGCTTTTTGGTTTTAGAGTCTGTAAAATATACTATATTTTTACTGTGTTCTCATAATGCATTTGAATCATATGGGCCATCCAGTTAATTATTTTCATTCATGTGTATTGAACTGAATCCATTATTGCTTAATTGCACAATTTTTTTTTGTTCATGTATAAAGAAATCTTTCAAGAATTTTGAAATGTTACAAATATATTTATTCTCCTAGACGGGATAGACAGACCAGTTCTACCTTCCTCTGAAAAAATCTCTCAAATATCAATATACAACTGATTTTTGATTCCCTGGTATTTATATCAATTGAAGACAAATCAGATTCTACCGAGTCAGCCTATATCAATCGCAGTTTTTCTTCGCTTTTTGGTTTTAGAGGTTTAGAGGGTTTAAAAATATAATATATTTTTACTGTGTTCTCATGATGCATTTTTGAATCACATCGGCGGTCCTGTTTAATTATTTTCATTTAGGGGGTATTTAATTGTCTGAATTTCTTTCATTAAGTATTTTCCGTTCTTCGACTGTAAATAAATCTTTCATGAATTTTGTAAATTTACGAATATATGTATACCATAGTTGGTGAGGCAGTCTAGTTATATCTTTCTCTGAAAATCTCTCCACAGGAATTTATAATCTGATTTTTGATTCCCTGTTATTTTTATCAATTGAAGACAAATCAGATTCTACCGAATCATTCTATGTCAATCGCAGTCTTCTTCGCTTTTTGGTTTTAGAGTCTGTAAAATATACTATATTTTTACTGTGTTCTCATAATGCATTTGAATCATATGGGCCATCCAGTTAATTATTTTCATTCATGTGTATTAAATTGCTCATGTTGCTTAATTACGCATTTTTCGTTGTTCGTGTATGAAGAAAAGTTTCAAGAATTTTGAAAAGTTACAAGTATATTTATTCTATAAATTCCTAGACAGCCCAGTTCTACCTTCGTCTGAAAATCTCTCAATCTCAATATACAACTATTTTTTTATTCCCTGTTATTTTTATCAATTGAAGACAAATCAGATTCTACCGAGTCAGCTTATGTAAATCACAGTTTTCTGCGCTTTTTGGTTTTAGAGGGTTTAAAATATAATATATTTTTACTGTGTTCTCATGATGTATTTGAATCACATCTGCGATTCTGTTAATTATTTTCATTTAGGGGTATTTAATTGTCTCAATTTCTTTCATTACTTATTTTCTGTTCTTTTTCTGTAAATAAATCTTTCATGAATTTTGTAAATTTACGAATATATGTATTTCATAGTCGGCTAGACAGTCTAGTTATATCTTTCTCTGAAAATCTCTCCACAGGAATTTATAATCTGATTTTTGATTCCCTGTTATTTTTATCAATTGAAGACAAATCAGATTCTACCGAATCATTCTATGTCAATCGCAGTCTTCTTCGCTTTTTGGTTGTAGAGTGTTTAAAAAATAATACATTTTTACTGCGTTCTCATAATGCATTTGAACCACATGGGCCATCCAGTTAATTATTTTCATTCATGTGTATTAAATTGCTCATGTTGCTTAATTACGCATTTTTCGTTGTTCGTGTATGAAGAAAAGTTTCAAGAATTTTGAAAAGTTACAAGTATATTTATTCTATAAATTCCTAGACAGCCCAGTTCTACCTTCGTCTGAAAATCTCTCAATCTCAATATACAACTATTTTTTTATTCCCTGTTATTTTTATCAATTGAAGACAAATCAGATTCTACCGAGTCAGCCTATATCAATCGCAGTCTTCTTCACTTTTGGTTTTAGAAGGTTTAAAGAATAATACATTTTTAATGTATTCTCATGAGGCATTTGAATCACATGGGCCAACCAGTTAATTGTTTTATTTCTGTGTATTTAATTGTCTGAATTTCTTTCATTAAGTATTTTCCGTTCTTCGACTGTAAATAAATCTTTCATGAATTTTGAAAATTTACGAATATATGTATACCATAGTCGGCTAGACAGTCTAGTTATATCTTTCTCTGAAAATCTCTCCACAGGAATTTATAATCTGATTTTTGATTCCTTGTTATTTTTATCAATTGAAGACAAATCAGATTCTACCGAATCATTCTATGTCAATCACAGTCTTCTTCGCTTTTTGGTTTTAGAGTCTGTAAAATATACTATATTTTTACTGTGTTCTCATAATGCATTTGAATCATATGGGCCATCCAGTTAATTATTTTCATTCATGTGTATTGCACTGAATCATGTTGCTAAATTGCACATTTTTTTGTTTATGTATAAAGAAATCTTTCAAGAATTTGAAATGTTACAATATATTTATTCCAATATACAACTATTTTTTTTATTCCCTGTTATTTTTTATCAATTGAAGACAAATCAGATTCGATTCTACCGAGTCAGCCTATGTCAACCACAGTCTTCTTCACTTTTTGGTTCTAGAGGGTTTAAAAAATAATACATTTTTACTGTGTTCTCATGATGTATTTGAATCACATCTGCGATCCTGTTAATTATTTTCATTTAGGGGTATTTAATTGTCTCATTTTCTTTCATTACATACTTTCCGTTCTTCGTGTGTAAATAAATCTTTCATGAATTTTGAAAAGTTACGAATATATGTATACTATAGTCGGTAAGACAGTCTAGTTATTTTTTCAATTTTAGTAACAAATAATTCGTATAGATGATGATAGTTGTCCAGTAAATGATAATTTCTAGTTTATCGTATTTTCTATTCTGATTGGTTCAAAAGCGTGGTTTTTTTTTCGCATGTTTTGTATTAGAAAACGAATTGTTATCTTTCAGCGTATAGCTTTCTGGTTATATTTTACTAACCGCCTGATAATATTACTGATGTAATAGATGAATAATATATTTTTATGGATAATTCAGAGCTTATGGAGCTAATTTCTTGTGATTCGAACTGTGACTCGGAATCAGAAACTGGATTATCTGTAAATGATAGTAGCGAAAGTTTAGTAGATGACACGGATAGTAGTGACAGATAGTAGTACAGATGATAGTAGTACAGATGGAATCAATCAAGCAAGACCATTTTTTGAAATTAATTGGGATAATCCTTCGGATCAGCCTCCTAGACAAGCTTTCACTAGAATTCAAAAAAATAACTTGGATATCAATGAGACTAAAGGTAAACTTCAGTTCTATGAGGCTTTCAT
>CM063499.1:59171953-59181953 GCA_032207245.1 Pardosa pseudoannulata
TTTATTTGTTCCCTTTTATGTGTATTTTATATCTACAAATGATTGTGAAATATCATAATTTCAGTGAGTTCTCAACTATAATATATAACACTAGTAGCTTTGAGAAAAGCTTTTGGTCTGGGTAATTAAGATCATATAATTGAGGCTATATTAATTCCATCATTTAAATAAACTTTTAGACTATTCTAAGCAGACTGCTTCACATAACAACCACAATTCGCAACTCGCAAATAACTTTATTCGTATCTTCCAAATGGCATCAATACAGCCACTCGACTTTAAATACTAACGATATCTTAAGATTTAAGCTTTTTCATCCAAAATTTTTTTTCCGTTTCCTTATTTATAAAATTCCATGCAAGTCAGTTTACAGTGAAACTAGGACTGTAAGTTTGATTCCACAGTCCCTGACAGCAGTCTATGTAAGATTATATGTATATATTCAGTGTTATTTACAAAATTATTAGGCAATGAAATGTTGAGTTATCTTGCATTTATTTGTTCCCTTTTATGTGTATTTTGTATCTACAAATAATTGTGAAATATCATAATTTCCCTCAGTTCTCAGCTATAATATATAACACTAGTAGATTTGAGAAAAGCTTTTGGTCTTGGTAATTGAGATCATATAATTGAGGTTATATTCATTCCATCATTTAAATAAACTTTTAGACTGTTCTAAGCAGACTGCTTCGCATAACAACCACAGTTCACAACTCGCAAATAACTTTATTCGTATCTTCCAAATGGCATCAATACAGCAATTCGACATTAAATACGAACAATATCTGAAAATTTTAGCTTTTTCAGCAAGCGTTTTTTTTTCCGTTTTTGTATTTGTAAAATTCCATGCAAGTCAGTTGCAGTGAAACTAGGACTGTAAGGTGATTCCACAGTCCCTGACAGCAGTCGATGTAAGATTATATGTATATTTTCAGTGCTATTTACAAAACTATTAGGTAATAAAATGTTGAATTATCTAGCATTTATTTGTTCTCTTGTATCTGTATTCTATATCTACAAATTAATATGAAATATCTCTAAATATCAATCAGTTCTCGGCTATAATATATAGCACTAGTAGCTTTGAGAAAAGCTTTTGGTCTTGATAAGTAAGATTCTTGAATTGAGGCTATTTTAATTCCATCATTTAAATAAAATTTTAGACTGTTCTAAGCAGAATATTTCGCATAACAACCACAGTACGTAACTCACAAATCACTTTTTTTGTATCTTCCAAATGGCATCAATACAGCCACTCGACTTTAAATACTAACGATATCTTAAGATTTAAGCTTTTTCATCCAGCATTTTTTTTCCGTTTCCGTATTTATAAAATTCCATGCAAGTCAGTTTGCAGTGAAACTAGGACTGTAATTTTGATTCCACAGTCCTTGACAGCAGTCGATGTAAGATTATATGTATATATTCAGTGCTATTTACAAAATTATTAGGCAATAAAATGTTGAATTATCTTGCATTTATTTGTTCCCTTTTATGTGTATTTTATATCTACAAATAATTGTGAAATATCATAATTTCCCTCAGTTCTCAGCTATAATATATAACACTAGTAGATTTGAGAAAAGCTTTTGGTCTTGGTAATTAAGATCATGAATTGAGGTTATATTAATTCCATCATTTAAATAAACTTTTAGACTGTTCTAAGCAGACTGCTTCTCATAACAACCACAGTTCGCAACTCACAAATAACTTTATTTGTATCTTCCGAATGGCATCAATGTAGCCACTCGACTTTAAATACTAACGGTATCGGAAGATTTTAGCTATTTCAGGAAGCGTTTTTTTTTCCGTTTTTGTATTTGTAAAATTCCATGCAAGTCAGCTTGTAGTTAAACTAGTACTGTAAGGTTGATTCCACAGTCCCTGAATGCAGTCGATGTATGATTATATGTATATTTTCAGTGCTATTTACAAAACTATTAGGTAATAAAATGTTGAATTATCTAGCATTTATTTGTTCTCTTGTATCTGTATTCTATATCTACAAATTAATATGAAATATCTCTAAATATCAATCAGTTCTCGGCTATAATATATAGCACTAGTAGCTTTGAGAAAAGCTTTTGATCTTGGTAATTAAGATTCATGAATTAGGTTTATATTAATTCCATCATTTAAATAAACTTTTAGACTGTTCTAAGCATACTGCTTCGCATAACAACCACAGTTCGCAACTTTCAAATAACTTTATTCGCATCTTCCAAATGGCATCAATACAGCCACTCGACTTTAAATACTAACGATATCTTAAGATTTTAGCTTTTTCATCCAGCATTTTTTTTCCGTTTTCGTACGTATAAAATTACATGCAAGTCAGCTTGCAGTGAAACTAGGACTGTAAGTTTGATTCCACAGTCCCTGACAGCAGTCGATGTAAGGTTATATGTATATATTCAGTGCTATTTACAAAAATATTAGGCAATAAAATGTTGAATTATTTAGCATTTATTTGTTCCTTTGTATCTGTATTCTATATCTACAAATTAATATGAAATATCTCTAAATATCACTCAGTTCTCAGCTATAATATATAACACTAGTAGCTTTGATCCAAAAGCTTTTGGTCTTGGTAATTAAGATCATTGAATTGAGGCTATATTAATTCCATCATTTAAATAAACTTTTAGACTATTCTATGCAGACTGCTTCACATAACAACCACAATTCGCAACTCGCAAATAACTTTATTCGTATCTTCCAAATGGCATCAATACAGCCACTCGACTTTATACACGAACGATATCGAAAAATTTTAGCTTTTTCAGCAAGCGTTTTTTTTTCCGTTTTTGTATTTGTAAAATTCCATGCAAGTCAGCTTGTGCAGTGAAACTAGTACTGTAAGTTTGATTCCACAGTCCCTGACAGCAGTCGATGTATGATTATATGTATATTCAGTGCTATTTAAAATATTAGGCAATAAAATGTTGAATTATTTAGCATTTATTTGTTCCTTTGTATCTGTATTCTATATCTACAAATTAATATGAAATATCTCTAAATATCACTCAGTTCTCAGCTATAATATATAACACTAGTAGCTTTGAGAAAAGCTTTTGGTCTTTGTAATTAAGATTCTTGAATTGGATTTATGTTAATTCCATCATTTAAATAAACTTTTAGACTATTCTAAGCAGACTGCTTCACATAACAACCACAATTCGCAACTCGCAAATAACTTTATTCGTATCTTCCAAATGGCATCAATACAGCCACTCGACTTTAAACACGAATGATATCGAAAGATTTTAGCTTTTTCAGCAAGCGTTTTTTTTCCGTTTTCGTATTTGTAAAATTCCATGCAAGTCAGCTTGTAGTTAAACTAGTACTGTAAGTTTGATTCCACAGTCCCTGAATGCAGTCGATGTATGATTATATGTATATTTTCAGTGCTATTTACAAAAATATTAGGCAATAAAATGTTGAATTATTTAGCATTTATTTGTTCCTTTGTATCTGTATTCTATATCTACAAATTAATATGAAATATCTCTAAATATCACTCAGTTCTCAGCTATAATATATAACACTAGTAGCTTTGAGAAAAGCTTTTGGTCTTTGTAATTAAGATTCTTGAATTGGATTTATGTTAATTCCATCATTTAAATAAACTTTTAGACTTTTCTAAGCAGACTGCTTCGCATAACAACCACAGTTCTCAACTCAAATAACTTTATTCGCATCTTCCAAATGGCATCAATACAGCCACTCGACTTTAAATACTAACGATATCTTAAGATTTTAGATTTTTTATCCAGCATTTTTTTCCGTTTCCGTATTTATAAAATTCCATGCAAGTCAGCTTGCAGTGAAACTAACACTGTAAGGTGGATTCCACATTCCCTGACAGTGGAACTTGATTACTTTTACTTGATTCCCTCAAAAATATAAAACAATTGAGTGAAGACAATATATATTTATATACTGACAGTGTTTTAGTATTTAAGAGCCTAGAACAATTAGAACAGGAATCCAAATTAATGACTGAGATACAAAAAGAATGTAAAAACATGAATAACAGAACAATTAATATAATTTGGATCAAAGATCATACGGGGAATATCGATAATGAATATGCAGAAATTTAGCAAAGAACGCCACGAAATCTATAAATTACAAGCCAATACAGCTCCCGGTATCAATACTTAAAAACATATGAAAGAAAACATAAATAAAGATTAGCAAGATTATTGGGACAATAATGAAAAAGGAGGAGCAACCTATTAAATTTAGGTATTTGTATTTTCGGTTTTCTAGTAAGAGTAAGGATTGGTTGCACCAAATCGTTTAACGGGTAACCGCTATTAATCTCTGTTTAACCCATATTGGACCGCTGTCTTATAAACAGGACAGCAAATAAAATTTCATTTAATAATAAAGTTATAAATATTTTCTGAGTGGATTTTATTCTAACACCTTTAAAATAGACACACTTTAGCATAGTAACAAAAAAAAATGAGAAATCAAATTATATTGTATTGTAAAATTTATTTTCAGTAACCTCTTAAAAATTGTCATTTTTCAATTTTTAATTTTAAATTTATTATTATTATTATTATTTAAACATTGTGGTTGTTACTTTTAGTTTTAAAACAGAGCTAATAATGTAGCTGTAAGTTTTTGTTGAAAAATATATTTTACGCGTGTATTTTATAGTTATAAAAAAGGTGCCCTAAAATTAAGACGACGGTCTAATCCTGATTATTTTTCTATTCATTCGATATTGCATTGATAGCGCATATTCTTTTCTTATCTTTCAATGAAAACCAGTTCAAACTCCTGTTCTCACTCCTGGACACAACAAGGGGTAACTAGATGTCTATTCTATTCAGAAAACTGGAGATTTTTTGCAAGATAAACTTACTCACTTACTGCCAGTTCAATAACTGCAAGAGAAAACATACAACAGTATACTTAAAATGTAATGTTGGACTTTGTTTTGACTGTTTCCGCAAATTTCATCTATGAATCAGACTAATGCAATGTAAGTGATATTTGTTAAGTTTTAGTAGTGTAATGGATCGTTGTCCTATTTATAGGACAGCCAATTACATAAAAAATTAAAAACATTTTTTCAAAATTTTGGTTTTATATACTTAGTTACACCATATTAATGATATGGATTAAGTTTTAATAACTTACAGAAATATTTAGTTTGTGTGGTACAATATGGGTTAAACAGAGAATTGTGTCTCACCATTGGTTGACGCCATGGGTTAATAGCAATTATCTGTTAAACGAATTTGGTGAGACAGGCCTTAAATCCACCTTTCTTACACGGGGTGTACAAGTGAAGAACACTATTGCCTACGGCAGTGGGCGGGAAACTTATTAGATAAAGAGCCAAAAAAGAGCATTACAACAATTTTTATTTTTAAAAATTGGGAGCCAAATCTGCTTGTTTAGTAAACTTTTATTGCACTAAATAAGTAGTACACTAAATATAACTAAATTTCATGCTTGTTAAATATTTATTAATGCGAACAATGTGCTTACATCTCCTTGGAAAGTTCGAGTAAGTCAGGTTTGTATGCTGTTTTTTTAAATTTTTGGTATGATTTCAAAGTCTCATAAATAAAATCATCAAAAAATCGATTACAAATTCTGTACCGGAACCACAAACATATATAGCAGGCGTAATAAAATCGTTTAAAAATACATGTAAGATGTGCAGCTAGAATGAAAAATACAACAACTTTTTAATAAGACAGGGCAACGGCAGACACGGTAGATAAGACTAAACTGTTATAAATCAGATATCGTAAGCGTCGAACATTGATCTTCTTTGCATCATAAATTCTATTCGTATCATTTTTTTCTAGACTTTCTATGTTTCATGGCAGAATAGGCGAGTATGTCGAACAGCATTTCAGCAAAATCGAACAGTGACACCAGTGATATTCCAAGCCACATGCCCATATAACCACCTACGTAGCTGAACAGTTCCACGCTCTGAAATCAAAGACAAAACGAAAATGATATAAAGTTCTAATCTTTTTAAAACTTTAAATAGAATTTAGAATAAATTTCAGAATAAGTTTCTACAGAATGAATTTGTTGCAAAATGTTCAGTGTAGTGTAGAAGGTTAAATCAGATATCGTAAGCGTCGAACATTGATCTTCTTTGCATCATAAATTCCATTTGTCTCACTTTCTTTTTAGACTTTCTATACTTCATGGCAGGATAGGCGAGTATGTCGAACAGTGACACCAGCGATATTCCAAGCCACATGCCCATATAACCACCTACGTAGCTGAACAGTTCCATGCTCTGAAATCAAAGACAAAACGAAAATGATATAAAGTTCTAATCTTTTTAAAACTTTAAATAGAATATATTTAGCATAAACTCAGGATAAGTTTCTACAGAATGAATTTGTTGCAAAATGTTCAGTGTAGTGTAGAAGGTTAAATCAGATATCGTAAGCGTCGAACATTGATCTTCTTTGCATCATAAATTCCATTTGTCTCACTTTCTTTTTAGACTTTCTATGTTTCATGGCAGGATAGGCGAGAATGTCGAACAGCATTTCGGCAAAATCGAATACATGTTCTCGATTTATAGAAGAATTTTAATTTATCAAAATAAGATGTAATTTTTTTCTAACCAAATTATCTTTTAAAATGAAACTGTTATTCCGCATTCCGTAAATATTTGTTCCACAGCCGCACTTAAGGAGCCAAAGAGCCACATGCGGATCTGGAGATGCACTTTGCCGACCACCGGCCTGCGTCGTTCGGGCAAATCAGAAGCAGCTGGCACACATGTATGGACGAAAAGGGGAAGGCGTTAATATTTTAAAAGCAAAATGTTCAGTGTAGTGTAGAAGGTTAAATCAGATATCGTAAGCGTCGAACATTGATCTTCTTTGCATCATAAATTCCATTTGTCTCACTTTCTTTTTAGACTTTCTATACTTCATGGCAGGATAGGCGAGTATGTCGAACAGTGACACCAGCGATATTCCAAGCCACATGCCCATATAACCACCTACGTAGCTGAACAGTTCCATGCTCTGAAATCAAAGACAAAACGAAAATGATATAAAGTTCTAATCTTTTTAAAACTTTAAATAGAATAAATTTAGAATAAACTCAGGATAAGTTTCTACAGAATGAATTTGTTGCAAAATGTTCAGTGTAGTGTAGAAGGTTAAATCAGATATCGTAAGCGTCGAACATTGATCTTCTTTGCATCATAAATTCCATTTGTCTCACTTTCTTTTTAGACTTTCTATATTTTATAGCAGGATAGGCGAGAATGTCGAAGAGCATTTCGGCAAAATCGAATACATGTTCTCGATTTACAGAAGAATTTTAATGTATCAAAATAAGATGTAATTTTTATCTTACCAAGTTATCTTTTAAAATGAAACTGTTATTGCGCATTCCGTGAATATTTGTTCCAGAGCCGCACTTAAGGAGCCAAAGAGCCACATGCGGTTCTGGAGCCGCACTTCGCCGACCACTATCCTACGGCATTCTGGGAAATCAGAAGCGGCTGGCACACGTGTACGGACGAAAAGGGGGAGACGATAATATTTTAAGAACAAAAAGTTCAGTGTAGTGTAGAAGGTTAAATCAGATATCGTAAGCGTCAAACATTGATCTTCTTTGCATCATAAATTCCATTTGTCTCACTTTCTTTTTAGACTTTCTATATTTGATGGCACGGTAGGCGAGTATGTCGAACAGCATTTCGGCAAAATCGAACAGTGACACCAGTGATATTCCAAGCCACATGCCCCTAAAACCACCTACGTAGCTGAACAGTTCCACGCTCTGAAATCAAAGACAAAACGAAAATGATATAAAGTTCTAATCTTTTTAAAAATTAAAATAGAATATATTTAGCATAAACTCAGGATAAGTTTCTACAGAATGAATTTGTTGCAAAATGTTCAGTGTAGTGTAGAAGGTTAAATCAGATATCGTAAGCGTCAAACATTGATCTTCTTTGCATCATAAATTCCATTTGTCTCACTTTCTTTTTAGACTTTCTATATTTGATGGCGGCATAGGCGAGTATGTCGAACAGCATTTTGGCAAAAACAAACAGTGACACCAATGATGTTCCAAGCCACATTCCCCTATAACCACCTACGTAGATGAACAGTCCCACGCTCTGAAATCAAAGACAAAACGAAAATGATATAAAGTTCTAATCTTTTTAAAACTTTAAATAGAATATATTTAGCATAAACTCAGGATAAGTTTCTACAGAATGAATTTGTTGCAAAATGTTCAGTGTAGTGTAGAAGGTTAAATCAGATATCGTAAGCGTCGAACATTGATCTTCTTTGCATCATAAATTCCATTTGTCTCACTTTCTTTTTAGACTTTCTATATTTGATGGCAGGATAGGCGAGTATGTCGAACAGCACTTCGGCAAAATCGAACAGTGACACCAATGATATTTCAAGCCACACACCCATATAACCACCTACATAACTGAATAGTTACACGCTCTGAAATCAAACACAAAACGAAAATGATATAAAGTTCTAATCTTTTTAAAACTTTAAATAGAATAAATTTAGCATGAACTCAGGATAAGTTTCTACAGAATGAATTTGTTGCAAAATGTTCAGTGTAGTGTAGAAGGTTAAATCAGATATCGTAAGCGTCGAACATTGATCTTCTTTGCATCATAAATTCCATTTGTCTCACTTTCTTTTTAGACTTTCTATATTTGATGGCACGGTAGGCGAGTATGTCGAACAGCATTTCGGCAAAATCGAACAGTGACACCAGCGATATTCCAAGCCACATGCCCATATAACCACCTACGTAGCTGAACAGTTCCATGCTCTGAAATCAAAGACAAAACGAAAATGATATAAAGTTCTAATCTTTTTAAAACTTTAAATAGAATGAATTTAGCACAAACTCAGGATAAGTTTCTACAGAATGAATTTGTTGCAAAATGTTCAGTGTAGTGTAGAAGGTTAAATCAGATATCGTAAGCGTCGAACATTGATCTTCTTTGCATCATAAATTCCATTTGTCTCACTTTCTTTTTAGACTTTCTATATTTGATGGCACGGTAGGCGAGTATGTCGAACAGCATTTCGGCAAAATCGAACAGTGACACCAGTGATATTCCAAGCCACATGCCCATATAACCACCTACATAACTGAACAGTTCCACGCTCTAAAATCAAAAAGAAAACAAAAATTATATAAAATTCTAATCTTTTTAAAAACTTAAATAGAATAAATTTAGCATAAACACAGGATAAGTTTTTACAGAATGAATTTTTTTTTCAAGATACGTAAGAAATATTTTAGCTCGTTTTTATCACATTTTTGCATAACGATGAAATCGAACATTTATAAATCAAGTAATTGTAAAATTATTAAGGGGGTCCATAAGGCAATTACTTTTTTAATTATACTCATTTTGTAATTATTTTTTTCTGAAATATCTGGAATACAAGTATTTATCCACGTTCATAAATTGTTCAAAGATTTAACATTAATATCATTTCAATTTCAATGCAACTAATTTTGATAAACTTAAGAACAAATAGCTCTTTGAATAATTTGCATTTTAACAAATTAATTTGCCTACGGGATTGGAAACATACTGATTAAAATTTTAGTTAATAATTCATTAGTTTTCATATTTTGGGGTGCTTATTTTTGTTTTATATTGCCCTTAACTTAAATTTCTAAAGACAAATCAAAGAAAATATACAAAACAATATTTAAACAAAATTATAATCATGTAATCAAATCATAATAGACGTTTAATACATTTAAATGTAGCTAATAGACATTTGTAACATTTTAAACTAACTTAAGATCGTATAAAGATCTTTTGAACAACTCCAATGTGAAATTACTGTAAAAGTAATTGACAATGTAATCAAATCTATTTTATTCTTCACCTGTAGTTTTAGGTACATAAAATAATTATATCTGACAATATTTTTCAAAGACAGTTTATCCCTGGAACTTGTGCACACTAATACTC
>CM063499.1:59191953-59204453 GCA_032207245.1 Pardosa pseudoannulata
TAACAATAAATGACATACAAAATTGGAATAAAGTGGGCTCCACTTAATGTGATAAGTTTGGGACACCTCGATTTTGATAACAATAAACGACATACAAAATCGGAATAAAGTGGGCTCCGCTTAATGTGATCAGTTTGGGACACCTTGATTTTGATAACAATAAACGATATACAAAATTGGTATATAGTGGGCTCCGCTTAATGTGATCAGTTTGGGACATCATGATTTTGATAACAATAAACGATATACAAAATTGGAATAAAGTGGGCTCCGCTTAATGTGATCAGTTTGGGACACCTTGATTTTGATAACAATAAACGATATACAAAATTGGAATAAAGTGGGCTCCGCTTAATGTCATAACTTTTGGAAATGTTAATTTTAATAACATATCTTTACTTAAAAATGTAAAATGAACAAAAAATGCAATAAAAAATATGACATTTTTTTACCGAATTCTTTAGAAAAATTAAACTATCAAAAGGTTAACGTTGCCATGAAGCAAAAAATGATCTTCATCTGTCCAAAAGATGTTAAAGACCCAAGTGGCATTACGCTTTATGAAACGAAGTGGGCATCATCAAAGATATATTTCACAATTTCCTAAATCGGACTCTGCTAATCTAGTACAAATATACATCGTGGTTTTGATAGAAATGTGCAGTATGAAAACCATTTGACCACTTAAATGTTACAAATAAGAAGAAAAACATACATATTTTGCTTACAATTGTTGGTACAAATTGTGAAATTGTTGGGGTAAGTCATAGTCTGCCCAACGCATCCAAACTCTTCCATCATAGATTTGATTTTGCATATTTCTGTACAATCCTGTTAATGATATAAATATTACGAGATTAAAAATATTGAAATTTAACTTTTGTTAGATGGTTAAATATTCAAATATATATTTTCAAATGCTTTTACCCTTTTACTCAAAGGACCATATCCTCTGTTCTTTTTCCACTCACTCAAATAATCTGTACAGTTGGTAATGTATGGGGCAGGCAAACTTTCTCGCTTTTCCTTAACATTAAAAACAAAGTTTACTGAATTAATCAATAGAAAATAAAATATAGAAATATATATCAGTTCAATAATCTCAATCAATATTTTACTAATATTAATGCTACCAGTTAAAGAAATTCTTTGCTCTGGAAGTTTTTACAAATCACTTTTTGAAATATTGTCGAACTCGTTTATAACGAGCTCGGATTTAACGAGAACTCGGATTTACCGAGGGAAGTGGGATTATTTGGTTTGATCAATGTCAAGACTATGGAAACAGAAGTCTCTTTTAACTAGCAAGACCTGTTTTAGCGAGCAATATTTTTCTGTCTTGCATTCGTTTTTCTCATCTTTCTATTCTTTCTGTCTTACCTTATTTTTCATCTCGGAGGTTTAATACTTTTGTAGAAAAATTCCTCCAGCATTCTAATGTCAATAGGAGGGTTTACAAATCCGGTGCGATTGAATTTTTGCCCCCAAATTCTACATCTGTTATCCAGCCTTTGGACAAAGGAGTCATAAGAAGTTTCAAGTGCCACTTCGGTAAGCAACTGATTTTGATGATTCTGGACCGAAGAGATAGAAGTGGAACAGCATCAATTACCAATGTCAACGTATTGGAAGCGATACGTTTGATGAACGATGCATGGGAAAATGTCACATCAACAAGTATCATCAAGTGTTTCCATAAGGCTAGATTGGTGAGTTGTCAAGACGGTCAATACACTGAAGATGAAGAGGTTGACAATTTCATACAAACTGCAAGTTTGGAAATGACCAAAGAAGAATTTCAAAATTATGTATCCATCGACGACAAACGGATGACCTCAGATGTACCGACCACCAAAGATTTTCCTTCCCGTTTATTGTTTCTTTCCGTTAAGACTGCAACTAGAAATTTTTAGCTGATGGTTTGGGGTTAATTCTCATTAAATTAAGAAAAAATATTTAATTAAATTAATTAATGTAATTAATATAAGTATTAATTAAATTTTAAGTTCTCGGATTTAACGAGAACTCGGATTTACCGAGGGAAGCTGGAATATTTGGTTGGATCAATGTCAAATCTATGGAACAGAAGTCGCTTTTAACGAGCAAGACCTAGTTTTAGCGAGCAATATTTGACCTCCAATCATCAATCATTTGTCCTCCCAAGCCCCCCCCCTCTTTTGATTGCATACCTGCCTTAAGGACCCGTTTATTACTGGCACTCAGATTTAACGAGTGAATGTTACAGCCACTTTGTGCTCGTTATAAACGAGTTCGACTGTACTACATAAAAACCGTAAATAATCTGAGAGAGGAAATTTCATTCGATTTACTATAATATCATTTCTTACTTCTAATTTATTTTTTAAAATTTTTTAGCTCTATTGAAATTTTTTCTTTAGATGCTAACTCTAAATACAGGGTCTTTAAAAAAATGACCGGTATATTTGAAAAATCAATAAAATCTGAACGCGTTTATTGCAGTATGCTTGGGCCAACAGTAAATTTTCAGGCAGATAAACTTTCAAAATGAGTTATGATATTTCACAACAGATGGCGCTGCAAACTGAAAATATCTATTATATTTTCCCCATTCCACCATGCGCAGCAATAATATGGCGTAGTCTCAAAACGAACTTATCAGAAACCCGTGTAAACGTCTCAGGCCAGGCAATCTTCTGCTCTAAGAAATAAACCATTTTTTCAAAGTAAACTTCCAGTCTGTGATCAGCATAAGCTTACAGAAGAAAGACGACTTACAGAAGTCACAAACTGCATTTTCTTCTATATTTTTCAAATCGTCTGGAGTGCCATCTGTTGTTGAAAATTCTAACTATTTTCGAAAGTTTGTCTGCCTGAAAATTTACTGTTGTCCCAAGCATATTGCAACAAACGGTGTATTTCTTTCACTGCCCTCAGAACGATGGCCGATTTGTTAGGATGCTGGCCTTCGGGACCGGAGTTCGTGGGTTCGAATCCCAGTGTGGCATGGATATTCGTAGCCGTTCGGAATCAGCTTTAAGCTGTAGGTCCCGGTCTCATTAGCCCTCGTGTTGAAAAAGAGTAGACCTTAGCACTAAAAACCAAACCAAAATTAAACTTTCACTGCCCGTTTAGTTTTTATTGATTTTTCAAATATACCCCACTTGTAATGATATAATAATACATAATACAACCAATAAATACATATAACCCAAAAAGCATATATTTTACGTGTTTTTACTATTCAAGAACTGTATAAGCACACCAAAATTGAGTTTTATAATTATTTAAATTGTTTTATAAGTCCTTAAATTAATTAAAATAACAAAAAATTCTTTAAGACAAATATAAAAATTTTTGAGGGTGGGGAACCCTTTAAAACAAATGAACAAACAACTGAACAAATTTCATACATTTAAAATATATTAGAAACACAAATATTTTAATAAACATTAAAAAAAGAAATAAGAACATACATGAAATTATTGAAAGGGGGGGGGACCGTTTGCTCAACAGGATGCAGTAGATGCATACTAGTGTGGCTGAAAGACCCCACGAATTATCCCCGAATAACTCCCTCAAAATCTCCTGATATTTCTTAACCACGTTGAAAATAGTTACAACACCCATAACTAACTAAACTCAAATAAAACTGAACAAACAAAATTGTACAACCTTAACTACAACCACGTGATCTGGACCCCACGCTGACCGAGAAAACCACTCAAAAGAGCCAGGTTGTGACGTCACAAATCATGTGCACCAATGGGGCGACTTAAAACAAGGTTGCCACTACAAAGCTACCATGCCAAAAGTCACCAGCGATGTCAGACATCGCCTGAAAAGTCGCCAAGTTTGGTGACAAAAACCGCGGTGCGTGTATCGAGTCTGTACCCATTAATATATGCTTTCATATTAAATCACTCTTATTGTTTTAAAATGAAGAATATTTTTAAATTGAAATTTTGGATGGATGTTCACTTAATAAAGTTAGTAATAACTGCTTATTCTCCTACCATAGTTACGTAAAGTTTGTATCTGTATCCTGCTGCCATGGTAACTCCTTCAGCCATAGGATTAGCTACACTTCTAGGGTCATGGACGTAAACGTAAGCTTGTATCAAGTCATAGGGATTCATGTATTCTTCAGGGTGCAATTGGAGCAGCATAGAATAACCTGAAAGTACAAAAAATAGGTCAAATTTTATAAGAAATCAATGTAAGCTTAACCCTTTGCATTGCAAAAACAAGTCTTTACTGAACACGTGGGTGGCCCCTGCCAAATCGGCGATAATGCGCCAAATATGGCAACCGTATTATTTACTCATCTCTCCGCCATGTCGGTTTTTCATTTTTGTTAATTCCAGAGCAGACTCCCTTCATTCAACCCATACTATTTACTCCTCTCTTCGCCATGTCGTTTTAAATTTTTGTTAATTCCAGAGCAGGCACTCTTCATTCAACTCGTACTATTTACTCCTCTCTTCGCCGTGTCGTTTTTTAATTCTTGTTAATTCCAAAGCATTCTCTCTTTATGCAACCCTTACTATTTACTCCTCTCTTCGCCGTGTCGTTTTCTAATTTCTGTTAATTCCAGAGCGGTCTCTCTTCATTCAACCCGTACTATTTACTCCTCTCTTCGCCGTGTCGTTTTTTAATTTTTGTTAATTCCAGAGCAGGCTCTCTTTATGCAACCCGTACTATTTACTCCTCTCTTCGTGTCGTTTTCTAATTTTTGTTAATTCCAGAGCAGGCTCTCTTTATGCAACCCGTACTATTTACTCCTCTCTTCACCGTGTCATTTTTTAATTTTTGTTAATTCCAGTGCAGGCACTTTGTGCAACCCGTACTATTTACTTCTCTCTTCGACATGTTTTCTAATTTTTGTTAATTCCAGAGCAGGCACTCTTTATGCAACCCGTACTATTTACTCCTCTCTTCGCCGTACCTTTTTTTTAAATTTTTGTTGATTCCAGAGCAGGCACTCTTTATGCAAACCGTACTATTTACACCTCTCTTCGCCGTGTCGTTTTTTACTTTTTGTTAATTCCAGAGCAGGCTCTCTTCATTCAACTCGTACTATTTACTCCTCTTTTCTCCGTGTCGTTTTTAATTTTTGTTAATTCCAGAACAGGTCACTCTTTATGCAACCCGTTTTATTTACTCCTCTATTCACAGTGTCGTTTTCTAATTTTTCTTAATTCCAGAGCAGGTTCTCTTCATTCAACTCGTACTATTTACTCCTCTCTTCGCCTTGTCGTTTTCTAATTTTTGTTAATTCCAGAGCAGACTCTCTTTATGCAACCCGTACTATTTACTCCTATCTTCACCATGACGTTTTCAAATTTTTGTTAATTCTATAGCAGGCTCTATTTATGCAAGCCGTACTATTTACTCCTCTCTTCGTGTTGTTTTCTAATTTTTGTTAATTCCAGAGCAGATTCTCTTTATGCAACCCGTACTATTTACTCCTCTCTTCGCCGTGTCATTTTTTAATTTTTGTTAACACTAGATTGCCCGAGATTTCTTGTATACCTATATTGCCCCAAAACAATCAAAATGACTGCATTGTGAAAAAATAACAAATATGTAAAGAAATTTGTTTAAAATTAATTTTTAATATTATATAATAAAGGAGGGCGGAAGTAACTACAATTATTCATAAACCCATTTATATGTTATAGAAAAAGTCACCAAATTCTAAGAAATTGTGTCATCATATTTCATAATTGTTTTTCTAATTGAAATTAAAAAACAGTCAAAATGACTGCCTTGGGCAATCTAGTGTTAACTTCAGAGCAGTCTCTCTTTATGCAACCAGTACTATTTATTCCCCTCTTCGCCGTGTCGTTTTCTAATTTTTGTTAATTCCAGAGCATGCACACTTTATGCAACCGTTTAATAACGTATGAAATGCGCCTATACCGAACGGGGGATAAATTGGGTTTGCATTTCACCCTGGAAAATCCTTCTTACTTGTGTGAGATTATTTAATCTCTTTTCTATCAACTATGATCTTCATGGTGATGATATGCAGGCGACAATCCTTTGTATTTCCACTTGTTTTGGGAGATTAGAATCCCCTTGTATATATCCGTATTTACTCAAGAAAAAAAAGTGATTTCCAATTTTATCGTGTCTCTGATCCTTCTTCACTCTACCTCTTCACTCGAGAATTTTGAAGTCGTCACAAGAAGTAGTGTAAGTTTTAAGATTTCGGTGTAATCTCCCTTTTTTTTTCATCTGAATGGCATTTCATGCTTACAATACCTGAAATACGCTACCAACATTACATTCGTATACATTCAAAGCAACAAATGATGATAAAGGGATAGCGTTTGATTGATTACGCTTAAATATTATTTTCTGTATATGAAGCTTGAATTTTTTTAATTATTCAAAAAATATTCTTTAGTCTATACTTGATGACAAGGTAACATATACCATGGTTAAGCAAACTAATATCTTTTAATATATTATGTATTTTAAAAGACACCAGTATTTAAATCTTTGGCAGTTTCATTTTTTTCCAGAATTCGGTCAAAAAAATGTCACATTTTTTTGTTCATTTTAAATTTTTAAGTAAAGATATGTTATTAAAATTAACATTTTTAATATTTTTAAGCATTTATTACAACTTTTTTTTATACGAAAGTATGATAGAACTGAAGTTTACCTTTAGTCTCATGGATATCCAAGTTAAATTTTTGAATTCCACTGAAAGCAAATCTAGGAGGCGGATCCGAAGGATTATCACAATTAATTTTAAAAAATTGTCTTACTTCACTGATTTCATCTGTACTACTATCAGAGTCACTACTATCCAAATCATCTAGTAAACTTGGACTACTATCATTTACAGATAATTCAGTTTCTGATTCCTAGTCACAGTTCGAATCACAAGAAATTAGCTCCATACTCTCTGAATTATCCATTATTTAAAAGTAAAAATATATTATTCAACTCTTACATCAATAAAATTATCAGGCGGTTAGTAAAGTATAACCAGAAAGCTATACACTGAAAGATAACAATTCGTCTTCTGATACAAAGCATGCGAAAACCCCGCACTTTTGAACTAATCAGAGTAGAAAACACAATAAACTGCAAACTATTATTTACTGGACAACTATCACCATCTATACGAATAATTTGTTCCTAAAATTGGAAAAAAATACTTCTGAAACAGTGCAAGCGAAATAGAAATCAGATTGCCCGTACGCCGTACGGGCAAATCAGTAAAGACCCAAAAGCTGTGCCCGTACGGCTTACGTGCAAAACAGGGAAGGGGTTAAAACAGGAGAAAATTGTTAATCTAGCATATGTTTATGAAATAGGCGGTGACTCCTATTTGATTTACCTGCTGAGCATTTCGAGGTGATTTCCGTTTCCAGTTTAAGTGCGCCTCCCCTGATTTGGAAAATACGCTTCAGAAGCAATTATACAGCAGCAAATATCCATTTTGATGATGAAATAATAAAATATTTAAATCGTTAGACAGGTAATTAAAATTAAACAGACACCATAGAATAAATAAATCTAAAACAATAAATCTATAACCAGAAAGCTAGACACTGAAAGATAACAATTCGTCTTCTGATACAAAACATGCGGAAAAACCCGCGCTTTTGATTTAATCACAGTAGAAAATACAGTAAACTGCAAACTATTATTTACTGGACATCTATACGAATAATGTTTTACTAAAAGTGGGAAAAATACTGCCGAAACAGTGCAAGCGAAATAGAAATCAGATTGCCCGTACGCCGTACGGGCAAATCAGGGAAGGGGTTAATAAGATACATTGACGGTAAGAGTAAAAATTTAACAGACTTGAATTTTAAAGAGTAATTAAGATGGAACTTTAGAAAAGAAACCTACTTTCAATTTAGAAAATAATACGCAAGCGGTAATACTGGTGAATCATAACACAAAATGAAGAAAAAGAGATGTAATGCAATAGACGTAAAAGTAAATCATATAGTGTCCACATTAAATGTTTTATAAGTATTTAAAAACTCACCTTCATTTGTGGATAAATTCCGGGGCGTACCTTCGGGTTCACCCAAAAGTGATTCCACTGTGTAACACTTGTGTGGAAAACCACTCTTGCTTGCCTGAATTCCGTTGCTTTTTCTGATAAAAAAAAAATAAACAAATAAGTATTGTAATGTACTTATAACACACATATACCAGTGTTCGTTCTTCTAAGAAGAAACACAGTAAAATATATTACACAAAATTAAAAGGTAAAGCCTTATACAGGGTGTCCCAAAATGACAGCATAAACTCTGCACAGCTAGATTTCTCGTTTGGTTTAGTTTGGTTTCGTTTGGAGAGCTATGGTCCACCTTTTGCAACACGACGGCTAATCAGACCGTAACCTACTGCTTAAAGACAATTCCGAATGGCTACGAACATCCATCCCACAATGGGACTCGAACTTGTAACGGCGTGATTTAGCGGTGTGTCGTCATCAAAGAACTTTGCTTTGAGAGGTGGACTTCGCTTGTATGGATACAAAGGATTGTTTCCCCCGGCACCGCGATGTCTACACTGTTGTTCCCTATAGTAGAGGAACAATATACCAGACAACCCGGCTTCTTCACTGACAGCCAAAAATATGATCATTGGAACGACCAAGGATTCGCCGCGACTTGGAAGTAGCCGCAAAGAATTCCAGGGACTCCTTTGTTTGCGTCCGATGATTGTTTAACCCGGACCAGTCCAGTTGTTCGAAGGTGAGGTCATCCCTAGGTGACCCAATAATGAAATTGTGGGTGAGGCCCCTCCGCTAGAAAGAGACGAGAGAAGATTTGTTTTTTAGAGAAGTTAGTTAGCTAGCAACCAGCTAATTCAGAGGTCGCCTTGACCAGTCTCTCTACCGGAGAGTTTTTTTCCTATAATCCCACCTTGGGATCTTTTCTTTAAATAGTAGCCCTCATCGGCTAACTCAGAGGTCGCCTCGACCATCTCTCCATCGGAGAGTTTTATTTAGCGAAATCCTGTCTTGGGATATATCTCTTGCTGAAATTCAAACGATACCCTGTGCATTGGGTTTCCTTTTCTAATATAATCCTCTTCAGGATTGTTTGCATTTTTCCTTCGGGAATCTAACTGGGCTTTGACATTCTACCAGTACTTCAATGAACTTTCGCGAGAGCTACCGAATTGTTTCTTCGTTCGAATCACCAATATTTCGCCAGAGGCTGAATTTAGTTTAGGTACCCGTCTCTACTCACACTTACGTGTACTAATCGCTCTAAAAAAATCTGAAAGTTGTTATTTGACATCTCACTTTGAGAAAGACCGTTAAATGTTGGAACCATGATCAGATTAAATAAAAAAATAAACGACGAAAGAAAGAAATTTTGACTCTCTTCCAAACGGATTTGGTTCACAAGATAGAATGAATGGTTTACCAACACCTGCTGAACATGGACAAAAAAGCGCCAGTTGTTTCACATGTCGCCAAACAAAATCGCAATCTTCCTTCCCGGTACTGATGCACTCAGCAAAACTTCAACAATAGGGAAGGACTGGCCAAATGACAAGTGAGTAATGAGCCCGTCCCTGCAAAAGGGAAGAAATATCTACGGTACAACTGTTGTACCCTAACCGACTTTTGGCTTTCTAAATATTTAAGGTACAACTCCTGTACTAGCCGAAACCTAAAAGTTATTATTGTAATTGAATAATTAGTTCATTATAAGGAAAACTGTAGTAATTATGCTGTAAATATAAGACATAAATAATTGATGATTATGATATATGATAACCAAGGATCAACTTGTAAATGAATGTACATAATAAATATCTGAATCTCAGTATAAAGTATTATATTTTTACTGTGTTTCCCCCTTGTAACCGAACACTGGTGTAGAGGTTGTAAGTAGATTACAACAAGCACCATCAACTGTTTTATCGTGTTTTAGATCACCTCATCTGATTCCACAAAACGGTGTGTCTTCAATTTCAGTTTCCAGACCTGGAAACAGGTAAAAATCTGCTGGTGCTAGCTGTGATGAGGCGATTTAGATCAGTTATATAATTGATTCATTCATACAAGAAGTAAAATGCTCGGGATCTAAATCTGACCTCATCACATCTTTGTAAAGAGACAGAGGACCATAAATTTATATTTTAAGGATATTGTTGTCTTGTACGGTGGTCTAGGACGGGGTTCTGATCCCAGTCTCAGATTAGAATCCCGTCTCCGCACTTGACATTAAATAAGAATGTACCTTTGTATCTACGGTACAACTGCTGTACCCTAACCGACTTTTGGGTCTCTAAATATTTATGGTACAACTGCTGTACCAGCCGGCTATATGGTCAGCGGTCCAGAAAAATCAGACCATAGAAGCTTGGTGACCATATATGCGGAACAATAAAACCTTATTGAATTATGCAGGATTATATTCACCTAATAAACAAATAATTATACTTTTAAGATTATTTAAAAATTAATCCGAGAAGTAAAAATTACATTAAAAATATGAAATATTTTTAGGGGGGGGGGAATTTATTAGCTTACCTTCCTAATCAAAGTACAGCACACGTACATACGTACATTCATGTTCAATGTATTTAAAAATAATTAGGTATATAAGTTTGCTTAATTTTATTGGTTGCTAACACAACTTTTTCTAAGTCACTAATAGCTTTTAAATGCTCATCTGCTGCTTCGGAATTAGGAAAATAACACCTGAGGTCATGTATGAGAGTGATAACTTCAACCAATAAACAGACAGATATCCACTTGTTTATCGTTTATCAGAACTGCGAGAACTGAGAGAGGTGGAAAACTCCGATGATGCGTCTACACAAGCAAGAAAAGGGGAAAGGGAGGAAAATAAAGGTTTGATTTCAGGTCCTCTCCGATTAAAAAAAAGAGAGAGAGAAAACGGAAACTTGTTGAAACATAGATGACCATATTACTGGTAACAAGAAAAATAAAAAAGACTGTCTAAGCGGTGCGCTTTAACACATGTTCCCTCTTAAGTTAGACGGGACTTTAGAAAACTGACCATATAAGTAGGGGTGCCCTTATAAGCGGGTGACCATATAACCGGTACTGACTGTATTAGAAAATACATATGTGGTTTTTCATACCCTCTAGAAATATTTTTCCCCTAAAAAAATATTATCTTACCTACAATATATTTTTTCACTCTTTATACTTGTTATAATGCATGCAGTAAACAAATCGCTGACGTTTCTTGGTCCAAGCATATCCAAAATTTCAGTGCTTCTGTTTTGGTTAATCATGTGTCTCGTATCTATCATCTGAAATAAATGAATCTGTAGTCTCAAATGTATTTGATGAATCCGCATTAAGATATCCGTCTACTTTCGGAGAACTTTTTTCTTTAAACGTAGAAACTAATTCATGTTTTTACATTTGTAGATTTATTTTTTACATTATTATAGAGATTTGCACTTAAAACATTTATTAATGGAGAAGTTTTTATAAAATTTCTAAGAAATGAAGAAAATTTAGTAAAAAAATCGAGTTTTTACAAAAGGTTTAATTTTTTTAATAAATTAAATTATTTCAATATTTTTTGACGCAACACATTTCTTATACAATGGAATAACCTAAAATCTTTGCTTAATTTACATTTGGTAAAAAATTTTGGTCCTTCAAAATCATACACATTGAATTTTTAACTAATTTTCATTACCTTTATATCTAACTATGAGTATAACATCATTAAAAATTATCCAAATTTAGGTCATTTATTAGTAAATACTGTCAAAGGTACTCATAATAATTTTTAACAAAATATTTTAAGAACTTTTTGAGAAATCACATTTCAAGTTTCATCATTTTATTAAAAATACCGTTCTGAGCAAAACGCATTTGAAGTTTATGAAAGCAACTTTAACTATTTAAAAATTAAAATACATGTTTGAAATTCCCCACACTTTCTTGCTTCAAAACTTTCTAATTGCAAAGTTGCTAATTATTAAAAATACTAGAAAAATGTTTAAACTAATCTTGATGAAAATTAAAAAAGTTTTGTACAAAAAATTCTCTTTAAATGGATGTAAATTCGAAACTTCTGGTTCCGAAGTCGCTACTTCAGTTTTGTTTTGACAACTGCCACTGACGTTTAAACACCTGTAACTTTAGTTAAAATGCTATAGAGACAAAACAAAAACAGATTTATAAGCCTAAAAATGAAATTTTACAATAGAGAAATAAAAAAAAAATTATGATTTTTATCAAAAAATGATGTTTTTAACCTAGACGAATACCTTAAATAAACAGTAAGCCAAAAAGAAATTGATGGTATGAAGTAAATCAATCAATCAAGCACTCACAGAGATTTAATTCTCTGCAGTAAATGTCTTAATATCATAAAAAACGTCTCATGATTCTAGTAAATAACTAAATCATTCTAAGTTTAATTAACAATGAGCAGAAATGAATAAATAAATAAAAAGACAGAGAAATATATGCTGTAAATAAATAAGCATTTCAAAAGGCAATTACACAATCTGCAGTCAATGAA
>CM063499.1:59219453-59311953 GCA_032207245.1 Pardosa pseudoannulata
GCTGTTTTAAATCCTTTTTGTACCTAATTTAAAAAACGAATTTAAAAAGAAAATTTAACAGATATTTTACAGTAATGTTCAGAAAAAATATGTGATAATGCTTTTTATTTTGTTAATGTTTTATAGATTATTTATAATTTACCAATTAAATTACTAGTCGATGGCCGACTGGTTAGGGAGATGGGCTTCGGTACCGGAATTCGTGGGTTCGAATCGCACAGTGGCATCGATGTTCGTAGCCGTTCGGAATCGACTTTAAGCTGTAGGTTCTTCTCTCATTAGCCCTCGTGTTGTAAAATGTATACCGTAGTACTCCAAGTAAAAAAAAAATTACTAGCTTATATCTGATGTATCTAAGCACATATCTTGTATGTGTGTGTATGTGTTACAATTTTAATTATTTCTTTAATATTACTTAAGTTTATATCACACGATGATTCCTATATTTCCTTTATACTTACTGTTGTGAGTATTGTAGTATAAATCGTTAATTCCTTTGGATAATGAATGCATTAAAATATTGATTTTTACGAGCTTTGTTTGGAATTAAACAAGTTTTAACCAAAAATTAACGATTTCCAAACAAAGCGCGTTAAAGTCTATATTTTATCTCGTTCATTACTTAAAGGTTTTCACGGTTTATAACTGAATCACTCGAAAGGGTAAACGTATAAATAAAGTAAATAAATCACTACGTGGTTTACCCGGTCTTCTTGGAATATCCTGTATGTATTTTACCAACTTAGTTTGACTTATTAATTCAAGAAATATGTCTACAGTGTTCCCTCGCCACTTCGCGCTTCATGTTTTGCAACTTCAGTGCTTCGCGGTTTTTCCAAAATATTCATCAAATAATAAAAATGAAAAAATACAATTATGTCCACAGCTGCATTGAGGAACAGAGCGTTGTTTCATGTTGATGTGCGAGAGAGAAGGATCCTTGCATGACAAACAAAGAGATGAGTTGACTCAGAATGCATACCACGGACTCTTAAGAAGACGAAGTTTGCAAGTGAGGAAGAAAATGAAGAGGAAGACGAAGAACAAACTGAAAAGCGTGGCCTTACCCTGGAGAATCTGCAACAATTGTGCAACATGGCAAGAATTTATAAGATATTGACGACAATATGGTTCGAGCTGTCGAGTTCAGCAATCGAGTTGACGGGGTTATGTCCTTGTACAGGAGAATTTTGAAGGAAAATGAAAAACAAAGACAACAACTACCCATCACCATGTTTCTTTCCAAGGTAAATTCTCCTGGCTCTACCGTCAGCGCCTCCAGCAAAAGTCTCCGAGTGAGCTTAAAACTTCTACGAGTCAAGTGAGAGCCTCTCATCCACCCCCAACACAAGACTCTTCTCCTCACTCAGAAAGCAATGTTGATTAATGTTTATTACTCTATAAGTTTTGTAATGAACCTTATTAATTAGCACTAACCCGTTTAAGTAAATACGTATACTGTTGTAACTTTTCTCTTAAATGTGTAAAGTATAAATACTGTTTACATATTTAAAATATTCGTGTACCCGCATACACGAAAATTCATAGATGGAAATCCTACTTCGCTGTTTTTCAGCTTTCGAGGAATGTTCTGTTCCCCATATACCTCGAAAAACGAGGGATAAACTGTATATGTGTGTGTATGTGTTACAATTTTAATTATTTCTTTAATATCACTTATGTTTATACCACACGATGGTTCCTATACTTTGTTTATATGATTATTGTTATGAGTATTCGGGTATAAACCATGAGATCATTTAGATCATGAACGAATTCAAATATTGACTTTTACGCGGTTTGTTTGTAATTCGTCAGTCTTTGGTTACTACTTGTTTAACATAAGTAAATAAGATCGTAGAAGGTTATAACAAAATTACAATTTCCACTTTCCATACAAAGGTAATTAAGATAAAAAAATAGATAGGTATACAGTAATGTAAAAAAATATTTGTTATACTTTTGCTCACTTTTTCTTTTGGACAAGCTAGTGGGAATAAGGAAGGTTTTAAAAATGAATGGATTTACAATAATGCAATCTATACAGAGGAAGATTAATTTGGCAGAAAAAAAAGATTTAACTTTCTATCTATTTAACTTTCTATCTATCTCTCGAACGGTGGCCGAATGGTAGAGCGCTGCTCTTCGGAACCAGAGTTCGTGGGTTCAAATCCCGCTGCTGGCATGGATGTTTGTAGCCGTTCGGAATCGGTGTTAAACTGTAGGTCCCGGTCTCATTAGCCCTCGAGTGCAAAACAGTAGACCGTAGCGCTCCAAACCAAACCAATCTATCTATCTCTCATATGTATGTATATCGATATATGAATAACTCTGTCTTTTTTACTCTCGCATCCTTTATGTTTTTGATTGGAAGTGCTATGGTCTACAGTTTTGCTGCTTGGGTACTAATGAGCCCCTGACCTAACGCTTAATTTCGATGTCAAATAGTTACAAACATCCATAGCAGGATTAGAACACTGAGATTTGAACCTACGAATTTATGTCAAACAATTACCTCAAGTTTTGCAATGATTTAGAAACTGTTTTCCACGTTTCACAGTATGGAATCTCTGTAACTAAAAGAAAAAAAATACTTTCCAATTTTAAAAGGCATACCCAGTTTTTTTTTCTTCCAAACACTAAAAACGAAAATTTTTAATGTTTTTGATAAAGAAAGTGTTCATAACTACCTTTCGATTTTCACTAACGTAAAATACTATTTTTGTCAAACAATTACCTTAAGTTTTGCAATGATTTAAAATCTGTTTTTCCCGGTTCACAGTATGAAATCTCTGTAACTCAAAAAAAATACTTTGCGATTTTAAAAGGTATACCCAGTTTTAACAGTAGATTTAGGGACCGAGCCTATTTGACTCATTAAAAATTTGGTCACTATATATATATAACATTTTATTATCACTTTTCAAAAACATAAATTGGTTTTTAGTTAAATAATAAAATATATGTAAACTTTCATTCCTCTTCCCCGCAGACCCCTTCATTTCGCATTATCAAATGTGGTATACCTATTTTCACGGTTGTGAGCCAATTTGACTCATAGAATGGTTTAACAGTTAATCGCATAACATGAAATTTATTGGTTCTATCAGGCCTGGGCAACAGTCAAGATTTTATTTTCCAATTGCCTGAAAAGCTAAGAAGAAAATATAGAGAAAATATTAGAGAACACTTCCCTTCCAATGACAGAAATTCATACTACTGACGCACGGAAGAATTGTCGAGTTGAACAATCACGCAAAAGAAACAGATGTAGAAACCATTGTGCTAAATGTAATAGAAATGCTTGCGGAAAATGTGTTTCAAAAACAGATTTTATATATGAAAAATGCTTTTCATGAATTTTTTTGATAATAAACATTTTATTTAAATTCATTTGAAACTATTTTTCTTTGCAAAAACTTCAATTTTCTTGTATGAAGCATATTGGCTCACTTCAGTAAAAATAGGATCAACATACGTAAATCTAGTGTTAAAACGAAACTTAAAACGAAAATTTCTAATGTTTTTGATAAAGAAAGTTTGCATAACTGTCTTTCGATTTTCCCTAACGTAAAATACTATTTATGTCAATCAATTACGTGAAGTATTGCAATGATTTAGAAACTGTTTTCCCAGTTTCACATTATGAAATCTCTAATTCAAAAAAATACTTTGCGATTTTAAAAGGTACATCCAATTTTAACACTAGATTTACGGACCGAGCCAATTTCACTCATTAAAAATTTGATCACTATATACATATATAAAACTTAAATATCACTTTTCAAAAACATACGTTTGTTTTTAGTTAAGTAATAAAATATATGTAAACTTTCATTTTTCTTCCCCGCAGACCCCTTCATTTCGCATTATCAAATGTGGTATACCTATTTTCATGGTTGTGAGCCAATTTGACTCATAGAATGGTTTAACAGTTAATCACATAACATGAAATTTATTGGTCCTATCAGGCCTGGGCAACAGTCAAGATTTTATTTTCCAATTGGCTGAAGAGCTAAGAAGTAAATACAGAGAAGAAGTCGAGAACACTTCCATTCCAATGACAGAAATTCATGCTACTGACGCACGGAAGAATTGTCAAGTTCAACAATCATGCAAAAGAAACAGATGTAGAAACCGTTGTGATAGATGTAAGAAAAATGTTTGCACAAAATATGTTTCAAAAACAGATTTTAAATGTAAAAAATGTTTTCCCTGAATTTTTTGATAATAAACATTTCATTTAATTTAATTTGGAGCTATTTTCTTTGCAAAATACTTCAATTTTATTGTATGAGTCAAAGTGGCTCATTTCAGTAAAAATAGGTATATGATCAACATCCGTAAATCTAGTGTTAAAACGAAACTTAAAACGAAAATTTCTAATGTTTTTGATAAAGAAAGTTTACATAAATATAATGCGCTTGAAACACTTGAAAATTTCAAATTAAATTCAAAAAGAGTTAAAGCGAAATATATTTTTAAAATTTTAAAATGTAAGTGCAAAACAAAAAATGTAGTTTTACTGCAATAAAATAATCATGTTATTTAATAATGAAATTTTGAATATTTTGATAATGAAAAGTAATTTCGATAATACCTGATTTCTTCTGAAGAAAAACTCATCTCACATTATTGATAGAATTCTAACATTTTAAAAGTCCTATGTCCTCCTAATATGAATGGACATTTTTTAAATCACTGCAAATCAAAAATATTATGTTTTTTTTAGTTTGTAATTTTTTTTACTAAATCCTTAAAATTGTATTACAATTCATTTTATTTTTAAGTCATACATTACATAAGGTTTACTCTAAAATATTTTCTGTTCACGTTTAACGTTTTAAGCATTTATGTATTGACCGTGAATAAATTTCACTAAGCAAATAGACCGTATGTTGACACAGGATCCGAGTGTGATTTACGGTAACCAGTTTGTTTAACTTAGGCAAACATATTGCGTACCTAAAGTGCTTGTCTGAAGTCGTAATCACTCGTCCATTTCAAAAAATATATATTTTACGCCAAATTGTTTGTCTCATTGTTTTTGTATCTTAATAGCGTGAAATAATTCTGAAATCAACTACTAAAGTCATTTACTGTAATGTAATCCCGACCAGAAGAAAATGACTGTAAGTTAGTTATATTTTCTCTATATTTTACATTCGTAAACACACACACACACATTATATATATATATATATATATATATATATATATATATATATATATATATAAACTCAAGAATATTATGACCTCCCCTACATCTTGCAATGAACTCAAGATGACAATGGTGACAAGGTGTTGGAAGTCCACACGCTATCAAAGAAAAAGTTCGCAGACTGTCTCGCATGGTGAAGCAAAACCGGAGCCAGATAGTGGCTCAGCTTACAACCCAATACAATGCAGGGCCAAGTAAAATAGTATCGGAGTACACTGTTCAGCGGACACTGTGGGGCTACACAGCAAACTTGTGTACCTTTGCTGACCAAGCGTCATCGCCAACTGCGCCTACACTGAGCCCGGGAACATCGCGATTGGTCCATGGATCAGTGGGAAAGAGTTGCCTAGTCAGATGAATCACTGTTTGCCATTCATCACGCCATCTTCCAGGCGAGCAGTTACTCCCTCAATGTACAGTAAGTCATACACAGTCCGGTGGTGGAAGTATTATGCTTTGTGGGGAAGTTCTCTCGGGTGTGTCTGGGACCCGTGGTTGTGGTAGAGCAGACCATGAATGCTATAGGGTATCTGAACATCATTGAGGACCAGTTTCACCTTTACATGACCTCTGTATTTCCAGTTGGAAATGGAATGTTCAACAGGACAACGCCCCGTGTCACAAGGCTAAAACTGTGTTGGAGTGGTTCCAGGAACATGATGCTGAAATCCAGTTAATATCCTGGCCGCCTAACTCACCACCTCTGAATCCGATAGAACACATCTGGGATGTCATGGGACGGCAGCTCAGAGTTCAAAGACCACCAATACGCACTATCTCGGATTTACGTAACCGTTGCTTAAACATCTGGTACAATCCATGTTCGGCTATCTACCAAGGATTTGTGGCATAGATGCCAAGGCGGATTGAAGCTGTGTTTCTCACCAAAGGTGGGCCAACTCATAATTGACACGTGGTCATAATGTTTTGGCTCTTGAGGGTATATGTCCGATTAGAAAACGTAAAATTTAAAATTTAGGCAGAAAAAGCAGCGCATTCTTTAATTCAGGATCATGAATCACTAATAACTCCATATAAAAGATCTTAAGGATTAAAAATTGAGAGACAGAGAGAGTCTTCAGAAAGGGCTGCTGTATGAATCTTGGCCAAATGAAGATTTTTAGTTAACATTCGAAGAATTCATTACTATGTGTATTAATTCATTAAAACTAAAGTAATCGTCCACAATCTGTAACTTATATGGTTTAAAATTTTTACCAGTGTGCTGTGTATCAAGTGTAATTGTTTAGCTTATCTATACATATGTACTAAAGAAAGCCACTTTTCTACCCAAGAAGCAGCTTTACAGTCGTTGTGGCTTAACAAAATTTGAAAATAGTATTAGAAATTCAATTTTTTAAACGAGGTTCAAATTATTTTTTTCAGTAGTTATCCCGGAACTTACCAATTAAATATCTCCACTACATCCAGAAATTTAATCTTTGATTTTTCACAGGCTTGCCATGTTTAATTATTAATTAATAGTTCAATTATTATTTGTCTGTTCATAATTTTATTATGTACGTTGTGACTTAGTTTTGTATATTAATACACCGAATCAATAAATTCTTAGCCAAAAATTAATGAATCTATATATATATATATATATATATATATATATATATATATATATATATATATATATATATATATATATATATATATATATATATATATTTATAGTGTTACAATGAGTCACAGCCTTGTTTGGATTATGTTAAACCCTAACACCATGGCTAGACAGTATGTTATATTAAGAAAGAAAGATTAGACCTGTTGTAATATATAATACGACTATTAGGATTTTCCTATATCCAAATGACATTTTTTACTTCGATACATTACATACCTTGTCCATTATACTAGTGACTTGTTAGAAACTTTTATGGTATAATCATAATACATTTACTTTATGTCTGAACACGATATAGTGAGAGAGTTTACTTTCATTTACTACACTACAGTTAATAATATTGAAAGATAGTTAAGACTAAACTACTACTATTATTTACTACAGCAGTGTAATTTAAATCCACGAACTCTTTGAACGGCAGTGAGGCGTCTTAACCATTCAACGAATTCATTACTATGTGTATTAATTCATTAAAACTATAGTATTCGTCCACAATCTGTAACTTATATTGTTTAAAGTTGTTACTAGCATTTGCAGCAAGTGTAGTTATTTACTTTATCTATAGATATGTACTAAAGGCATCCACTTTTCTATCTATGAAACAGCTTTACAGTTGTGGCTTAACAAAATTTAAAAATAGTATTAAAAAATTTTTTTAAACGAAGTTAAAAATTACTTTTTTTTCGTTAGTTATCCTTCCACTTACCGATGTATAATATTTCCACAACATCTAGAACTTTAACCTTCGATTTTTCACAGGGTTGAGGAAATGTTTAATTATTAATTTATAGTTCAATTATTTGTCTGTACATAATTTTATCTAGGTATATTGTGAATAATTAGTTTGGTATTTTCATACACCGAGGCAATAAGTTCGTATCTAAAAATTACTGAATATTCTTATATAAAATACATTACAGTGAGTATCAGCCTTGTCTGATTTGTTATGCTGACCCCAAGACCATGATTAGATGGTATGTTATATAAAGAAAGTTAGATATTAGACCTGTTGTATTTTATAATACGAGTAATATTAGAATTTTCCTATATACAAAAACAATTTTTTGACGTTGCATTACATCCCTTGTCCATTATACTAGTGACATGTTACAAATTTCAATAGTCTAATCCTAATACATTTACTTTATATCTGAGCCTGATACAGTGAGAGAGTCTACTTTTACTTACTACACTACATTTAATGATATGATATTGACAGATGGTTAGGAGATTCTAAACTACTACTATCATTTACTACAGCAGGGTAATTTGAATCCATGAACTGTTTGAACAACAGTGGAGCTTCCTAAGCATTCGAGAAATTTATTACTATGTGTATTAATTCATTAAAACTAAAATATTCGTCCACAATCTGTACTTTATATTGTTTAAAATTTTTACTAGTATGTGTATCAAGAGTAGTTATTTACTTTATACATATGTACTGAAGAGAGTGACTTTTCAAAACATGAAGCAGTTTTACAGTTGTTGTGGTATAACAAAATTTAAATTAGTATTAAATATGAAATTAAATGTTTTAAACGAAGTTAAATTTAAAATCTTTTCGATAGTTATCCCGGAGGTACTTACCAATGTTTAATACCTCAAAACATTAAGAACTTTAACCTTTCATTTTTGACAGGATTGAGGTAATTTTTACTTATTGATTTATAGTTCAATTATTATCTGTCTGTACATAATTTTATCACAGTATGTAGTGAATAAGTTTTGCATATTCTTGCATCGAGGCAATAAATTCCTAGCCAAATTTTTCTTTTTTTTTTTTTTTTTTTTTGGTTTGGAGCACTACGGTCTACTGTTTTGCACACGAGGGCTAATGAGACCGGAACCTATAGCTTAAAGCCGATTCCGAACGGCTACAAACATCCATGCCCTTAGCGGGATTCGAACCCGCGAACTCCGGTTCCGAAGAGCAGCGCTCTACCATTCGGCCATCGTTCGGCAATTCCTAGCCAAAAGTTACTGAATTTATATATACATACATACATACATTCATATATATATATATATATATATATATATATATATATATATATATATATATATAATGTATTACAACGAGTCACAACCTTGTTTGGTTTATTATGGTAAACCCCAAGACCATGGTTAGACGGTATGTTATGTTATGAAAGAAAGTTAGATTAGACCTTTTGTAACATATAATACGACTAATATTAGGATTTTCATATAGCACGAAGCCGTTTTTTGACTTCGATACATTACATAACCTGCCCATTATAATAGTGACCTCTTAAAACTTTTAATGGTGTAATCACAATACATTTACTTTATGTCTGAGCTCAATCCAGTGAAGGAGTCTACTTTAATTACTACATTACAGTTAATGATACTGAATGATAGTTAGGAGATTCTAAACTACTGCTATCATTTACTACAGCAGCGTAATTGGAATCCGCGAACACTTTGAAACAGCAGTGGACGGTCCTAAACATTCGACGAATTCACTACTAGGTGTATTAATTCATTAAAACTAAAGTAGTCGTCCACAATCTATAACTTGTATTGTTTAAAATTTTTAATAGTATGAGTATCAAATGTAGTTGTTAACTTTATATATAGACATGTATTAAAGAGATCCACATTTCTACCCATAAAGCAGCTTTACAGTTATTGTGGCTTAACGAAATTTAAAATTAGTATTAAACATTCAATATTTTAAACGAAGTTAAAAATTTTTTTTTCGTTAATTATCCCGGATGTACTTACCATGTATAATATCGCCACAACTTCTAGAACTTTAACCTTCGATTTTTTCCTAGGATTGCCGTAATGTTTAATTAATTGGTAGTTCAATTATTATTTGTTTGTTCATACTTTTATCACTGTAAGTTGTGAATTAGTTATGTATATATATACAGCGAGGTAATAAGTTCCTAGTCAAAAATTGCTGAATTTTTATATAGGTAATGTATTTCATAGATTTTCAGCCTTATTTGGTTTGTTATGTTAAACCCCAATACCATGCTTAGACGGTATGTTATATTAAGAAAGTTAGATATTAGACCTGTTGTAACATATGATAAGACTAATATTAGAATTTCCTATATCATAAAACCATTTTTTGACTTCGATACACTACATACCATGTCCATGTTATATTAGTGACCTGTTAGAAATTTTAATGGTCTAATCATATTACATTTATTTTATGTCTGAGCTCAATCCAGGGAGGGAGTCTACTTTAATTACTACACTACAGTTAATGATATTTAATGATGGTTAGGAGATTCTAGATTACCACGATTATGTAGTAAAGCAGTGTAATTTATATTCACGAATTCTTTGAACAGCAGTGGAGCAGCTTAAACATTCGAATTAATTACCATGTGTATTAATTCATTAAAATTAAAGTATTCTTCCGCAATCTGCTATTAACATGGTTTAAAGTTTTTACTAGTATATGTATCAAGTGTAGTTGTTTACTTTATCTATAGCCATGTCTAAAAAGTGCCATATTTCTACCCATGAAGTAGCTATACAATTGTCATGACTTAGAAAACTTTAAAAATAGTGTTAGAAATTAAATATTTTAAACGAAGTTTAGATTAAAATCTTTTTGATAGTTATCCCGGCAGTACTTAAAATGTGTAATACCTCCACAACATCTAGATCTTTAACTTTGGATTTTTCCCAGGATTGCCATAATTTTTAATATTTCAATTATTATTGTGTGTGCATAACGTTATTATGAATGTTGTGAATTAGTTTTGTATATTCATACACTGCGGCAATAAATTCCTAGCCAAGCATTACTGAATTTATATATATATATATATATATATATATATATATATATATATATGAATGCATTACAATGAGTCTCAGCCTTATTTGCCTTATGTTAAACCTCAAGACTATGGTTAGACGGTATGTTATATTAAAAACGAAAGTTAGATTAGCCCTGTTGTAACATATAATACGACTAATGTTAGGAATTTCCTACATCGAAAAGCGACGAATTCATTACTATGTGCGTGTGTGTTAATTCATTAAAACTAAAGTATTCATCCACAATCTGTAACTTATATAGTTTAAAATGTTTTATTTGTATGCGTTTAAGTGTAGTTGTTTTGTTTATGTATAGATTCTAAAGAGAGCCACTTTTCTACCCATGAAGCACCTTTACAGTTGTTGTGGCTTAACAAAATTTAAAAATAGTATTAGAAATTAAATATGTTATACTAAGTTTAGAATAATTTTTTTTGACAGGTATACCGAAAGTACCATGTATAATATCTGCAGAGCATCTAGAACTTTAACCATGGATTTTTCACAGGGTTACCGTAATGTTTAATTATTAATTAGTAATTCAATTATTTATCTGTTCTTAATTTTATCACAGTATGTTGTGAATTAATTTTGTATATTCATACTCCGCGGCAATAAATTCCTAGCCAAAAGTTACTGAATTTATTTATTTATTTAATTATAGAATATAATATATATATATATATATATATATATATATATATATATATATATATATATATATATATATATATAATATGCATTACATCGAGTCCCAGCCTTGTTTGGTTTGTTATGTTAAACCTCAAGACCATGGTTACATTAAGAAAGTTAGATTAGACCTGTTGTAACATATGATAATACTAATATTAGGATTTTCCTATATCCAAAAATCATTTTTTAACTTCGATACATTACCTACCTTGTCCATTATACTAGTGACCTGTTAGAAATTATAATGGTCTAATCATAGTAAATTTCCTTTATGTCTGAACACGATACAGTGAGGGAATGTACTTTTATTTACAATACTACAGTTAATGATATTGAATGATAGGATAATCTAGACTTGTACGATTATTTTCTACAGCAGAGTAATTGGAATCCACGAACTCTTTGAATAGCAGTGGAGCGTCCTAAACATTTAACGAAATCATTACTAGGTGTATTAATTCATTAAAACTAAAGTATTCGTCCGAAATCTGTACCTTATATTTTTTAAAAGTTTTACTATTATGTGTATCAAGTGTATTTATTTACTTTATACATACGTATTGAAGAGAGTGACTTTTCTAACCATGAAGCAGCTTTACAGTTGTTGTGGCTTAGCAAATTCTAAAAATAGTATTAGGAATTAAATTTTTTAAACGAGGTTAAATTTAAATTATTTCGATAGCTATCCCGGAAGTACTTACCAATGTACAACATATGATCAACATCTAGAATTTTAAACTGTGTTTTTTCCCAGGATTGTAGTGATGTATAATTATTAATTAGTAGTTCAATTATTATTTGTCTTTACATAATTTTAACACGGTATATCGTGAATTAGTTTTGTATAGTCATAATTATCATTAGAATAAGTTTCAGCCTTGTTTGGTTTGTTATGTTCACCCCAAAACGATGGTTACAAGGTATGTTATATTAAGAAAGTTAGATTATACCTGTTGTAACATATAATACAACTAATATTAGGATTTTCCTACATTCAAAAGCCATTTTTTGACTTCGATACATTACATACCTTATCCTTAATACTAGTGACCTATTAGAAATTTTAATGGTTTAATCATAATACTTTTACTTTATGCCTGAGCCCGATACAGACATTACTACTTTTCTCTTTTAAAGTGATACTAATTCTACTTACTCTACTATAGTTAATGATATTTAGGAGATGCTAAACTACAACTATCACTTATTACAGAAGTATAATTTAAACCCACAATCTGTGAACAGTGGTGGAGCGTCCTAAATATTTGACAAATTCATTATTTGTATTAATTCATTAAAACCAAACTATTCGTCTACAATCTGTAACTTGTATGGTTTAAACTTTTTACTAGTATGTGTATCAAGTGAGGTTGTTTACTTTATCTTTAGATATGTACTAAAGAGAGCTGCTGTTCTACCCATAAAACATCTTTACAGTTGTTGTGGCTTAACAAAATTTAAAATTTTAGAAATTAATTTATTTTTTTGGTAGTTATCGCGGACCTTACCGATGTATATCTCCACAACATCAAGAACTTTAACCCTTCATTTTTGACAGGATTGAAGTAGTGTTTAATTATTAATTAGTAGTTCAGTTATTATTTGTCTGTTCATAATTTTATCACAGTATGTTGTGAATTAGCTTTGTATATTCATACAATGAGGCAATAAATTCCTACCCAAAAAATTACTGTATTTATATATATAATGTATTACAAGGAGGCTCAGCCTTACTTGGTTTGTTATGTTGACACTCAGACCATGGTTAGACGGTATGCCATATTAAGAGAGAAAGTTAGATTAGACCTATTGTAACATATGTTACTAATAATATTAGGATTTTCCTATACCCAAAACACATTTTTTGATTTCGTTGTATTACATACCTGGTCCCTTATACTAGTGACCTGCTAGAAATTTTAATAGTGTAATCATAATACATTTACTCTATGTCTGAGCCCGATACAGTGAGTCTACTTTTATTTACTACACTACAGTTAATGATCATGATTGATGGTTAGGAGATTCTAAACTACTAGTATCATTTACTACAGCAGTGTATTTTAATCCACGAATTTTTTGATCAGCAGCGGTTTCTTTTGGTTTAACGTGCTATGGTCTACATTTTTGCAACACGAGCGCTGAGACCATGATCTACTGATTAAAGTCGATTCCGAACTGCTACACATGTCACAGTGAAATTCGAACCCACAAACATCGGTACCGAAAGCCAGAATTCTAACTATCCCGCCAGAGCTCGGCTTGAACAGCGGTGAGCTTGTGAAACATTCGACTAATTCATTACTAGGTGTGTATGTGTGTGTGTTAATTTATTAAAACTAAAGTATTCGTCCACAATCTGTAAATTATATGGTTTTTAAATTTTTACTAGTATGTATATAAAGTGTAGTTGTTTAATTTATCTATACATGTGTACTAAAGGATCCACCTTTCTACCCAGGACACAGATTTACAGGTTTAGCAAAATTTAAAAATAGTATTAGAAATCAAATTTTTTTAAATGAAGTTAAAATTATTTTTTTTTTTGTTATTATTCCGGAACGTACCAATTTATAATATTTATACAATATCTAGAACTTTAATATGTGATTTTCTTCACAGGATTGATACAATGTTTAATTATTAATTTATAGTTCAATTATTTGTCTGTAGTTATTTTATCACTGTATGTTGTCAATTAGTTTAGTATTTTTATACACCGAGGCAGTATAGTTTGTTATGTTGAGCCCAATACCTTGGTTACACAGCATGTTATATTAAGAAAGTTAGATTAAACCTGTTCTAACATATACGTCTAATACTAGAATTTGACTATATCCAAAACCATTTTTTTACTTCGATACATTACATACCTTGTCCATTATACTAGTGACCTGCTAGAAATTTTAATAGTCTAATCTTAATACATTTACTTTATGTCTAATTCCAATACAGTGAGGGAGTCTATTTTTATTTACTACACTACAGTTAATGATATTGAATAATGGTTAGGAGATTCTAAACTACTATTAACATTTACTACAGCAGTGTAATCTAAATCCACGAGCTCTTTGAACAGCAGTGGAACGTCTTTATCATTCAAAGAATTCATTTACTACACTACAGTTATTAATATTGAATGTTGTTTAGGCGTATCTAGACTTTTACGATTATTTACTACAGCAGAGTAATTGAAATCTACGAACTCTTTGAACAACAGTGAAGCGTTCTAATTAGTCAACGAATTCATTACTGTGTGTATTAATGCATTAAAACAACAGTATTCGTAGACAATCTGTAACCTATATGGTTTACGATTTTTATTAGTATGTGTATCAAGTTTAGTTGTTTACTTTATCTATAGATATGTACTAAAGAGAGCCACTTTCCTACCCCTGAAACAGCTGTACAGTTGTTGTGGCTTAACAAAAGTTAAAAATAGTATTAGGAATTAAATTTTTTAAACGAAGTTAAAATTACTTTTTTTCGTTAGTTATCCTTCAACTTACCAATGTATAATATTTTTTCAACATCTAGCATTTAAACCTTCAATTTTTCACACGATTGAGATTATGTTTAATTTATAGTTCAATTATTATTTGTCTGTACATAATTTTATCACGGTATGTCACGATGAATTATTTATTTGGTATGTAAATACGAAACAAAGTTCATATCTAAAAATTACTATATATATATATATATATATATATACACACAATTGTAATACTAGTATTAGCCTTGTTTGATTTGTTATGATGACTCCAAGACCATGGTTAGACGGTATGTTATATTAAAGAAGAAAGTTAGATTAGATCTGTCCTAACATATGATACCACTAATATTAGGATTTTCTGTATTCCAAAACCATTTTTTGTCTTCGATACATTACTTACCTTGCCCATTATACTAGTAGCCTGTTAGATATTTTAATTTATTGGTTTTTTACTTACCTTGAATAGCTCACTCGTTCGAAGACTTATTCAAATACGCACCTGTGAAAATCAGATATTGGAGTTTTAAAAGGATTGGAAATTAATTGCGAGAATTGGCAATTAACTTCCAAATTGTTGTGTGTAAATAAAGACAAACACAAAAGAATACATAATTTTGCTACAAAAAACCAAAGAAAATAAAAAAAAAACAGTCAGGTTGATAATACAGAATATTTGGTTCATGCCTGATTTCTTCTATATTATTATAAATCTTCGGTCCATATCGGAATCAAGAATCCTTCACACGTTTAAAATTCAAAGAGGTTTCCTGGCAGCAATTTGGACAATGTCTGTTGAACAGAATTTTCCATCTACTGAATCAATGATAGTTTTGACGTTTGATCTTAGCAATCAGTTTCAACTCGTCGAGCATTGATTTTACATTTCATATTTGTATAAAGCTGTAGTGTTAATTTTATAGAACAAAATTAAAATTCTTTCTATTTGGATTCCTTTCAAGAATGATGTGACACAGTTAACTTCTGCGATTCTCAACGTTCAGATAAGTATCTTTCCATATTTTCTCAGCAAAGTTGCATGCTATTCTAATTGCATGGGAATGTATGTCCGTGGTTATTGTAACGTCGACAGTAGAGTGAGTACCATCTTTCCAGGAATTATTCAGCCCCGTTACAGGCGTGTTTTGTCATTTGTGAAAAATAGAAAAACAGACGCAGAGAACTGTTTCGCCCTACATCCGAGCTGCATTATCAAGGACAGGAGATCGATGGCTAAAATAGGACTAAGAGACTACAAAGTAATTTTTTGAGGGATTTTCTAGTGAAGGGGATAAACAACCGCTTTACCTCCGAATATAGTAAGAACAACAAAACCAATAAAGTGAAGCGCTAAGGTATTATTTAACAGTAGTTGGGAAAAACCAGTTACTTTGTTTATATATCTCTGCTGTCCAATTCTTGTCAATATGACCCTAAATAAAACTTATATGTCCATAACAAAATATAGTACAAGGATATTTCACTCCGACTGCTTGATATCCTTGGTAAATAATATAAATATATTCACTGGGGGGATTTATGCTTACTTGCATTTTGAAGGAATATTTCTCAATTATAACATAATTTATCGATCGGAACAATATGATCCAATTTAAAAATTTCATTTATATTTCGTCATACATGTTCATTTTTGTTTGGAATAATTCATAAGAAAAGAATAGCAGTAGTTTTTCTAATTTATCTATTTTTTTAAATATGCTTCGTTGACGCAGGTGTTTGGGCACATGGCAAAAGAAAGAGTACAAGGTCAAAAAATTGACCATGCACAATTGAGGGGGGGGGCATATGATCTTATTGCAGCGGTTCTTTTTACCTGCTCTATTTCACTTTCTGATATACTGTAAAAGAGTTGGGCCTGTGAATGTAAGAGAAAAAATGACGAATCTCATAAATTTCAGATCACGCTGATATAGTTAAACTAATAGCACTTTCTGCGATGAAGATTGTTCGAGTTTGAAAATTATACTCGATGTGATAGTCGAAGTAATGAAATAAAGACTGAAAGTTCTGCCAAAGATTTTGAAACCGATATTCAACAAAAACTATAAAAGAAAATATTCCATCCAAGAATCGGGAAATTGATATGCTGCCATTTACTTTTTAACGAACAGCTGCTAATATAAAAACTACTGCAGAGATCACAAAATATACAACAGCATAGATAAAGGACGTAAAAAGTGCATCAAGGGTATTATTGAGTTCTTCAATTGAAAACGAAATAATAAAAATCACTATTATCGAAAAAGAAAAGTTTTATGTAACAAAAGTGTAAAATATCGACAGGGAAACATTTGAAGGCTGTACTGGATCATTAAATTTAGCAGGTGTTTATTAATCATATGGAAAATAAACAAAAAGCTTATGGGATAAAGAAACTAGCAGAAATGTATTTCTTGCGACAATTTTATTTGAAACCTTTTGCATTATATCAAAAGTAGTTCATTTTGATAATAAATCCATTCTTCAAGAAAGAAGAAATTTGGATAAATTAGTTGCAGTGCGAAATATCTGAGAAAAGTGGGTCGAAATTCTACGAAAGTATTATTTGAAGGATAAAGAAACTAGCAGAAATATATTTCTTGAGACAATGTCATTTGAAACCTTTTTCACTATATCAAGAATAATTCATTTTGATCATAAATTCATTCTTCAAGAAAGAAGAATTTTGGATAAATTAGCTGCAGTGCGAAATATCTGAGAAATGTGGGTAGAAATTCTACCAAACGAACTTAATGCGAATGAAATATTACCGTAGATTGAGTAGGATTTAGTGGCCAATGTCCAGCCAAACAGTATATACCAAGTATGCCTTCTAAATATGGGATCAAAATATGGACTTTGTCACAGTAAAATTTAATAAAGACTTAAAACACAAATTTACAATGAAAAAGAACAAGGGTCAAACCAATAGAAAAATCAGCGGATGCAAGTAGTGTGTGAAATTTAAGTACTTGAGTTAGAACTTTAGAAGTAGAGAACTTTTTACATTCGGGGTACAATGTTACATGTGATATTTCTTTCATATCTTACAACTTATAACAAGTTCTTCTAAAACGAAAAATGACTATGCTTGGCACCATTAGAAAAAATAAATCAGAACTTCCTGAAGAAGTGTCAAAGAAGTTCACAGATCATTTTATTTTACAGAAGAACACAGTTGTAAACTACATTCCAAAACAGAACTAGAATGTTATTCTTACGAGAACTTAGCATCATGACAAAGAAGTTATCAATAGACCTGACTAAAACTATCAATGATCGTAGATTATAATTCGATTAAAGGGGATGTGGATACACTACATAAACTTTTAAACGCATACAATTGTAAAAGAAAAAAATCGTTGATCTATGACAATATTCGTTAACAAACTTGATACTTCTGGCTACAATGTATTTATTCTATGGATTTGAATACATAGTGAATGGAGCAAAAAAAATTGACTAAACGAAGGCTATTTTTGGAAGAACAGAGAAAATCACTATTTTCTACACATAGAAGCAAGGCCATACCTACCAAGAAGTAAGGACTCAATAATAAAAGTAAAATGAATACAGAGGAAAAGAGAAAACACACCATTGGGATATGTTATGAATACTTCATTGTGTGTCAAACGGGCAAGGCACAAGTTATGTCCATCAAGCAGTGATAACTAATATGTTATACAACAATTGTAAGAATGAATCACTATTACTAAATCCCAATTTTCTACACATAGAAGCAAGGCCATACCTACCAAGAAGTGAGGACTCAATAATAAAAGTAAAATGAATACAGAGGAAAAGAGAAAACACACCATTGGGATATGTTATGAATACTTCATTGTATGTCAAACGGGCAAGCCACAAGTTATGTCCATCAAGCAATGATAACTAATATGTTATGCTACAATTGTAAGAATGATATTTGCAAATTTAATGTAAGATGTTACTGTTCAAATTGTAAATAAAAGTAAATTTGAAATTCAAAGACTTTTGGAAAAACAGAAAATCAGTCATTTTTCTACACATAGAAGCAAGGCCACATCAGCGAAGAAGTGATGACTCAATAACAAAATTGACTTTAATACAGAGGAAAAGGGGACACCATTTGGGATATGTTTTATGAGTACTTCTTTGTGTGTCAAATATGCAAGGTACAAGTTCTGTCCATCAAACAATGATGACTAATATATTATGCAATAATTGTAAGAATGATATTTGCAAATTTAATGTAAGATGTTACTGTTCAAATTGTAAATAAAAGTAAATTTGAAATTCAAAGACTTTTGGAAAAACAGAAAATCAGTCATTTTTCTACACATAGAAGCAAGGCCACACCTATGAAGAAGTGAGGACTCAATAACAAAATTGAAATGAATACAGAGAAAAAAGGGAAGCACACCATTGGGATCTGTTTCATGAAACACTTCTTTGTGTGTCAAATATGCAAGGTACAAGTTCTGTCCATAAAACAATGATGACTAATATATTATGCAATAATTGTAAGAATGATATATTAAAATCTAATGCAAGATTTATTACTGTTCAAAGTGTAAATACAGGTAAGTTTGAATTTCAAAGATTTTTCTGTTATTTTGTATCAATGGTTTATATAATTATACAGTGAACTCTGCTTAATGTGATCAGTTTAGGACACCGTGATTTAATTTGATAACAATAAACTATATGCAAAATTAGATAAATTTACCCCCCCTTTAATTTACACGTAGCAAATTTCAAAACAAAATGCAAAAACACACCTTATATTTATGTAAAGTAAATTATTCTTTAAACATACGAATTGTATACATAATAAAAAAATTGATCAATTGTTGATTGCCTACAATTCTGTCTAAGATTCTCATTGATAAATTGTTCGTAATCATAATCAACCTGTCATCGCGATTTAAACTTCGATTGTTTAAACTGACTTTCGTCTCCTTTTTTTACCTCAACAACCTGATCGACCCCTTCTGACCCACACTTACTAACACCACCTTCTTTTAAAAAAAATATTGCAAAATAAATAAAGAAACTAACAATCCTTGCAAAATAACTTAAAAATCCTGACTTGAAACCCAATTTCCCTAGGTTGAAGAGGAAAATTCTAGGAATCCGTCTGAAATTTACGAAAAGGTTGACTGTTTTGAAAGGGAAAACGGTTTTCGGTGGATGGTTAATTTTCTCAATAATTGCTTTCATTTTACAAATTATATAAATCGAGCAAGGCATAAAAATGTGAATATGCTCCTTCTCAGTTCCGATAAGAATGTGTTACCTTCTGCGTATCTGACAACCAATGAACCTGCAGCAGAGTGTGCGTATACTGAAAAATATCATGGAACGTGTAACTGCCACTCTTTGTTCATTAAGGTTTGGTTTGATTACTTGATTTGTGCTACGGTTTTTTTGCAACAATAATTACATTAATGATGGTTTTTTGAACCACAGAGTTTATTTAAACAGAATACAGATCCAATTTTCATAATAACATTCGACATGGGACTCCGGTTCCGAAGGCCAACACCCTAATCATTCGGCCATCGTTAGATCCCAATTTCCCTAGGTTGAAGAGGAAAATTCTAGGAAATTCAAACAACAGCTGATCGAAAGAAAAGAATGGGTTCCTTCTGAATATATTGCGAAATTCCTTTGCCAGTTAAAATGAGGTTCGAAAACTGATCCCATTAACCGATGTAATGATCACATAAATCGATAATTTTAGCATACAAATTAATAGAGAATATCGGGACCAAGTGATTTCGATAACAATAAGCGATTGATAACATTAACCGTGATCACATTAAGAGGATTCTACTGTATACATTTTTTAAATCTCCAATAAAATATTAAATGGCACCTGTCATGAGCTGCAAGCAGGTTTATTTTTCTGAAACGGGTAATATTGAACCGTACGCTATATACGTGGAGTAAATGCGAAATACGAACAGTATAGCAGGGTGAAAATACTTCGTCAGCTGTTGAAGGGGGAAAAAAAGCCCTGATAAATTTAAAAAAAACTGTCTAATTGACTTTAACCTCTTCACGGTTTTTCTCGACCTGAACTCGGGCAGATGAAATTTACCATCCTGGCTCATCACGAGTATAGCTCGGACACTGTGAAATTTTACACTGTGCAATCAATCTCTCCCAATTATCTCACAAGTACTTTTTATGGTTTCGAATGCGTTTGTTTACTTTTCTGGCTACTAGATTATATGCTGCTCAAAGAGAGACAGCAAAGGGAAGAAGATAAGTGTTATGTCTGCAACCCAAAGATTTTTTCCCCACTAGAGTGCGCTCTACAGGGAAAATACTATAACGATGGAATTCTAATTACATGTAGTGTGTTTTTTAGAGTTTTGCACAGAAGGCAAGAATAAAAAATTGTGTGTGTCGTATGGAAGTAGTGGTTTTTTTATCTTCTTGGTCCAGACATCACCGTGGTTCAACATGAAAGGTAAAGACATTTTCCCATATTTTAATTAGAACAGCATTAAAATGAACCCTAGTCAGTGAATTCTGACAATTATGATAAACAGAAGTTGATCCGATGAGTAACGGGTGAGGATAGAAACAAGGTTCTATTGTCGAGACTGCGATGTTGGACTCAGTGCAGTATCGTGTTTCCAATTGTATCATACATGATCAAATTTTGATTAATAATTTCATAACCATTTATGTAAATGCATAGGACATAAATAAAATTTAATTAAAGATAAAAGCTAGATATTCTAAGCTTTATATTTATACTTAGTGTGAATTTACTCCAAAGTCTAATGATTTCTGAAGCCTAAAAAGCCGACTATATAGGTAAATTACTCATTTTTAAATTGATCATTTTGATCAATTTTTAGGAAATTTTGTATGCAAATGAAGCTATTATGTTTAAAAAGCTATGTATGTAAGATAATAAGCATAAAAAATTCACGGTTTTTTACCCATAATCCCGAAATAAAATTAATATAGAAGGGGTTACGAATGATATGTATGGAAAAATAATTCAGAACAGTAAACTTTAGGCATAAAAAGAAAAAAAGGAATGAAAAGTGTTACATACAATTAAATACATTCTAAAAATACCTATTACTTAAAAAGATCTTAAAAGAAAAAAGAATGGAGTTCGAATGGAGAACGAAGGTATAGCAATACACACAGAAATAATTTAAAGAAAAAGATAAATCAAAATTTAGAAAGAAACCGCACAAGGCTGCCTGTTTATTCTCTTTAACCCTTTCGTGGGCCGTGGGAAGATTACTTCCAACCTACACGATCTTACAAAATACACCTGTGGGAAGTGCAAAAAGCATTCTAATATATTGGTCGTGTTGTCTATACGACGGGAAGATCGATTCCAGCTTCGGTTTTGTGCTATCAATTGTTCGATCGATTGAATAAAATTAGCAGCTCTGTTTTGAAAGTTTGGAAATGTAGAGCGAGAAATAAATAGCCGACGAAAGGGTTAGTTTGGAGTGCTACGGTCTACTTTTCAGCAACACGAGGGCTAATGAGACCGGGACCTACAGCTTAAAGCCGATTCCGAACGGCTACGAACATCCATGCCAGAATGGGATTCGAACCCACGAACTCCGGTACCGAAGGCCAGCACCCTAACCAATCGGCCATTGTTCGGCGATTTGGTTTGTTTTGGAGCACTACGGTTTACTTTTTGCAACACGAGGGCTAATGAGACCGGGACCTACAGCTTAAAGCCGATTCCGAACGGCTACGAACATCCATGCCAGAGTGGGATTCGAACCCACGAACTCCGGTACCGAAGGCCAGCACCCTAACCAATCGACCATTGTTCGGCCAAGAAAGGGTTAAGGGTAGAATAAAGACTTCAGCCATTCTAAGAGGTACTTTAAGCCTTTGAGGATTCCAGGACTATAAAGATAACTGGAATGTAGCACAGGATTATCATTTTTGAACTCTGGTAAACTCCAGAAGTTGTTTTAATTTCTATAAGGAATACCCTAATAAACTTGAGTTTTCCGATCTTTGGTGAATACCGCCGAACCCACAGACAGAAGCTTATGTGATCACCGGTCCATTAAAAGCCTAATATAATAACTTTTAATTTACAGACAAGCAAATTGAACGTTAAAGTAAAATAAGAAAGGGATAGCTTTTTGCAGCATTTGATTTACGCATCAAAGAGAGGAAACCGATAATCAACTTCTTCAACAGGTCACTAGAAGGTTTGTAAAACTTCTGCCAAGTGGTGGAAAAATTCATAGCAATATGATCGACACCATAATAAAAAATACCAAAGTGAGCGAAAATACTGAAAATAATTTCTTAATCTTAGCTAATTTAGATCTAACCATGAATTACTAATAGCACAATTACTAGAAATATTCCCCAAGCCAAGGTGGTGAAAGAGAAAGACAAAATTTAAAATCAGCGGAATTATCAAACTAATGATTACATTACCATGATTAATAGCATTTAATGTCATGTATGAGACCCAAACAAATTATGAAAATATGAGACAAAATGACCCTGAAATTAAACTTTAATTTTTATCATAATCTACTGACTTATTTTAGCAGAGGTCCGATCCCCGGACTGGGCAAGGTTGACTCACAGTTTAATCCCTTCAGTGGGTAGAGAAACTGAGAACCAAGCATGCTTGGGAACTAAACACTAGGGGTTCTGCGTAATGCTGACCACCTAACCGGAACATACGCTTCGCACCCAGGGCCCTTGGTCTAGAAAACGGAAATTGGCACCGTAGGCCCGGACCGGCTAGAGGCTGTTGCGCCGGGGAGTTTAGACTTACTTTAGAAAAAATGGCAAAACACCAAAGGTTTACAATTTGAGTTTTACGCCTGGTGGACAGACAGTTTTCTAAAATAATTGGAGAAATTAATAATGAAAGAGAAACTATAATCCACGACAACAGCTCTCAGATGATTGAGTTCAATGCTAAGTCAATTAAAAGAAGAAAAATTATTCAAAGTTCAACGAACAAAAGAGTATTAAAATAAACATAATTAACCAGGATAAAGAGACTGGCACCTGTTTTACAAGCCGTCTATCAGGATATTCTGTTTGAACGGTGAACAATTATCTCTCTCAATTAGTTTCTAATTTTAGAAAAGATCTTAGATTTTTGTCCTTCAGGCTCCTTTCAAAGATTTAACTACCTATAAGAAAATATCTGATTTTCTCTCCAATATTCTCAGCCTTAGTTCTTTGTACCTCGTTTATAGAAACTATTGTGGGCATTTCTAGTGCCTCGTCAAGAAGTTCCGAGCTCAATGCAATGAGGAACTACCATGGTTTAAGTTCAGATTTTAAGTCTGATCTAAGTAAAGCAAAGGTAGGACACATTAAATACCTTGTAAACCAGAATTTAAAAAAAAACAGAAAATTCTCGATTAGGAGGATGAGATGAAATGTTATGAGGAAAAGGCAGTTTAAATAGTTTTGAAAAAGACAAAAGCAGTCTGAAAATACTCAAAAATATGGGTAAAAACACTCAGCAATATGATTGTAATATTCATTTTCAAAAGCAAACTGATCGAAGAATCGATATAATTCTTGATAGAAGAACTGATTGACATAAATCACTGTGGACCCCCAAAGTAAATATAGTCCTCCGTATAACTATTATAGAAATGAAACTAGTTTCAAGCAGCTTCAAAATAATACATATAACTCATTAGAGGACTCTGATGATTATCTATAACAATATATTTAATATTCGATGGAAACGACCATTATAAACATGAGCTACCTGGTTTGGACAAACTCTTCAATTTCAAACTGCGAAATATTCCCGAAGGTTCTTGGCAAACCAATTTAATCCACTCTTAACGATCACATTGCTAAATAAAGACATTACGTCAAAAGAAATTATCTTATACCTACCTGTGCTGCTAGACTGACGAAATGTTTTAACAAAATCAAATAAACTAAAGTAGTAAAAGAATTGTTACACAAAAGAGGAGAGAAAGTAGAATTCAGTTGCTTCACGAGATTTTAAGAAGTATTGCAATTTCAAACAACGGATCTAAGATTCATTTCCCGGGAAAAGCATAAATGTACATAAATGGCACAATAACAGACAAAAGTAGTCAAATACCAATCATTGTAAAAGATACTAAATAAAAGTGGGATGGCAGATTTTTTTTAAACTTAACTTCAGTAAATCTGTAGTCAGTACGAATTCAACCCCAATAAGGAGTGTTATCAATAATTTTTTTTTTTTTTTTTTTTTTTTTTTGGGGGGGGGGTCGGGATAAAAGGATATGTCAATCTGAGCCTTACTGACTTTACTAGTAATGGTAATAGCTAAATTTGAGTCAGAATGTTAATTATTGTAGTGCATTTTAGAAGAAGTATTGAGATTACGTTTCGAAATTAACAATCAGTGTTAACCCTTAATTTGACAAGATGTTTTTTCGAATATTTTTTAATTTCTGTTATTTTCCCGTGTCTGTATAGACATTAAGATCGCTGTAAAATAAACAAAAAGTATATTCTTCATTTTTGAGATAATGTCAGCTGTGGAGTACACTGACAATTATGTTATGTAGTAGTTATAAATATACATGTACGGTGTAGCTGCCAGACTTAGCCAAATTAAGGATTAAAATAAGATTCTTATAGAATGCTTCGTTACCAAGTAAAACGCTCATATTTGACAGACCGTACAATCAGAACTAGGACAAAAAAGTCCAAAAGCATTCCAAAATACAAAAAACAGAAACAAAATAAAGTGAACAATAAGATGCCTATTGAAGACGAGTAAAGTACTATAATTAGGAGTATCGAATGATTACGAAGATCAGAAAACTTGTTGAGAAAGGACTTAATCTTTAAAGAAACAGGGATAGCACTGAACAAAAATCCTTTTCACTCAAATTTATGTACGAGTTCAAGAAAAGATTCGTCTACGGATGTTCCAAAGAACTAGTAGTAGTTTATCAATTTTTGTGTGTCATTTTATTTCGTTAACTTACTATCTTAATTTTGCTTTGCAGTTTTCCACATTTGGAGGCAGTTGCACGTCCGACCTTAATACGTGTATGTGTTTCTATGTGAAATTGTTTAATTGAATATTATGAAGCCGATTTTTTGTTTCGTTTCTTAGTCTTAATTTCAGCCATCGAGTTCTCCGCAATGATATTACAACTCTCTTGTAGCTGCAAATCAGATCTGACTTAGTTTTTCTGTTTGGGCCTTACTTATATTGGCATATATTCATTCTGATAAAGGATTTACCTTTTTGTATAAATGTGTATAGACCTATAGTAAAAATATTTTCAGTGGTGATAGCCTGGAGCTCATTGTTCGGCTACTGTCATCCACAGAACTTGTCAAACGATGAGATATTATTTGGTTCATAGTATATCATCAGATGGTATCAATTTTGGGCAGACCATTATATGATCTTAGCTATATAAATCGCCCTCATTTTCATATTTTTCGTCATCTGCCTTTTAATTCTACTATCCATGAAATTGTTTATAAAATATATTTCTCTATTAGAAGTTCCATTAGTATTAGCCGGTGTTTGGCGTAGAGGAAAAATTTTCAATTTTCTCTTCCAAGAAGTAACGCCTGTAAAAGAGAAAAAAAAATTAGAATTACAAAAACTTCCATGATATGACAGCTTATATGAATAAATAAAGTTAGTTTTATACTACGGAATAAAGCACCGATTATTACATTGAGCTATACCCCTAGGTGCAATAATTTACATAATACAGAGTACGTCCTTAAAGTGTATCCACCGAAAGATGGCCGAATAGTTAAGTTACTGGCCTTCGGAACCGGAGTTCGTGGGTTCGAATCCCACTATGGCATGGTCGTTCGTAGCCGTTCGGAATCGGCTTTAAGCAGTAGGTCCCGGTCTCCTTAGCCCTCGTGTTGCAAAAAGTAGACCGTAGAGCTCCAAACCTTGTAAAGTGTATCCACAGTTCCGTTTAGATCTCTATCCAATTTTGCACACTGGATCTTTTTGATGACAATAGGAATGCGAATGTTTATTTTTATACTCCTGTGGGACTTAAAGGAGATAACACAACCTTGAGAGATCCAATATCTTCAACCTTTAAAGTGAAATTTTTAGCAATGCTCGCCGAAATGGAAAGTGCAAATTCATTTGCCTTTAGACCTTTATAAAATTCCAAACTATTTGTTCTAGATGAAATTAGAATAATATCATGAACTTCAAAGTATATACGGATAATTTACCTGTTGTAAAATTTTTTTACATGCAAGAAAAGTATATTTAACAAAAATCTTGAAAGAACACAATGTTCTATTCGGAGTTATTCGGAGGGTACAAGAGCAAAATATATCGCTTGAGGAAAATAACAATTTTTTCTGATTTTAAGAAACAAATTTCGCAAGATCGATTTTAAAACATTTTAAGTAACAGATTTTTTTAATTGTCCTGTTTACTTTCGCAAATCTTTTCGGTACAATCTTGAATCGTATAAAAGTTCAGAATTTAATTTCCACATACGCACGCACGCGGAATCCTAACTTAATATGACCTCCACATAATTTAAAAATACTGTAGAACATAGTAGCCGAGTAGATAGATGTTAACGTTCATTTACAAAAGTATCTTATTTAGAACACCAGATAACCCACAAGTCCCCGTAGGGAAAAAGAACACACAACACTGAAATTATTTGAGGATATATTATATCGCGATCTCAAAGGAAAAGCTACGAAATCTGCGCGCTAGGCTTTTTATTAATTTTTGGAAGGGAAGTTGTTATAACAGCGATGTTACTATGACAACACATTTTGACTTGATTTAAAGAGATAATACACAAACACCGTGCCTATTCTGTCAATTTGATATTTCAATAAAGGAAAAAAGCACGTTGAAACCATATACCCCATAAAGTATTAAACTGAAAATAACAAGTTTTCAAGTTTTCTGGAATTAAAATTTTGTATGTTGCAAGAGTTTTCAGAAAACCTGTTCTGGTTCATATACATTAACTGAATGAATGCTGTTTTTAAATAAATTCTTTACAAAATTTAAGTTTTGTGCTAAAATATTAAAAGTTTTAATTATTTGGTTAAAAAATTTTTCACTTTTAAAACATCAAATCTATATATATAAAAATGAATTTGTGTCTGCCTGTGTGTGATCGATAGACTTAATCCATGCATCCAATCGCCGTGAAAATTTGGGAAATTAGGTACATCCCCGGGAAGGTTTTTGTAAATTTTTAACGTTCGAAATCTATTCCTTCCCCCCTTTTCGAGCGTTTCATGTCATTATTCCAAGCATTATTTTCCCCGGTTAAACGCAAACGATTAACTTTTTAATTTCTCATCATAACTAAGTGAAAGAAGCAATAATTTCTAGCAATGTGACGTCATCTCAAGTAATTATTTTAAACTCAGTTTTCCTCGATTAAAAGCAGGAGATTAAAAATTTCAATTTATCACATAATAAATAGGTGAAAATGATATTTATTTTATCATTATGACGTCATTTCGTTATCTCATTTTATATTATTTAAACATCGTCTGCGTGGTATTCATTCGATTTGACCTGGAAATTGAGATATAAAGGAATTCAGTTTTATTTCTATGTGACGCAAATTATAGCATTTTTATATCAGAAATCCTTTTAAATTTAATTCTTGGTTAATTTTTACGTTACAATGAAATGTTTTATCATCAATATTCTAACAATGAAAAGTACAAATTTAAGTGACTCTCATAGGCAAATAAAAACCTATCATTCGTTATGCAGGAAAAAAAATTTTGATTAAAAGTAATATATTAAGTTCACCGTAACGAAGTACGGGCACTCTTGCTAGTTTAATATAAAATCTTTGCGCATGAGTTTGACAGTATGTTGTTCAATCCGCAGATCCTTTCATTTTACATTTTTAAACAGCTCACGGAATGATGCAACAAATAAAAAAAATCGTCAAATAATGACTGAGTTCCTATGAGGTATCACTAAGAGGAATGTTTAAAAATTGGCCAAAAAATGAATGGTCATGTTTAGAGTTCAAGACCCAAAATTTGGGTCTATCCTTTCTTTGAATTGCAAAAGGTTGTTTGGTATGAGACTGTACGACCTACTGTGGGGGTTTAAAGACATGGTCCTACTGCTTAATTATTAAGACCCAGACACTGAAGTTTCCAATGTCCTCTGATAACCAGCATGAATTGCTAAAATTTTGCGTGCTTCATACCAAAGTTTTGATCCCCCATTAATCTAGGAAAGTTACCTAGTTTCTTGATAGGGAATTACCCACTGACATATTCCTAGCACTTTTTGTTGGTTGGTTGGATACACCCCTTTGTCCACTAGTTCTCTGAGGCATTAAAAAATGAAACTAACATACGATTATCTCGAATACTGGTATTAAATAACCATTTTATAGAAAGAATGAAAAGCATACGTTTTACGAATATCACGTTAAGCAGCAAACAAATTTTTCTTGCCGTGTTGTAAGGAATGAACAGGAAAACTACGGAGTTGTTTTTCCCCCCAGGTAATTCCGTGCAGTCGTCTGTACACCGTTATTAGAATAACTATCAAAGATCACGCTCCTAAAGGAGGGGGGGGGATTTTCACTGATGTCGGACTATTTAGAAGTTTCGGCTATCGAGGGCTAATGTGGGATCCAAAGGGTTAAAGATGATTCAAAATGGCTACGATCATCCATACCAGTAGTGGAATTATAACCGACAAATTAAGATACCGAAGATCCGTATCTTTTCTAGTCTTAATAAAACAGAAGATTGTCTTATTTTTCGAGTTTAAAGTTCGTATCTGCACCAGAAAGTGAAAATATTGATTGATTTAATTTCGTCACAGATGTCCAATTCCAGACGTTAAAATTTTTTTGGTAAAAAAAAAAAATCAAGTTTCTCAAATTTCACTAAAAATAAATTTCTAGTACTGTTTTTCTCAGAAATTTCATAAACGACCAATTTTGTCTCATTTCCAAGTTTAACGCCTTACCTATTAGGCCATCGTTCGGCTAAAGGGAAAGAATTATGTCACAAAGAATTCTAAATCATAGAATAGGTTTATATAGTTCTTAAAGTTATTACTGGACCATTGTACCCCTCACAGAATATGCTACATTGTCCAATATATAGACTTATTATACAATTATTAAATGAAAGTCGTACTATGTCATCCAAATCAATTTTTCAATACATTCAATTTCCACCAATTTATAATCAAAAGAGGAAATGCAGAATTAAGTGTTTTAACAGTTGTAAATACGATGTCTCCCTCTTTTATTGATTAACATTTACATTAAAAATTATCAATGTATAGTGCAGATTCCATTCATAATAGCAGGTACACAACTAGATGTTGTAACAGTCAATTGAAATTGTAAACTTTCTACGTCTTTCTTTAAGTTATTAGGTATAATTAAGCACACATAAATATCTCTACGAAAAAAAAATGAGCTCAGGGATTTTTAAAATGGATATTTAAAACTTCAAACGTGCAAGATAATACCAAGAAAGGCAAAAACACAGAAAACTGCAGAGTTTGTTTACTGTAAACGAACATAATATGAATCTAACATAATATATAGATAGGGTTAACCGTATTAAACCAAACAAACCTATTATAACACACAGAAGCACACAATTTGAATCAGTTGGCAAACAGGTAACCCAAGAAAGGAAAAAAACACAGAAAGGTGCAGTGTTTGTTTACCATAACAGAACATATGGAACGGACGATCAAATTATGAAGTTACTTTCCGTCGTTTCTAGATTCTACGGGTTTCAGTCCAGCTACTGGGATAAATATCCGTAATCGTTTGTAAATAGCTTAAGGAAATGGCTTATATTGCATTCCTGTATATAGATCCGGTTAAGCATTTCATACGGTTAACTGTAGTAAACCAAACAAACCTACTATAACACGCAGAAGCGCACAATTTGAATCAGATAGCAAATCATAGCACCGGCAAAAAACAGAAAAAGGTGCAGTGTTTGTTTACCATATTTTACCATCATATGGACCGGACGATCACATTATGAGGTTGCTTTCCGTCGTTTCTAGAATCTACAGGTTCCAGTGCCAGTATTAGAATAAATATCTTTAATTATTTGTAATTAGCTTAAAGAAATGGTAAAAATCGCTTTCCTGTATATAGTTCCTGTTAACTATAGTAAACAAAAGAAACCTACAATCAGATGGCAAAAAATAGAACCCAAGAAACGCAAACAGAAAGGTGCAATATTTGTTTACCGTATCCTAACATAATATGGAACTGACGATCGCATTATGAGGTTGTTTTCCGTCGTTTCTATAATCTACGGATTCCAGTATGGCTACTGCCATAAATATCCGTAGTCGTTTGTAAATAGCTTCAAGAAATGGCTTCTTTAGCATTAATGTAGATCCGGTTAACCGTAGTAAACCAAACAAATCTAGTATAACACGCAGAAGCAAACAATTTGAATCAGTTGGCAAACCATAGAACCTAAGAAAGGCAAAATGAGAAAAACAGAAAAAAGGGTAGTGTTAGCTTACCGTATCCTAAAATATGGAACAGACGATCTCATTATGAGGTTACTTTACGTCGTTTCTAGAATCGACGTGGCCTACTCAGGCTACTATCATAAATATTCGTAGTAGTTTGTAAGCAGCTTAAAGAAATTGCTTCTACTGCATTCATGTACATCGATCAGGTTAACCGATCCATAAGGTTAACCGTAGTAAACCAAACCTGCTATAATACGCAGAAGCACACAATATGAATCAGTTGGAAAACCACAAAACCCAAGAAAGGAGAAAAAACAGAAAGGTACAGTGTTTGTTTACCGTATCCTACTATAATATGGACCGGAAGATCACATTATGCGGTTTTTTTCAGTCGTTTCTAGAATCTACAGGTTCTAGTCCCAGTACTAGCATAAATATCCGTAGTCGTTTGTAAATAGCTTAAAGAAATGGTATACATTGCATTCCTGTATATAGATCCGGTTAACCATAGTAAACCAAACAAACTTACTATAACAAGCAGAAACATACAATTTGAATCAGATAACAAATCATAGAACCCAAGAAAGGCAAAAAACCAGAAAGGTTCAGTGCATTTACTTTATCCTAACATAACATGGAACGGACGATCACATTACGAGTTTGCTTTCCGTCGTTTCTAGAATCTACGGGTTCCAGTCTCACTACTGGCATAAATAGCCATAGTCGTTCGTAAATAGCTTAAAGAAATGGCTTATATTGCTTTTCTGTATATAGATCCGGTTAAGTAATTCATACTGTTAACCGTAGTAAAACCAAACAAACCTACTATAACACGCAGAAGTACGTATTTTGTATCGGATGAAAATCATAGGACCTAAGAAAGGCAAAAACAGAAAGGTGAAGTGTTTGTTTACCGTATCGTAACATAATATGGATGGGACGATCAAATTATGAGTTTGCTTTCCGTCGTTTCTAGAATCTACAGGTTCTAGTCCCGCGACTCATAAATATCCGTAGTCGTTTGTACATAGCATTAAAGAAATGGCAATGACTTCTAGTGCATTCCACTATATAGATCCTGTTAACCACAGTAAACCAAACAAACCTATTATAACACTCAAAAGCATACAATTTGAATCAATTAGCAAACCATAGAACCTAAGAAAGAAACAGAAAAGTGCAGTGTTTGTTTACCGTATCCGAACATGATATGGAACGGATGATCAAATTATGAAGTTATTTTCCGTTGTTTCTAGAGTCTACGTGTTCCAGTCCAGTTACTGGCATAAATATCCAGTCTTTTGTAAACAGATTAAAGAAATGAGTTATATTGCATTCCAGTATATAGATCCGGTTAACCGTAGTAAACCAAACAAACCTATAATAACGCGCAGAAGCACGCAATTTGAATCAGATGGCAAACCATAGAACCGAAGAAAGACAAATACAGAAAGGTTCAGTGTGTTTACGGTATCTTCACATAATATGAACCTAATATAATATATAGATATGGTTAATATTAGTAAAACAAACTTATTATAACACGAACAAGTACACAATTTGAATCAGAATAGTTTATAAATTGTTTAAGATTTTCCAACAATTAATGGACATTTGTAAGGATACTGCTACAAAGATTCTTGAAGTTCCTAAACTTTCATTAGACATACGATTAATTAAAAAAAAACACTTGGGCACCAGTTACAGTTGAATATTAGAGTGCTACTATATTGCAGTCGAGATATATCACGGGTGACTTGTGCATCATAATGACGACAGAGGCCAACAATTGAGATTTTAGTACCATAAATTCTTCTCGCTGGTGATATCTGATGTCATTATGACGACTTCTGCCGTCGTCAGGACGTAGAAGTCGCATTGTGTTTGTGACATATATAGACTGCAATATGAAAACACCTTAAATGCAATCATAATTACCAAAATGAAATAATCTTTAAGCTTTGCAGGTAAAAGGCTTTGTAAGGAAAAAATGCATGCGCACGCCAAAATAACTTTCACTTTGCACTACTTTTTTTTTTATCTTGTTTGAAGTAAATAAATCGCAAGAAACTTCAGCGTTCAGATTTCTACCAAAATACTAAATTTGACAATGGCTGCTTCTATTTTGACATTAAGTGTCGCATCGTAACGCCAAATGAACATAACTCGAGGAAACTAATTCTGAAATTATAAATATTACTTTTGACTAACCTCGAATTTATTTTGACTACTTTCACCGTGTTATCTGTACGTACGTATCTCGAATAAGAACTTTTTTATATACGTATTACAATACATAGTTGTGCGCCTCCCACTTTGACTGAAATTCGCAATCAAATAAAAAAATGACAATATAACGCTATTATACGATATCTGTCTACAACAAAAGTAGAAATCAAAAGTAGAAGTCAAAGTTTGGGAAAAGTAGAAGTCAAAAGTTTGGGAAAAAAGGAAAAAAAAAGGGAGAAAAATTCAAAAAAGAGGAAAAAAAGAGGAAGTTAAATAACTATTAATAATTAATGTTTTGATTTACTTAATACAAAAACAAGTGCCTAAATATGAAATATGTAAGCATCTAAATAACTTTTTATCAATATAAGTACTCAAGTTTCCTAGTAAAAAAATATATTTAAAATAGATTCAAATCAGATGCTTCTTCAATGTGCCTCATTAAAAAATAAATTCATCAATAGAGTTGAACTTTATATTAAATTTTGAGGAACCATATTGTTTGTTGTACTTGAACCTTTAAGAAAAATGCTAGATCTCAGAAAATTATAACTTATATAAGATTTACATAAGGTTATATATTATCTTGTATAAGATTTATAAAAATATTATCTTTAATGATTTTAATTGATCTTAACCAAACAACTGAACGATTGAATATTAGAATGATAAAAAATGTAGACAAATGCAAAACTAGTTGTGTCTTCTAGTTATTGCTTACTACTTTAATACTGAGTTAATTTATAATCTTCTATATCAAGATAGTTTAAGGAATTTCTTTGTCCAATACAACAAAAATTTTCTTTCCTTGAGTGGCTGAACAATTTGTTATTAATTTCATGCACTTTGTTTTTAAATCTAGAAACATATTTAAATCTGATTTTATAACTGCAAAAATGTTTTATAAAAAATGAAGAAAAAATACTTAGTAAATGATTAAAAGAAAGGATTCTTTTACCTCATTCCTAAGATTCACTATAAATGTATAAAATAGAGATTCACCATTTATGCATAAATTAGCATTGTAAACAAAAGGAAAATCATAAGATCAAAATTTTCATTTGTTATAAGCTGGTTTGTTAAAATAGGGATTTCAACAGTACATCCATAATTTAAAAGCCGTTTCAAATAGTAAAGCTTTAAAATGCACTTCCAAACAGAACTTGAAAACTTTGTGACAGCAAAATTTGTTATTAACTAGTTTGTAAAGTTCTATTAATTTTTCTTACATTGATTTATAATAAATGTTTAAAAAATACAGTATAAGTCTAATTTTTTTAAATGGATAATTCCAAAAATTTAATAAAAGTAGCAGATACAGAAGTTAAATATTAGAGGGGGAGAAAAAGGAAGAAAATCGGAAAGTAATGAACAATTTAAAAATATTTAAGTATACATAATGCAAAAACAAGTTCCTAAGTATGAAATATACCAAAAGCTAAATATTTTTTACTTATATAAACAATTACTAGTCTCCCAATCAAAAAATGTTCAAAACAGATTCAAATCAGAAGTTTCTCAAATATCCTAATTAAAAAAAATCTGATATAAATGCGCATTTTAGATATCAAATTTTTAGAAGGCATTCCTACAAACAAATTTTTAATTTTGTGACACTAGAATTTCTTAAATGCAGTAAAATCTATACCTTAATAGTTTGTAAAGATACAATAATTAGCATTAGATTTAATTTTAATCAATGTCTAAAAACTCATGATTTAAATAACATATACTCTATATAAGGCTATTTTTTTAAGTGAACAATTAAAAATTTTTTTTAAACAGTAAGATTTCAGGACGATGATCGAACTGGACGGGCTTTCTTCCGGTATCTGAGCCAGTGAGTTCGATTTCTACTTTAGACTAACAGATTTGTAACCATTTAGTTTGGTCTGAGAGCGCTAGTGTTTACTTTTATGTTACCCGACAGCTAGTCATCGGAGTTTACTACTTAATTACTAAGATTCTGAACGGCTGCGAACAAAGCGGCGGGATTCGAACCCATGGAGTGTCCTGCAAATTCAGCTGGATGGCTGATTTTTATCGGGATTGCCGTTAAAAGTTACGATTTTTCATTAGTAAATTTTTTCATCAACTTCAATACAGATGAAAACTTAAAAAAAGAGGTGCGGACTTTTTAACAATAATTAACTTTCGTAAGTTATTATTAACTTCCGTAAGTAATTTGCAACAATGTTATTTTCTCACAGACACTGCTCATAGCACAAAAATTCAGTCAATAAGATGAAGTATCGTTACAAATAAGTATAAGAGGGATTGAAATCTTAATACTGTTACCACGATATTAAAATAATATCGATATATAAAACAGTATTACGATCGGTCTACATGTACGTGCGTTCGGGGGATAATCTATAAAGTACGCAGGATGTTAAAACATAATTCTACAGTTTTAGAGCCCCCATATTATGATAGTAGTATTAACTATAATGGCCCATTAAAAAAATGCGCATTTTCCGGAACCGAAATCCAGAAAACGGTTGTTTTTCACCAAAACATACAGTTATGGCTTAGCTGTACTATTAAAACTAGAACCACACACGTTCTATATGTTTCATTTGTACCGCGTCACACGGCTTTTTGACCTTGCAGCACGTGTTGCGAGAATCTACTGATAACGCTTTTCTCCTGCTCTTTGTCAGGAAAAAAAAAAAAAAAAATGTGGACGTGGCAAAGAGAAAAAACAAATGAGAAAAGGGAAGAAATCTGATTGTCAAAATTTAAATACATATAAGTTTAAAAAAATCGCTCCTTTTAAATTATTTATTTATTTTATTTTTTTAATTTCCGAAAAAAAAATCGGTTTAAATTTTTTTTTTATAAAAAAAAAAAAGAAAAAAAAAGAAACCACAAAAAATTTCGGATCAGAATCATCTTTGAATTCATTCAATATTCGATGCGGCAGTCCCTTTTTTTAGCGCATAAGCTCGGAGTAACATTTCTTTTAACCCTCTTGGGTTCAGAAACGGGGTAAACAGATTTCTTGACACCACAATCAAAATATTCGGGTCCCCCCTTTAGTTTTGACACTTTGATCGTTATTCGTTGACTTTCAAACATCTGTACCGCCAATAAATCACCTTACACATTTTTTTTCTTTTTTTTTTGGGGGGGGGGGAATCACACAGAAAAAAAAATAGAAAAACAAAGATGTTACCAAAACATGGAAAAGAAGATGTGTGCAATCCGTTTGGCCGTTACATAACTCCGTAAACGTTGAGAAAGAAAAAAAGGAATAAAAAGAGTGAATGGCCCAAAGAAAAAAAAGGAGGGAATATGCGAAAAAAGGAGGAATGCCGTAAAATAAGGAAAAAAGAAGAGATTTTTTTTTTTTTTTTTTTTAAAAAGAGGAGTACTGCGGTGTCTGCACACGGTTAAAATAATGCGTCCAATAAGTTCATTTCTAAACAAGCAAATTACAACGGAAACAAAACCATTTGGAGATTTATCTTTAAAAATAACGTAGAATTTTCATTATGTTATTATTTCTTAGTACGAATGAAAAGAATCATTGTAATTTTGAAAATTTTTGGTTTATCATCAAATATCTGTCCTAAACTCCTCAGCGCGCAGCCAGCGTGGGGCCAGAGCCTAAGATGGCAATCTCCGTTCACAAGATCAACAGCCTGGGGTGCCAAGCATATGCCTCAATTAGGTGGTCAAGCTTACGAGGAAACCCCAGTGTTTAGTTCCTAAACATGCTTGGTCCTCAGTTTGTCTACCCACTGATGGGATGAAAGGCTGAGTCAAACTTGCTGAAAATCAAACCTCGGACCTTTGTCTTGGGAGAGCAGAGAGCTACCCTAACGCCACTGAGCCTCAAGGAAATATCTAAATATAAACAAATCCGAATATAACTCATACTAAAGCTGTCGGAGATGGTTAAAGGGAAATATTTCAGCTCTACTCAGGCAAAACATTACCTAGAGCCAGTGTTGACAACCATACGATAATTATCGTATATGTACGATAACTTAGGACTCTGTACGAGGAAAAATAATCTCAAAATTATATGACATAATTCTGAAAAACTGTACGTTAATTTCCTGATTTGTACGATAAACCAAAAGTAGACTAATGGAGAATTAAAAGAACAGGTAATTTAACTGTAACTCTATAAAGAGCAACATAAAAAAAAATTGAGAATGTCTAATTAATTTTTTTATCACTTTTTCCCATCAAATAATTATTGTAGATTTTAGAGAAGCTTAAGGAGCATGTTTTGGAGGTGCTTCTTCATTAAATAAAAGTAAATAATCCTGTAACAGAAGTTGAGAAAGGCCATCTGTACTGTGTAATAATAGAAGGGAAAGTGTCAATAATATATATATATATATATATATATATATATATATATATATATATATATAAAGTATATTTGTGAAATTGAATATGACCTAGGTACTAATGTTTGATATTATTTGAAACTAATATAAAATAAATAATTTTAAAAACGGTTATGACCAGTGTTGTTATCTGTTAGTTATTTAAAATTATTTAAATCACTTATCCTTAAATACACAAAACACAAAATTGTTAAATGCAAAATTACTGAATATTCACGATTATACTGGAGATATTTCTTTTAATGATTACATAATTATGGATAATTAGAAGTAATTTTGCATTTTACTTATTCTATTACAGTTTTCACTAAAATATGGTATTTTTAGTAATTAAACCGATTATTAAATAATAATCGGTTACAAAGTTATATAATAGTAAATAATAAAAATTCTGCCATTTTTATGTTTTTCTACAATTTTAAAATCTATCTGATATTAAGATTCAATTAATTAAAAATATATCGTACAAGCGCCCTCTATTAACACTATTTTGAACTAATTACAAAAATGTACGATAATTTATAAGCCAATGCCATAATTTTAGGACCTAGAATCCATAATTTTGCCTGTAAAGGTTGGCAACACTGCCTAGAGCAGTGAGCCCCAAAGGGCAGTGGAAGTATACTGAATGGCGGTGGGTTGATTTGGAGCGCTATGATCTACTGTTTTGCTCACCTATTGCTTAAAGCTGATTTCGGACGGCTACGAACATCCATGCTAGCAGCGAGATTCGAACGCGGTACCGAAGAGAAGCTTTCAACCATTCGGCTATCTTTTGACGAGTAGCGGTGAACATGGAGGGTGGTTTTTCTTTGGTTTGGAGTGCTACGGTCTACTTTTTGCAACACGAGAGCTAATGAGACCGAGACCTACTGCTCAACGCCGATTCCGAACGGCTATGAACATGTCATAGTGGGAATCGAACCTACGAACTCCAGTTCCGAAGGCTAGCACCCTAACCATTCGGCCATCGTTCGGCCATGGAGGGTGGTAGTGGACGATGGTAGGAAGACGTTTCAGCATTTGAGATCAATTGTAATACTCCCAAATTCCGTATTTACGCGAATCTAATAGCAACTTTTTAGGCCAAATGTAATATTCAAAACTGGGGTGCGCATTAGATTCGATAGGACATTAGATTCTAGTGCGTCAGCAGTTCGCCGATGACTTCAACTAAATTTAAATCGTAACAATGAATTACTGTATTTCTCAACTACATTTACCGTTACATTTATCGTTGACGCATTATTGCATAGAGGATACAAACTGCTGGCTCCGAAATGTTTGGTGGGCTCTCCAATCCACCAACAATGCTTTGTCTGGACGTTGCTCTATATATAAATCCGTTGTTGTATAAAATATAGTATCTAAATTTAAATAAAATTATACTACTGATTGATAGTTTATATACAAATCCATTGTTGTATAAAATAAGATTCAATAAATTCCTCATACCATTGATGCGCATTACATTCGCCGGCAAACAATTTTTTATTATTTAAAGTTTTAAAATGGGGATGAGCATTAGATTCGATGGCGCATTAGATTCGCATAAATATGGTATTTTTTTATGATCATTATCCATTCACACTATTTTTACCAGTGATAAAACGAATTTATACAAGGGAATCAGAACCAGTAAATATAATCAACTATGTTACCACATGCGAGGTTGGTGCCGTAAATATTCGGAAACATTTTCTCAACAGCATTCGTTTGAGTGCATCAGGGACGAAAATAAATAACAGAATTACGTTTTCAAAATCCGTTACCAGGATACGAAAATTTCTTTTCCCGCGATTAATTGAAACAGAAGCAATGAGCTTATTAAATATCGAAACTAACTACTAAACCAACGCGTGTAACAATGAAATAGATGCTTTGTCTGGCTCATAATACAGTCCAAGTAATATTTCTTTGCTTTTTTTTTTGTTGTTTATCTAATAATAAAAAATCTATAGAGCATGTTTTAAACATTTTAAAACTTGTTTTGCACTAGATATTTTAATTTAAAAAAAAAAGGCTGTAATTACCTCCCGGAGGAAATTTATAAAGTAAAACTATGTCAATTTTGCGTAGAATTAAAGAGAAAAAAAAATTATTTTACACATTGTATGCGGGACACGTACTAGTACGTTTTCTAACGATTGATACTTAAACGTGTGTCACGTACTAGTACGGGTTATTATAACATGGTTTGTTTGTGGGTACAAAAATAACAGTATATACAGGAAAACGAATCCGAATGGTCTTGTCTACTACATAGATTCTGGAAAAAATTAGACAAATGAAAACTAGTTTTTACATCATTCGATTCGGAATCACAGAACGGGGAAAAATTAAAACTATATTACATTTACTATTTCTATTTGATTTTTCATATTTACGGTACTATTACAAATTTATCCGCTAAAAAATTTTGTTTCAAAAATCTTATGGTTGTTATTTATATATTTCTATTTATATATTTGTTTATATATTTCAATATAAAATATGAAAAGTTGGTTAAAAAATTAATTTTCGATCTATTGAGATTTAACCAAATTCTTTGGCTGGACGCTACTTTACGTATAAATCCATTGTTGTATAAAATATAGAATTTAAATTTAAATAACATACCATTGATTGATAGTTTATATACAAATCCATTGTTGTATAAAATATAAAATTTAAATTTAAATAACATACCATTGATTGATAGTTTATATACAAATCCATTGTTGTATAAAATAAGATTCAATAAATTCCTCATACCATTGATGCGCATTACATTCGCTGGGAGACAATTTTTTAAAGTTTTAAAATGGGCGTGAGCATTAGATTCGCATAAATACGGTATTTTTTATAATCATTATCCATTCACACTATTTTTACCAGTGATAAAACGGGATTTATTCAAGGGAACCAGAACCAGTAAATGCAATTAACCATGTCTTCACATGCGAGGTTAGTGCCATACATATTCGGAGTAATATTCTCAACAGCATTCGTTTTAGAGTGTATCAGGAACGAAAATTAAACAGAATTACGTTTTCAAAATCCGTTACCAGAATTCGAAAATTTCTTTTCCCGCGATTAATTGAAACAGAAGCAATGAGCTTATTAAATATCGAAACTAACTCCTAAACCATCATGTATAACATTGAAATAAGTGCTTTGTCTCGTTCATAATACAGTCAGAGTAAAACTTTTTGCTTTTTTGTTTTGTTTATCTAACAATAAAAAATCTATAGAGCATGTTTTAAACATTTTAAAACTTGTTTTGCACTAGATATTTTAATTTTAAAAAAGACTAATTATCTCCCGGAAGAAATCTAGAGTAAAACTATGTCAATTTGGCTTAGAAATAAGGGGAAAAAATAAATTGTATGCGGAACACGTAATAGTACGTTTTCTGACGATTGATACTTGAACGCGGGTCACGTTCTAGTACGGGTTAGTGTAACAAAATGGTTGGTTTGTGGGTACAAAAATAACGGTATATACATGAAAACGAAGCCGAATGTTCTTGTCTACTACATAGATTATGGAAAAATTTAGACAAACAAGAACTATTTTTTACATCAGTCGATGCAGAACCAGAGTACGGTAAAAAATTAAAACTATACACTACTATTTCTATTTGATTTTTCATATTTACGATACTATTATAAATTTATCCACTAAAAATATATATTTTTTTGTTTGCAAAAATCTTATGGTTGTTATTTATATATTTCTATTTATATATTTATGTATTTCAATATAAAATACGAAAAGTTATTTAAAAAATTAAATAATTTTTGATCTATTGAGATTTAACTGAATAACTAAATTTACGCAAAAAACGGCCGCTCCCTGTACAACACCGCTGCGAAATGTACCCGCATGTGTTAAGGAGTCTCAAGATTCTTTATCATTCAAAATGTTTCATTCTGAAAAAAAAGCCGGCTTAGTTTAACACTAGACCTGCGGGATGGCTCATTCTGACCCCAAATCAATTTTGTTTCCGATTTTCTGGAAGAGTTAAATTGAATTTGAAAAAATTCTTGACTTTTTCTAAATTTGTATGATAATGTACGTTATACGCTTATTAGTTTTTTTTTGTTTCGTTGCTAATACTTATACCTAAAACCGAGATATGGGTTATGTTAACGCTATCATAATTTCATGAATGAATTTTGAAATTAAATATTTCCTGGAATAAGAATAGGTTTGGTTTGGAGCGCTACGGTCTAATGTTTTGCACATGAGGGGTAATGACACTGGGACCTACTGCTTAAACCGATTCCGAACGGCTGCGAGCATCCATGACAGTGGGATTCGAACCCACGAACTCCGGTACCGACGATCAACGCCTTAACCAATCGGCCAGTGTTCGGTGGAATAGGTTTTAGTTTGGCTTTTTTGGAGGGCTTTTTGCAACACGGGGGCTAATGAGATCGGGACCTACTGCTTAAAGCCGATTCCGAACGGCTACGAACATCTATGCCATAGGGGAATTCGAACCCACAAACTCCGGTTCCGAAGGCCAGCACCCTAACCATTCGGCCATCGTTCGGCTAGGTGGAATAGGAAATAGGTATATAGTTTTCATAGCTCATATGTGAGCAGAACAATACCTCAAGGTCAAATTGTGTACTTACCAGGTCAGGAGAGGGATCAGAGGGGTGTTACTGATAATAGAAGAACAAATGGAGGTTTTATTGTAGTGGCTTTAGACAGTGCTGCACATGCAAAATTTTGATAATATACTTCTCTTTGAACGTAACCGATTTTCATCTACTAGACGCATCTGGTTACGACTTTGTATGGGAGAAAATGCCTTTAGGAGCGTATTTGAAGTGCACTCCCCGGTACATTTGGTTTTGACCTATCGAATGGAGTCAAAGTCAGCTTGTGGTTATGTATCACTCAATGTTATCACTGAAAAGCTGGTACCACTGAAGAATCGGTGCAGATCCGGAAAACATTTTAGTTAATAAGATTCTAAAGTAGGGAAACAAAACCGATGATGTTTTTTTTATGACCGTATAATATCGGTATGCCGAAAATATACAAAATATATAAAAAGAAATTGCCCAAACTGCGCATGAAAAGCTTAAGAAATCTTAACTGATAAGAAGTTAAATATTTAAACCCTTTGTACTCAAGGGCTTCGGAGCGAAGCCATTTAAAATTAGTCTTCAAACTCGAGGGCTCCGCTAAGGAGATGCTAATGTTAATGCAAATAATTTTCAGTTTTTAACATAATAAAAACAAATCGTAAAAACGAATTATTTTGCATTGTCTCAGTAACGGTACCCTAAAGTTTGATGACAAATTTTAAATGGCTCCGCTCCGAAGTCCTCGAGCGCAAAAGGTTATTTAATGTTGTCTATATCAGTGGTGCGCAAACTAGGGGTCGCGACCCCTGTGGGGGTTGCCAAACTTTTATTAAATGCATTATCCCATTATTAATTTTTATTAAATGCATTATCATGCTGCATACCATACAGTACCATACAACGGATATTTGATTTGAGAAATGACGTGTACATGTTTTTAATCGAAAAGAAACTTAGATTGGCAAGTTATTATATCAAAGAAGTTTGGCTAAGGAAGCTGAGCTATTTAGTTGATATTTCCGAAAAACTTAACCACTTAAATTTGAGCTTGCAGGGTGGTTTTTGGTTTTGGAGCGCTACGGTCTACTTTTTGAACACTAGGGCTAACGAGACCGGGACCTACTGCTTAAAGCCGATTCCGAACGGCTACGAACATCCATGCCATAATGGGATTCGAACCCACGAACTCCGGTTCCGAAGGCCAGCACTCTAACCATTCGGCCATCGTTCGGCGAGCTTGCAGGGTGAGAATTCAACTATCATAACTGTAGCCAGTAAAATTCAAGCTTTTAAGAATAAGCTTAGTCTCTGGCAAACTGAACTGAATAAAAGCAACACCGACATGTTCCCTTGCTTTAACGATTTTATCCATTTAAATAATATAGTGTGTTTACATTTAACACTAGAGTTACTAGTGTTATTTACATTTAACACTAGATTGCCCGAGATTTCTTGTATACCTATATTGCCCAAAAACAGTCAAAATGACTGCATTGTAAAAAAATAACAAATATGTAAAGAAATTTGTTTAAAATTAATTTTTAATATTATATAATAAAGGAGGGCGGAAGTAACTACAATTATTCATACACCCATTTATATGTTATAGAAAAAGTCACCAAATTCCAAGAAATTTTGTCATACTTCATAATTGTTTTTCTAATTCAAATTAAAAAACAGTCAAAATGACTGCCTTGGGCAATCTAGTGTTAAAAACATCATTTCCAATCACATTGAAAAGTTAAAGAAAAAATTTTCGAGAAGATTAGAAGATTTTCCTGAAAACGATCTTGGTTGGATTCGTAATCCATTTTCCTTAGACATATGCAGTTCAACTCTTCAAATTAGTGAGAAGGAGCAACTGATAGATCTAATTAGTGATTATACTCTTTGAAATCAATTTAAGACTCAGCCTTGCCAAAAATTTTGGCTATCCGTGGAAAAACAATAACCCCTTTTATGCAAGAATGCCATCAGAGTGTTAATACAATTTGCATCAACGTATTTATGTGTAACTGGATTTAGCAAACTAGTTTCAATAAACACTAAATACCGCCTGCGTTTAAACCCTGAAGATGATATGCGAATTGCAATTAGCAACATACATCCAAACATCTATGAGATAATTAGAAACTTGCAGACCGATTTTTGTGTTATACAAAATGTATTTTCTTAAAATTATAAATAAAATTAATATGAGTCAAATACAGGGTATTTACCAAAATAAAATTTTTCAAATCCATGACTTTTCATGACTTTCCCTGATTTAGCAGATCATTTTCCATGACTTTAAAAAGCTTTCTTTAAAGTATACGTGAATAAAACTTCTGATGTACATACAAATAAAATATATGCTTTTAGAGAAATTACAGGAATTTTATCATAAAAAAATTTAACTTACTTTATAAGTGTTAATAAACTCATATACATAAAAACAAATTGTTGTATCTACATACATAAGTTTAATCATATAGCAATTTTTCAATCAAAATGTTTCCAATTTGAATTCAGGGTACTTTGGTATTATATAGGTGACCATGAATAATAGCCAAATATAACCCTATAATGTTTATATACAATATCCCTAGAGATAAGATTTTTGCACAAAATATAAGTTTAACTAATTTTTATTAAAAACTAACTATTATTATATTAATAAAATTTTAATCTACAATTTAAGAAAAAACCAGAATAATATACAAATGTATATTATTCTGGTTCCCATTACTATTCCACCCATTAAGCTTTCTTGCTTTGAGTTTCCTTGGTGAAAAAATTTTACTTGGTAATATGGTCAATAGGATAATACATAAATACCAAACTCAGTAACTTCAGCCAAATGACAAGTAAAAATAGAATTAAACAATTCAACGCATTTTTTTAATTGGTAGTTTAGCGGATCCATGACTTTCCATGACTTTTACTCATTTTACTTGAAAAATCAAGACTTTCCATGACAAAATTAATCCATTGTCTAAATCCATGATTTTCCATGACTTACCCCGAATTTCCAGGTGCGCGGAAACCATGCAAAGATGATGTTTTTATTCGATGAAACGAAAGAAATGCGTGAAATATACATTGTATTTGTGAACATTTATCTCCAGGGGTCGACAAAAATTTTCTCTCTACAAAAAAAGTTTGATCACCACAGGTCTATATAATTTAACTATTTAAAACTTTATTGTAATATATTATTTTCCATGTATTATAACAATTCAAGGACTAAAAATGAATAGATATTTTCATATAAATGCAGAGTACTTTTTGTATGACAACACAATTTTATAGGAATTGCGATCAATTTGAGTCGGGAGTCGGAGGTTTTAGTGTTAAAAGTTATGATTAAAAATATAAAAGACTTGATTTATGTGCAATGGACTTCGCAGTTGTTTACTTGATACTCTTTGGTTTTTCGCATATATACAAATTTTTAATATTGCTCACAAGATTTCTCAAAACCCATTTAATATAATGATGTATCCTTGTAATTGAACAAAAAATTATTGCTATGAGAGAAATTTTTTTACGATTTAGAGAGGTACGTGCATGTCAAAATTACCTCCTCCCTTCGAAAAATTGGTAAAATTATAAGAATGTTTTAAAAATATAAAATATGTTTCAACTTATGGTTCTTTTTAAATTTAGATTCAATTTTAGAAGTATGTTCTTTATTAATAAGTTAAAATAAACGTTTTCATGCAAAATATTTTTTAACACCCTCGCAAGTAAGCAGTTTTAAGAAAAAAAAATCAATTTATTAATTTATCAATATATATTTATTATTTTTGTAAGTATTTAAGTTTGGTTTATTAAAGAGATATATAATAGATTTCTACAAAGTAATATTGAAGCATTATAGAAGTAATATCTTAATGTTAATTTTAAGTGAATATGGTGTTAAATGATATGTATCAAAAACATTAATATAAACATTACTAAAAACATTTTCCAGATAAATTTTTAGAACTGATTAAATGAATTTGATTAAAAAAGTTACATATGAGGTAGAGTGAACTGTATCTTACATGAGAAATTTCAAAAACTTTAAAAATTTTATGGATTAGAATGATATTTTCTTGTGAGCACATTTCAAATATAGTACTATTGATAACTATATAATTAAAGAATTTGTGTTTTTTCACTAAATTACTAATAAGCTAAAAGCCTTGTAGTTACACTGTAATAAGTTATATGTAAAAATATAAAGATTTTATATATTAATACATAAAAAATATAATGGATATTACCCTAAAACCTAATAACACCTAAAATCTCTGTTTTCATAGCATCAAACTTGAATTTTGTATTGCTTCATTAACCCCTTCCGGCAAAATGACGAGTCTAGCTCGTCATTAGTTTTTCATTCCATACCGCACAATGACGAGCTACACTCGTCATGCGATTAAAGTTACTGTTAAATATGATAATTTAGTTTAAAATTTCTAGTGTACTGAATTTGGCAACACTTTTATCACTTGTGAAAATCACAAGTCACTATTGCATATTGTTTACTTAGAATTTCTTGGTACAAGTCATTGCCAAATTAATGAGTCAGAATAAAAAAAACCTACTAAGAAATGCCATGTGTGTTACAAGAATCAAATTAAAAGTGAGACTACTTGGCGGTGTAAACAATTAAGAATTCCTTTGCACTTTGTTTTGAAAAGTACCACTAGCTTGAAGACTATTATCTGTATACCTTATTAATGTTTTGCTTTGATATTTTCTTAATTTTACTGTTTGATATTATTTAACACTATGTAAAAAGTGGATTTTAATGAAGAATATGTAAGAATTGTAAAATGAAACAAGTTTTTTAAATAAAAATTAAATGGTTATTTCATTCACAATTTTTCATTATTAAATCATACCGGAAGGGGTTAATTAAAAAATTATATGAGGTAGAGTGACCTGTATCTTACATGAGGAATTTCAAAAACTTGAAAACTTTTATGGATTAGAATGATATTATCTTGTGAGCACATTTCAAATACAGTACTATTGAAAACTATAATTAAAGAATGTGTTTTTTTCCCTAAACTACTAATAAGCTAAAAGCCTTGTAGTTACACTGTAATAAGTTATATGTAAAAATATAAAGATTTTATATATTAATACATAAAAAATAATATAATTGATATTACCCTAAAACCTAATAACACCTACAAATATCGGTTTATCATAACATTAACTTGAATTTTGTTTTGCTTCATTAACACTAGATTGCCCGAGATTTCTTGGTTTGGTTTGGTTTGGTTTGGAGTGCTACGGTCTACTTTTTGCAACACGAGGGCTAATGAGACCGGGACCTACAGTTTAACGCCGACGAGATTTCTTGTATACCTATATTGCCCAAAAACAGTCAAAATGACTGCATTGTGAAAAAATAACAAATATGTAAAGAATTTGTTTAAAAATTAATTTTTAATATTATATAATAAAGGAGGGCGGAAGTAACTACAATTATTCATAAACCCATTTATATGTTATAGAAAAAGTCACCAAATTCTAAGAAATTGTGTCATTATATTTCATAATTGTTTTTCTAATTGAAATTAGAAGACAGTCAAAATGACTGCCTTGGGCAATCTAGTGTTAATTAGAATATGAAACGCGTTAAAGATTTTGATAAGTTGTAACAAAACTTATATTAACAAAGTTATTTTAGTTTGTATCAAACCAAAGTTGTTTTTCTTTGCTTGCGATTCAATCCTCATCAGACCGTAAAACTAAAATCCTTATGGTATATTAAGATATGGTAAGTTATTAAAAGTAGTTAGATAAGAATTAGTGCGATTTCGATCTTAAATAACAGTGAACACTATCTTAAACACGTAAACAATGTTTACGTTATACTTGTGACATCACCTAGAATCTCACGTGATCAGTGGTGAAAATGAGCTTGCTGATCATTTGCTGCTAGGATAAATCCCACTCTCGGTTGCAAGTTCGAAGTAGAAATTTGATATTCGCAGCCCAGACCTGTTAAATCATCTTTAAATTAAACGGATTAACGTGTTTAAATTTGCTTAAAATGTTACAAGCTTTAAATTTTCTTGTAGATAAGAATATCTACGAGGTTTGGAACTTAAATAGTTCCAACTATTTATTTACATGGAATACAAAACTATTCATGTCACCATGATTTACAGTCTCAATATAGTCTCTAGTATTATGTATAACCTGTTTCTAGCGACGTGGAAATCGCAGAATACCTGTAGCAGAGACTGTTTTGTTGATAGTTCGAATGGACCGGTCTAGTGCTTCAAGAATCTTATGGAACAGTCCTGAAGCGAATGCCACAAAGTGGTTCCTTCATCTTAGTAATTAAGTAAAGGCTTAGAATGTGCAGCACAATGGTATGTGCAAATCTTGTCTGTTGTGACAGCTCACTAAACGTTTGTCGTCGATCACTGTCCATTAGTGTTTTTTTTTTTTTTTATATAACCCCCACCCCCCCCCCCCCCCCCCCCCCCCCCATTTTTTTTTTAAAATTTTTTCATTAATTATCCCCCACCCCCCCCCCCCCCCCACCCCCCCCCCCCCCCACCCCCCCCCCCCCCCCCCCCCCCCCCCCCCCCCCCCCCCCTTTTTTTTTTTGGCAACAGCGTGCACTTCTGCTTCGATGACACTAGGACGACTCGGCCGATGCATGTCGGCCCCATTTAGATGCCCTTCATTGAAGGCTTTTGCCCATCTTTTTACAGTTCCGCAAGGCAATGCAGATTCCCCACAGGTCTCTTGAAGCCCTAAATGACATTGTCCGGTTGTATGCCCTCTGGCACATTCAACTTTAAGCCAACTTCGTTGTTTTTGTTTTGAAAACATCCTAACACTTACTTTAGACAGCAAGCTAATACAAGAATGTTCATCCAGTCACTAACCATGTAGCAAGAACGAGTCTTTTTGCTGAGAGGTAATGTAGGTATGTATGTAGCTTAAGTGTGGTATACGCGACATTATTTAACACTTTGTTTTTTTTTTTTTTTGTGTTTTATTCTGTTTCTTTTTTTTTTTTATTTATCGTTTGTTGCATTTATGAAATAATTTTTTCCTATTTTTTTTATTTTTTCTTAGGGTTTGTTTAGTTCTGCTATTGCTTGTTTTACAGTGTTGCTAATATTAAAGTTTCTATCCTCGTATTAACCCTCCGAGTGGAACACACCGATTAAAAAAAAAAGTCTCCAAAAATACGCTAAAGGTTTATTGTGTCAATGGCCAAAGCGTTCTATGATTTTTTACTTCACCTTTTGTCGACTAGAATGGAATACGGGAAACCCACCCTCGTTACTGTCCCTTTACTTCCGGTTATAAATAGATATATAAATAGATATTATAGATTGTTAATTTTTAATACACATAAAGCTCGTTAAGTCTCTAAGATCATCCCATAAGAAATAATGGATTCGAAAAGTACAAATAAAAATATTCTTTAAGAGAATTATTTATATTTTACGAAAGTTATCCAAGATATTTAAGTGCTGCAATTGGAGATGCATCTGTTACCACAAACGAAATACTTCGAAATAGAGATTTACAAAGCCATGAAAAGCTATCAGCGTCTTTGTGCCTCAGGGTTTAGGGGTGTATCCCTCAACAAAAGTCTATCAAAGAGGGATTGAGTTTCTAAACAATCGACCTGACCCTCCTAAGTCAAACACTGGCAGAAATGTACATTACATCCATTTTCGGAACATTTGAGACGTCGAAAATTGTAAGTGAAAACCGCTTTGAAGACACCATCGGTTTGGCGAAATTGTACGTGCGAACCGCTTATAGGGTTAACGCAGACTTGTAAATTTTTGTTATACATGTAACAATGTGGTCAAGTTTCAGCAGAAAAGCTGGAAACTAATGATATAAAAGATCCGACAGAAAATTAGTTTGCATAACATTTGTACAAAATTTTTACACAATTCCTACAATATTCCCAGAAACATGAGAAACTCTTAGACCCATATTGTCATAATAATTACCTACATTAGTATGAAAAGTAACTGTTTAATATTTATGCAAGGAAGAATCAAAATAGTTCCAACTCAAAACCAAATTCACTGCTCCAAATTTCAAAAAATAAGTTCACTACAGAATCAAAGTAGTTCCAACTCACACCCAAATTAACTGCTTGAAATTTCAAACAATATGTTGTAATACAGTGCATGTATGCTAAACCCGTGTCACGTTCGCACATACAAATTAATCCCGTTTACTTGAAAACTACCGTTTTAGAAACTGATCAATTATTTAATATTTTTTAAAATTTTTAAACTGATTGAAACCACGATAAAAGGACTTGACAATTTCGAAACGAGACAACTCAACTTTTGACATTGCTTACATTTTTCGTTTAACAATGCACTTGCGGGCAACGTATTTTGCAGTCTGTCACTGGAGGGCTGGTCATGAAAAAATACGTATTTAGTAGATTTGTGGTGGATACCCCCTAACCACCCCAAATCTACAAAATACGTATAATTACATGTATGTGTAGCATTTTAGGCATGTTAATTGCACTGCTATGCAGAGCTTTGCATTTTTTCTTTCCACAAGTTATGATTATCGAGTTACTCGGACTTTTGTTACGTTATTTCGTCTTCTATCGAATTTTTAGCTCCGGAACGTACAAGTCGTATTTTGTCAATTCGAAGCTTGGTTTTTATTGTTGAATACAAATAAAATAAGCCGTTGTGACAAAGAAAGTGATGAAGAAATAGGCGCTGACAGATTATCAGACTTTCATTTTAAAAATCGTTTATTTTTGTGATTTCGTAAAAATATTGTTTTTTATTTTGTTAAATAATCATACAGTATACATTAAAGTGTAAAACCAAAAAAGTTTCGTTCATAAAACAAAGTTTTTGATTTACTGCAATTTTTCTGAATAACTCAACTTTCGCGAGATTCACGAAAAAACGCTCGCTGCACGCGTAAGTTGACGATGAAGTATACCACATGCCAAGTGTTAAATTGCCAGAGAAAAAAAAGCTTCTTTAAGTCTAATAAACTTACTCATTAAAGAAGTTGTGCTGGATGTGCTCAGTGAAAATTAACCAAGGGTAAAACACAATCTATCCCGTTTTGTTAATTTTGAGCTAATTTAAGATACAGTTAATTCTGTTGTAGTTATGATTAACAATGTTCTACAATTAAAAACAAAATCCTCACAAACTGATATTTAGTCCCTTGGGAATAGAATACTGTTCTAAAGGAAACCTTGATCTAAAAGAAAAGTTTAACTTTAAAAATAAACTTTTGTTTAAAAAAAGTTTTAGTTAATCTATATTATCCAAAATAAAAAATTAGCATGTAGATGATTGTAATAAATTTTGATATAATTTGTAAGAACCAAATTAAAATAAACTCTCCAAACACTGACCGCTCTTCTATTTGGTAACACAGGGCAGTTATCCACTAGAAAACGCGATCAAATATTTGCAGGCAAAATTTTGATAACCTTCCAATAGACTCCAATAAAAGGAATTTGATGTATCAGAAAAGTACTATTTAGTTCCGACTCAACCGAACAATTCTGTGCAAGATGAAAAAACTAACATTTTATTTTAAAATATCATTTCTATGCAACATTTAATGAGGTTTATATATGATGTTAATTGGCAATGATCTCTTTATATAATAATAGCCTAAGTTATTTGTCCGTCTGTCCTCTAATTTATGAAGCGGTTGGACCTGGAATGGATAAATGCATCCATATTGGATTCTTGATGAATTAAGCTTAGCAAAATGCAAAGCGAGAAAATTTATCTTCTCCTGAATTATCGATCCGATTCAAAACTAAATTGGTATACATATCCTTGAAATCGCAGCGAAAAACACCGTCTTCAAGACGTTCGAAATCCACACCTTCCCTCCTTTTCCAGTGTTTAATGCCATTGTCAAAAGCAGGCTATTAAATTTATAAATTTATCACATAACAGTTAAAAATAACACTTTTCTTAGCATTCCGATGTCATTCATTTAGCCATTTCATGTAATCATTTATTTTAAATTTAAATATCGTCTGCACTATTTTCATACGTTTTATTATTGAACTTTGCTATAACGGAAACACTTATATTTGGCTTAAATAATAGATTATGTACATATGTGATAGTTTTATATTTAATCATTGATTACTTTTTGTTCAATAAAACTTTTATCACCAGTATTATCAACAAATTATTTTCATACAAGAATAGGAGCCTATTTCACGGACTAATAAATATCTAGCGTTTAAGTGATATATCTTTGAAAATTAATAAGTTTGTTCGTTTGTGTGTTTTTATACATAACCACACGGTTTGTAATAGATTCGCTAAATTTTGGACAACCAAAACAAAAAAGAAACCATTTTTTTTACCTCCCTCATTAGGGTACTTCTGGAAAATTAAAAATTTTCCTGATCCCGTTATATGACAGGCTATATGCTAGTTTTGAACTAGTATTTTATTTAAAAAAAAAAAGCCACCTATCAGATACCACTGCAAAAACAGTGGGCTATGCTTACATAAGACCATCAACCGTTTGATTGAAGACATTTTATTAGAAAGATGACTCTCACGGATAAGAATTTGCAAAAATGAAGAGAATGGAATGTTTGTTGTTCCAAAAGAGATGAAAACAATGAGATGAAAGGGGGAAATTCGGTACTACTGTGCAGATTGTCACGTTAGACTTTGCCTCTCATGCTTTAAGATTTATCACACATTTAAAAATTACCAATATTTATTTATATTATACGTAAGTTTATTAAAGTTTTTCAACGTTTAAAGCTTTTTTTTAATTCTTTCTATTCTCTGGAAAACCAACATTTAGTCAATAATCCCGATTATTCGATTTTCATAAAAAAAGAATTGAGTTTAAAATAAAATAAACTCAAAAGTTAAAAATGAAGGCATATTACACAAACACAAATTTATGCAATTTTCCTGAATACAAAACGTTTACTTTTATGTTCGTTTTCTCCGAAATTATGCGATTAAGGAGTTAACTGCACGTAACTGTACAAAAATTAACATGTTTGTTTTAGCTATGTTTTAGTAAGTATATGTTGTCAATACATCTATTTTGCACTTTTTCTTAGTAATATACTTTTTATATATACTAAAAAAATAAAAGTAGAATTTTGTATTTTGTTCAACGTATATAAATGTCCCCATCTGACCAACCTACTAATCTGGGATTCTAATCGCAATTGTAAAATGCCATAGTATTTTTAGCAAACTGAAAAGGAAAAATAATGGACAATTTAAAAATGGGCTACAAATTTTGTTTTTTAAATCCCAAATTTAAACTAATTGTAATCAACAAAGCTTCGAAGTAGTCATTGGAACAAACATCTTTCTGCAATAAAATTTAAGTGAGCAGTCCAATATATTGCTTACAATTGCTCTTTTCCGGGTATAACAGTTTTAAATGCTTACACAAATAACGTTTTGTGCCATTAATACAGGACTACAATTAGTTTCAGTCAGTCAGTATTTTTTTATGAAACCCTTTAAATTATGAAATTATTTTTGTAGAGTGCCTGAAACAATTGCACACAATTTAGGATCAAAAGAAATCCAAAATTGAACGAAGGTATCAATTATTAAAGAACATCGCCAAAGAAACTCAGCCAAAGATATATCACTAAAAGATCGCCAAAGCACTTCTCAGACATTGCAATTCAGCAAATTTTTAGCGACATCAACCGAGTAATAGAAGTATACTTACAATTTCATTAAATACACTTACAAAATATTACCGTATTAATTATAATACGGTATTTCGAATGATACAGGAGAGGAATTGATTAGTATTTGAAAGTGGTTGGGGTCATTTTCCTTAAAATTTTTGGTACCTTCAATAATTAATTAAGGTATCCGTCTACGTTCGGGGAACTTTTTTCGTTAACCGCAGAATCTAATTCATGTTTTTACATTTTTAGATTTTTTATATTATCATAGAAAATTGCACTTAAAAAATTTATTCCTGGAGAAGTTTTTATAAAATTTCTAACAAATGAAAAAAAATTAAGTAAACAAATCGAGTTTTCTTCAAAAAGGTCTAATTTTTTTTTTAAATTAAACTATTTCAATATTTTTGACGCAACACATTTCTTAGGCACTGGACTAGTGAATCACCTAAAATCTCTGCTTAATTTACATTTGGTAAAAAATTTTGGGTCCTTCCAAATCATACACATTGAATTTTTAACGAATTTTCATTACCTTTCTATCTAACTATGAATGTAACATTAAAAATTATCCAAATTTAAAGCTTGGGTCATTCACTAGTAAATACTATCAACAACATTCATAATTTTCAACAATATATTTTTATAACTTTTTGAGAAATAACATTTCAAGTTTCAACATTATTAAAAATATCGTTCTGAGAAAAAAGCGTTCGAAGTTTATGAGAGCAACTTTAACTATTAAAAAATTAGATACATGCTTAAAATTCCCCACACTTTCTTGCTTCAAAACTTTCTAATTGCCAAGTTGCTAATTATTAAAAATACTAGGAAAACGTTTAAGCTAATCGTCATGAAAATTAAAAAAATTTGTAAAAAAAAAAATGCTCATTAAAAAGGATTTAAATTCACAACTTCCGGTTTCGAAGTCGCAATTTTCGCTTTGTTTTAACAGCTGTCACGGATGTTTAAACAGCTGTAACTTTTCTTTAAATTGCTGTAGAGACAAAACAAAAATAGATTTAGAAATTTTAAAAGTTGAAATTTTACAGTAGATAAATAAAAAAAATTATGACTTTTGGCAAAAATTGATGTTTTTAACGTAGAAGGATACCTTAATAGTACTTAATTCAATAAAAATTTAAGTACTATTAACAAGGTATTAGGAATAAAATTGCATTAACTTTCCGTTACCGGTATTGAAACGAACAACTCAGTACTGGTACTTGAGCAGAGCGAGGTTATGGTAGTGATTTGTATAAGTACTATAAAGTTGCAACTATAGATAAAAGTAACTGTAGTTCCATATATAAAAATGACAAACTATTTAAAAACGAAAATGTAGATTTATTTTAAATCTTAAAATAATAACATATTTTACTATGTCCGCCTACGTGTCGGGAAAAATGCACAAGTACAAAAAATAAACAAACCAACAATCCCCTTACATATCCAGTAGCAGACATCTCATACAACTTTATGTAGCCTCCACACTATGGCCAGTTGTTCACCACTTCCTGATGGTGACCTCGAACGATGGTTCACAGGTCGCATCCACACGCTGGCCCACTGAATGAGCTGAGCGCATTGATTCGTCCATAGGGTCTACTGCACACTTAAGTTGCGCATCTGACTGCCTTTGATCTTTGGAGAAAAACCGCCTCCAAAGCCATCGTCCGCCAAGGCTATTTTATCGTCTGCCGCCATCGGCCAGGATAAGCCAAATCCCCTCCAGACGGTGGTGATGGCTTGCGGTGGACCATAGTGTGGAAGCGCCTTAAAATATTCATGCAACTTCCTCTCCTACTCAGCCAATCACAAAATTACACAGTTCGTAGCTGCCGAGGGAGAGTTGAAGTCACAATCAAACATACAGCGAGAGTCAGCTTTACTAATTGCGATTAAGAAGCCTCGGTTAACTTTAAACAAAAAAGAAAAATTGCCGGGATTCACCGGAAGTTGAGAAGGTGCCTATTCGGCTGCAACTACTAACATTTTCAACTTGCATTAATAAAGCAATCCTTACACATATGTGGGAGGTGATGTAGGGTTTCCATGAAGATTGCTGTAAACATTCATGCCGCAATCAGGGATGTTAGACCCCAGAGCAAAATGGAAATCAGAAATTCATCGTGGAAGGTTACAAATGCCACATTAACTCTCTCCGCTACACAATTTATTGTTAATAAACTTATTTGCAATTTGCAGCTTTCGACGATGATTTAACATTTTTATTACTACTTTTGTCTATAGTAGTTCTCAAACTAGATTAGAAAATTTACTGATCCAGACTGAAGGCTGGGTACGAAGCATCTAGAAGTTAAAATTCCCAGTGGTCCTATTATAAATTTTGATCCTTGTGGTGGTGTAGTTTGGTTTGGAGTGCTACGGTCTACTTTTTGCAACACGAGTGATAATGGGACCTACTGCTTAACCCATATTGTACCACACCAACTAAATATTTCTGTGAGTTATTAAAACTTAGTCCATATCATTAATATGGTGTAACTAAGTATATAAAACCAAAATTTTGAAAAAATATAATTTTTTTATGTAATTGGCTGTCCTATAAATAGGTCCAATACCCTACTAAAGCTTAACAAATATCACTTACATTGCATTATATATCACTTATATTGCTGATTCATAGATCAAATTTGGGGAAACAGTCAAAACAATGTCCAACATTACATTTTAAGCATACTGTTGTTGGTTTTCCCTTGCAGTTATTGAACTGGCAGTAAGAGAGTAAGTTTATCTGGCAATCTCCACTTTTTCTAGAATAGACATCTAACCTTGTTGTGTCTAGGTGTGTGAACAGGGGTTTTGAACTGGTTTTCATTGAAAGATAAGAAAAGAATGTGTACTATCAATGAAATATCGAATTCATGGAAAAATAATCGGGAATGGACCGTTGTCTTAATTTCAGGACACGTTTTTTATACTTACAAAATACACGTGTAAAATATATTTTTCGACAAAAACTTTCAGCTACATTATTAGCTCTGTTTTTAAACTAAAAGTAACCTCCACAATATTTGAAAAAATAATAAATATAAAATTAAAGATTAAAAAATGACAATTTTGAAGAGGTTGCTGACAATAAATTTTACAATAAAATATAATTTGATTTCTCAGTTTTCTTGTTACTATGCTAAATTGTGTCTATTTTAAAGGTGTTAAAATAAAATCCACTCAGAAAATATTTATAACTTTGATATTAAATGGAATTTTACTTGCTGTCCTGTTTATAGGACAGCGGTCCAATATGGGTTAAAGCCGATTCCGAACGGCTACGAACATCCATGCCACTATGGGATTCAAACCCACGAACTCCGGTTCCGAAGGCCAGCACCCTAACCATTCGGCCATCGTTCGGCCTAATGAGACCGGGACCTACAGCTTAAAGCCGATTCCGAACGGCTACGATCATCCATGCCGCTGTGGGATTCATACCCATGAACTCCGGTACCGAAGGCCAGCACCCTAACTAATCAGCCATCGTTTGGCCCGTGTGGTGTAGATATGTGAAAAGTATTCCAGAATTTGAAGAATTTAGACTCTAGGATTATGACGTTAGTCAACGTAGTTATGTACCACCCATATTGGATTCCTCTCTGATCATTTTACCCCTGTAGAGAATTTCTTTGCTTCTGAGCAGATTTCTTTAAACAAATTTTATAGCCTTATAGAAATCAAAGTTCTTCAAGGTAAAATATAAATTATTTTCATGAAAATGCGTACTAAAAAATTTTTTTCATTAGAAAAAAAATCGAAGTTTTTCAAAAACTACCCATGAAACATTTATTTTCCCTTAAAATTTTAATAATGCATTATCATAAAGGATTTTTTTTAAATCTACCACAGTAAAAAATTACTTTAAAGACACTTTTAAATGCAACAAGTAGAACATTTTATACTACAGTTTAACAGACCTATAGAAATCCAATATGGCATGTGTAAGGAATTTGCACCCACGACTTTGTGTGCTCTGAATGACATTGGGAGAATCGCCCCATTTTGACCCCTTCCACGCGGCTTTTCTTAGGAGAAATAAGAAGCCGGCCGGCAAAGGGGGCTGATAACGTTTTTCGGAGGCACTGGTGGATGTTTTTGCAGGTTCTCGGAGGAGGAGTGTATGCCCTTTTCGGCAGGGCTCAAGTTTCCAGACAATCCCCCTCCCCGAAGAAGGAAGGAGGCTGTTGGAGTTCAGCAGAGAAGAGAGATTGGGGGAGTCGAGATTGGGCCGCCAGCTGAAAAACATCTCTCTGCGCTGATGTGGAAAGAAAGGACGATGCTCGATTTTTTTTAAATATCTAGCTAGGACTGGCTCTGAGACTCAATTATGATATGTCATTTTCTTTAATCATTTTTTTTTCTTAACTATGTGTAAATAAAAATGTCTGTAAGAGGTTTCCGAGGAATTATTTTAGAAGTAATGCATCCCAGCGACAGTTTAAGAACGTACCTGCCCCAGTAAAGTAGGCGGGCAGGTCTCACGCTAAAAACGTAGCGCACCGGTAGAAAAGAGGGTGCGTTACATACGTGGCCTCAGGAGTGGAGTCTGTCACCTGGATGCGGAAAAAGGAAACGTCAAAAATTTGGAGACTACGGCAAGAAACTGGAGGTATCATCGGCAACTGCGAGAACGACCCAGTGTCCCAGGAAGGAATCATCGGCAACGTAGCCCCCTAGATGCGGCAACTGGGACAGAGTTATCGGCTAAGGAGTGCCCAGGGAGCAGGAGACGCAATCGGCAACGTCGCGGTAGTCCCCTGGATGCGGCAACGGTGACAGAATCATCGGCCAAGGAGCGCTTGAGGAGCGCAAGATGACGTGCCATTCGTCGTAGTGATCGTGATGATCGTCAGAAAAGGTAGGCGCATGAACTGTGCTAGTTTTCTTCCCTGTTTTTCTCATGCTAAGTTAATTCGGTGCAAAGGGTCGCGCGCGAATTAGGAAATGTTTTGTTTGGGGTAGGCTTTGCGTTTCTATTGTTGTGTTTATTTTTGTTTCTCAGTTTATTATTTCGGTGTGTGTTGCATGTATTTAATGTTAACATTTATATATAAAAATTATTTTCTCTTCAATATCCTGTTTTTTCTTCTATTTAATGGTTAATTCTGCCATAGAAGGTAACGTGTGATTGTTTTAAGTGTATTTGCTCAAGTTGATGCTCTAGAATTATTCTCAAATAGCTGCGGGTTAGATAAGCATTTTACTATTAAAATGGATGTTCTGATCAGGGCCAGAAAGGCAGATCTTGTGCAGCTGGCACTGGAGATGGGGAATGAATCGTCGGGAGAGATGACCAAAACACAACTTAGAAAAATCATAGAAGGAAGTGAGGATTTCGAACGAGGAAATAAGCCAAGGGTTTGCTCGAAGGAATCGTGGAAGACAGGAAAGAGCAGGAATATCTTAGGAGATGCGAGGAACTCAGGAATCGCGAAGAGCAAGAATTGGCATATTTACGCCAAAAGCTTGAAAGCTTGGAGGCCGAGAAAGATAGGCTGCGGAGGAACGTTGAGGGCGTAGGTCAGAGATCTCTGTTGGGCGACGCAGGACCAAATCACGGTAAAATAACCGATAAGGATTTGTGCGAAGAGGCCCGGTTGCCTTCTCAACAAGGGAAAACGTTGAGGGGTTGGTTAGCAGGCTATCAGGGAGAATCGGCGCTCTCAAGAAAAACTGAGGAAAGACAGCAAGCTAGGGTTTGTGCGAAGAAAACAGGAGAGAACAAAGCAGTTTACAGAAAAACTCAACCCAGTAAGGGCAAGGAAACGAGGGAAGGAAAGGTGAATAGGGATTTTCCTCGGGAGAAAGGGGGCGGAGGAACGGCTCATTCGAAGTCTCCCCCCGGCATGTGCGAGGCGAGGCAGGAACCTGATACCCGGGAGCTCGTGGGTCAGGCGGAAAAGCAACCGAACAGGGATTTTTCTCGGGAAAGGGAGGACAGCGAAACGGCTATCCCAAGGGCTCGCCCCAGTGGGAGCAAGGATATCCGTAGGGATTTCTCGGAGGAGACGGGATTGGCAAGACCTAGTTTTTCCCTAACTAGTGAGCCGAGGGTCACTTCGAGGGGGGAGGAAAGCCTGGTTTCGCTCTCTGAGGGAGAAAAAATGCCCGGGGGTTGCACGGGGGAAAAGGCGCCGGTGAAAGGCGAACTCATCGCATCGGAGGAAAATTTCAAGGACCAAGAGAGGTGCGCGGAGCCGCCGAAATTTTGGAACTTGGGAGATTTTCGAAAGGGGAATTTTCTCTTTTCGGAAAGGTTTCGGTACCCTAAAGGGAAAGTGAAAGAGGACGTTGGTCAACTAGTTCATCTTGGTTCAATACAGATCGAAGTATTGGGACTCACACTTAAGTCCATATTCGGAGTACATGGGGAGTTGAAGAGAATATTGGCGAGGCCAGAGGTTTTGTATGAGCGGGAAAATGGCAATATTTTCAAACCCATTGATCTTCCTAACACTAGAGACCATAAATATATATTGTGGTTGGTGGACCAGCATACCAGATGGGCGCAAGAAATGCCTTTAGGAAGTTTAACGGTTAAGAACACCTGCGAGGCACCGTTAAATATCTTTTCAAGTAAGGGATATTCCACAGGTTTAAGGTGCAAAATGCATGGTCCGGAAGAGGCGTCAACAGAAGAGATCGCGCGGATAAAACAACCATTTGCTTCAAAACTGAGTTTTCCCTTAGCGCATCCCGAAAACGAGGGGAATAACGGCGAAAAAATTATTTCCCAGTTAACCAGGGTAAGAAAAGAAAATAGCCAAATTACGCTTCCACTCGGTTCGGTCAGCGGGGAAAAAAACCCCAGGTTACTGACTTACAGCCCTTAGAAGAACATCAAATTCCCTTTCGGATAGGCATCGCTCGCGAGAACGAACAAGTTGGGGGGCTAAGGGGGAAAATAAACCTCTTAGTGAACTTCGCGCCGAATGAGGAGGGGGAAGGAAGTTCCTTGGAGCGTTCGTTTCGTCGCGAGTGTAGCTCCGTAGTTATGGGGGTGACCCGAGAATTTGAGAGCAAAGAGGAGCGAGTTGAACGGAACGGGGCGGAAAAATGGAAAGGATTGGATTAGAAATGGTTGCGGGGTCCGAAGGCAGAAACAGAAATGCGAATCGGGATTGTTCGGAGGGCGGATTCTTCGTTGAAATTGAGGGATCTAAAGACTTTGCGTTTGAGGAAAAGGCGGGGGATACGGCAAGAGTAGCTTTTGGGAATTATCGGCTGATAAGGATGCTCATCGAGAGTCAAAGGGATCCTGTTCGCTTTTGCCAACGCAGGTCTGAAAAAGGTTTGGAAAGGGTTAAGGGTTTCGTGGTTTGGTACCCAGTGGATTTTTGGATAAGGGACAACGTTTGGAACCAAACGTTGAATTTTAAGGAGATTTTGACATGGTGGGGGAAAGCCAAATTCAAGATGAAGCTGAATTGTTCATTCTCTCACAAGCCAGGTGCACAACATCTCGCGGCGAGTGCCATGTCTCGGGTGGTGAGCGAAGCTTAGTTATAACTATTGTTTGGTGTTTTAATTTTATTTTATATAAAAAAAGCTTATATTTATCTTAGTATGTGTGCTTCCTCACCGGTTTCTTTAATATTTTTTGTCACTATTGTATTTGCTTAGTGTGTTTTAATTTTCTAAAAGTGTTTCGATATTGGTTTTTTATTTTTTTCTTATGTGCATGTATATATTGAAATTTAATTTTGATTAGTTTAGATTTTTTTTTTTTTTTGCGTTTAATACTTCTTGGCATATATAAGTTTTTTACCTTTGCACCTTATCATGAGAAGGGCGGGGAAAACAGAGTTTCGGTTCTGCTGCCACCGTTTTGGTCGTGGGTGGTGTTGAAATTAGGCCCCTTTTGAGCGCTAATTTCAAGCCAGGGGGGGCATGTAAGGAATTTGCACCCACGACTTTGTGTGCTCTGAATGACATTGGGAGAATCGCCCCATTTTGACCCCTTCCACCGGGGAGCATTAGCGATTTCTCTGAGAATTAAATTTTGAAGAACAGTAAGATTTCAATTTTTTCTGCATGAAATGTTAGTTTATTTATAAAAACATAGTAATAGCAGTGGTATAAAACAAATTATCAAATAGTAATTTTAATAATGATCCGATAATAACGCTCATTAGTACTTCAAAATTAGATAAATTAGTACATAAAATTATTTACATCTTAATCCCTTAACGTACAATGACATCTGGGAGACATCAGTCCTCTCTAGTGGTAAAATGGAATTTGTCGTCTCCGACAGACATTGTGCAGCGTTATATTAAATCATTTTAAGAGGCTGTTCACGCATTTTTTAGACGATGTATATTGTAGTCACAAAACTAAATTACATAAAATTCTTGTGTTTGAAATGTTGTATTAGGTAGCCCTTATTCTGAACCATCTTGCAACACCGTAATTTCCAGCATAATGATGCCTTTTGAAGTGTCAGAAGAGATATTCTATCCCATACCTCCTGAACAACTTTCCAGACTCCTGTAAGGGTTGTGGGACGACGTTTGGATAATGCAGATTTTAAAAGACCGAAAGCACAAAAATCTATAGGTTATCACCTATAGATTTTTGTGATCGAGAGATTTAGTACATATATCAGTGAAGGGTATAAGTTTGATATCGATTTTTTGTTCCAGTTCTTTTAGGAAATTTATAGTGGATTTTGGTATGCGACTGCTAGTTTCGTCTCGATGGAATTCCACAGATTGATGGCCCTGTGGTTAAAGCGATGATATTTCATTCAGAAAAATTGGCGATAAAGTATGTTCCTGATAGTACTTGGAATTAATCTTGACATTTCTTTCAACTCTCTCAATTTTTAACTTGCCATTTTATGAAAACCAGCAACAATCAGGAATCTCAAACTTTCTTTTGATTCTTTGAACCATGTACTTAATTTTTTCCCCTTTTATAATAATAAATGGCTCTTTTTTTATTGCAATCATTTAAATACACCCATAATTCATCTATCGTGACATTTTTTCCATTTTTCTTTAAATAAATGTTTTTCATACAGAATTCCGCAGCGCGTCCTGCGTTCAGCGATATTCTTTACAGAAAGACTATGCACATTGCGTTCTTTCGCTTTCTTAATATTTAAATCAACGTTTAACATTTTGTTTACAGTGGACTCCGATAATTTTAATTATTTTGCAACTGTCCTTTGACTAGGGTGATTTTCTTTTAACATTAAACAATGTACCTTTGCAAAATTTTGAATAAAAACAAACCTCTCAAGCAGCTGGCGATAATTTTAATTTTGACTACAATTGCAGTTATTTATTTTGCAACAAACGATTTTTTAATACCGCTAACCAAAATCGTCTAAAAAATGTGTGAACAGCTTCTGCATATTATTTAATGTACATTAGCATCCCATATAAACCTCCTTAAATGTTACGTAGCAATGAAAATTGCTAAATAAACCTTTCTCTTTCTCAACTTGCACAAAAATATTAATATGAGTATGGAATAAATAGTAGTTTTCGAACACATTAGATTCCGTTTCACTTGGATGTAAAGGGCGAGGGGTAATATGGAGAAATATCTAAGCATAAATGCAATTTACTAAATGGATACAGTTCTTCCTCGGTTGGTTGGTTGGAGTTTTACGGCGCAAGGTTCTATTTAGGACAACAGCGCCAAGCACAAGGTGCTTTTTCATAAAAACAACAAGACAATTGATAAAAGTGCCCTATTCCAAAAACAGAACAAGCTAAAACCAGCAAAGGTAAAATCGTACCAATTTATAAAATTTATAGAAATGTCTGCAGTATATATACAGGGTATCTGCCAAAATAAAATTTTTCAAATCCATGACTTTTCATGACTTTCCCTGATTTAGCGGATCATTTTCCATGACTTTAAAAAGCTTTCGTTAAAGTATATATGAATAAAACTTCTGACGTACATCCAAATGAAATATATGGTTTTAGAGAAATTACAGGAATTTTATCATAAAAAACTATAAACTTACTTTATAAGTGTTAATAAACTCACATACATAAAAATAAATTGTTGTATCTACATACCTAAGTTTAATCATATAGCAATTTTTCAATCAAAATGTTTCCAATTTGAATTCAGGGTACTTTGGTATTATCCAGGTGACCATGAATAATAGCCAAATATAACCCTATAATGTTTATATACAATATCCCTAGAGATAAACTTATATTTTGTGCAAAAATCTTAACTAATTTTTATTAAAAAATAATTATTATATCAATAAAATTTTAATCTACAATTTCAGAAAAAACCAGAATAATATACATTTACCCACCCATTAAGCTTTCTTGCTTTGAGTTTCCTTGGTGAACAAATTTTACTTGGCAATAGGGTCAATAAGATAATACATAAATACCAAACTCAGTAACTTCAGCCAAATGACAAGTAAAAATAGAATTAAACAATTCAATGCATTTTTATTTAATCGGTAGTTTAGCGGATCCATGACTTTCCATGACTTTTACTCATTTTACTTGAAAAATCATGACTTTACATGACAGAGTTAATCCATTGTCTAAATCCATGATTTTCCAGGTGAGCGGAAACCATGCATATAAAAGAATGTACTTAAATGATAAACATGAAGTGATTAAGGGATATACAACACGAAGGCAGATATATACGACCAAGACAGTTAAAGCATTCACTGAGCAGGACTTATATATAAGCCAACGGCAGTTAAGGTGTTAAAAGTGAGTATTTAAAATACTCAATATGAATTTACTTACCTAAAGTGGAATCAAAATTCAGGAACTTCAAAATCTCTAAGACAATAACCAGAAGGATGAATTCACCAGACCTTTGCTCTTAAAAATCTCCGTTACATTCAACATGGAAAACAGAAAAAAAAAAACCAATTAGATTATCAAATATAAGTTATTTAAAATATCGATATTTTAATAGAACAATTTAAAACGAATATAATATCTATATTTAAATAGAATGGAAGAATACTTTTTTTTGCGGGGGGGGGCAACTGGAAATACCGAACTAAGTGTAAACACATTTTATAGAATTTTATTGGTATATCCGAGAGCGCTAATAAATCCACCCCTTTCTCCCTTTTCGAGCGTTTAATGCTATTATTTCAAGTCCTATTTTTCCCGGTTAAGAGCAAGCGATTAAATATATGAATTTATAACAAAATAAAAATTAACACTTCCTAGCATTATGACGTCATTCCTTTAACCATCTGATTTAATCATTTCTTATTTTTAATTGTTTAGATATCGTCTGCATTATTTTCATACGTTATATTTAGATATTACGTAAATATTTTTTTTTATTTAGCTTAAATAATAGATGAGGTACATATGTGATAATTTAAAGTTAATCACGGATTATTTTTTTGTTGCAATGAAAATTTTATCACCGGTATTACCAACAAATTCTTTTCATAGAAGTCTAGGAGTCTATTTCACGGACTAATAAATATCTAGCGTTTAAGTTATATAACTTTGAAAATTAAGAAGTTTGTTCGTTTGTGTGTTTGTTTTTATACATAACCGCACGGTTTGGAATGGGGCATTCAAGAAGTCCCATCTCTGATCGCGGTATCACTGATCTAGTTTCTCTGTTTAGGATTTAACTGTATTCCTCGCTAATTCGACATCGCTTTCCGAGTATCGGCGACGTACTTCGGAAAACTTCGGAAGATTTTTTCCGAACCCGAATCTTTAAACCAATGACATTCCGCGGTATTAAAAAAACCTGGAATGGAGAAAGGCACCGTATTGGATACTTGATGAGTTACGGTTAGTAAATCCAAGCGTGTTAAGTTTAAAACGAATAATTTTTAGTCAGCATAATAGTAAAATTAAACATTTATTAAATTTAATAGAGTAAATGGTACCCCATACGGTCATTTCAACAGTTAGGACTGATAATGTTTATTTCGATAGCTTTCGTAAATTGTGTTTGAAACAGTCTTTTAGCAGAGACATTAGAAAACAATTGTTAGTCCCGTGGCACAAAATAAGGAGAGATTTGGTATTATGTCATATGATGTATAAGAAATAGCTATAGTTAGGTTGCAGTTTATACGAAATATCACGATATTCAACTATTGGAGAAATTTGCGATTTGCATGCAGCCGGTGAAATTTTTGATTACATGTTTGAGGTTTACCGTTTTCCAAATCTGGAAAAATAAAAATTTTACTGATCCATGATATGACGGGCTATATGATTATACATCTATATTTAGATTAATGTCCGATTTTTCATTTGAGTTTTATCAAAATAACACACATAAAAACACGATTTCTACAATGTAAGAAATGAAACATACTGAAAAATATTACTATAACGTTATTGACTCTAATTGTTTTATATTATATTGAAGAGTTTCCTTTGTAGGAATGTCATTACAACGATCCTAACATTTAATGTGCGAGCAAGAAAGATGGACACGCATATGTATTGAATAACATGACATTGAAACAGTCTTCTAGTAATAAAGGATGACAAAACTAACACTACTACAATGTAAGAGATAGTAGATAACTGACAATTTACTATTAAAAAAAGACATTTTAACTGAAGATCATATTGAACATGTCGTAAAAATAAAGTGCTATAGAAATAATATTTTGAGTATAGATTGCTTAACGTTGCCAAGGAGACAAGTTGAAATACATGGAAACAATCCGACTACTCTAACTTTACCCTAACATTTTTTAGAATACTCTGGAATTGCAACTGTCTTCGATAAATACAATAAAATGATAGTTACTGCAGTGTAAAACCATTTATATACAACAGAAAAAAATCGCACAGAAATTACATTTCGAGTACAGATTTGCTTGAAAATGCAGGGAAGATCGGTTGGAATGAATGGAAAACAATACAAATGGCATAATATTCAATGTGGGTGCATTGACTATGAACACACATGTATTTAGAATAATCTGCCATTGCAACTGTCTTCTATTAATACAGGGAGACAATGATAGTAACGGCAGTGTGAAATCAAACTACACTATCAAAAGTACTGCAGGAATTACATTTCAAATATAGATTTGATTAAAGCAAAGACGACCAGTGGCAATGCATGGAAAACGACTACCATAGCTTTTAATGTGGGTGCACTGATTAAAAGCACACATACATTTCGAATAACCTCGCACTGACACTGAATTCTAATAATACAGGATGACATTATATAATTGTTACTGCAGTGTAAAAAAAACACTGGCAAAAGAGCAATAGAAATTACATGTCGAGTATAGATTTACTCGAATTAGCTTCGAAGACCAGTTGCACTGCATAGAAGCCAATAGGACTGTCATAACATTTAGTGGGTTTGCACTCACTGAGTACACATAATTTTGGAATAATCTCGCATTGCAACTGTCTTCTATTAATACAGGATTACATAAAATGATATCAACTGCAGTGTAATATTATTTAAGTAAGCCGATACAAATACAATAGAATTTACATTGCTTGAATTGGCCGAGAAGATCAGTTGCAATACATGAAAGCCAATACGACTGCCCTAACATTTAGTGAATGTGCACTGACTATCATCACATATTTAGAATAATCTCGCATTGCAACTGTCTTCTATTAATACAGGATTACATAAAATGATATCAACTGCAGTGTAATATTATTTAAGTAAGCCGATACAAATACAATAGAATTTACATTGCTTGAGTTGGCCGAGAAGATCAGTTGCAATACATGAAAGCCAATACGACTGCCTTAACATTTAGTGGGTTTGCACTCGCTGAGTACACAAAATTTTAGAATAATGTGGCATTGCAACTGTCTTCTGGTAATAAAGGGTGACATAAAATAATAGCTACTGCAGTATAAATTTATTTAAGTACACCGGCACAAGTCCAATAGAAATTACATTTTCAGCATAGACTTCATTAAAATTGCCGGGAAGAAGAGTTGCAATACATTTAAGCCAATACGACTGCACTAACATTTAATGTGGGTGTACTGACCAGGAGCACACGCATCTTTAGAATAATTTCGCATTGCAACTGTCTTCTATTAATACAGGGTGAAATAAAATGATAGTTACTGTAGTATAAAATTATTTATATACACCGGCACAAGTGCAATAGAAATTACATTTCCAGTATAGCTTTCCTTTATTTTGCCGGGAAGACTAGTTGCAATGCATAAAAGCCAATATGACTGTCCTAACATTTAATGGGTATGCACTGACTGAGTACACATAATTTTGGAATAATCTGGCATTGCAAAAGTCTTCTATTAATAATGGATTATATAAAATGATAGCAACTGCAGTGTAATGTTTAAATACGCCGGCACAAGTGCAATAGAATTTACATTGCTTTAATTGGCCTGGAAGATCAGTTGCAATACATGAAAGCCAATACGACTGCCCTATCATTTAGTGGGTTTGCACTGACTGCGTACAAATAATTTTAGAATAATCTGGCATTGCAACTGTCTTCTGGTAAAATACAGGGCGACATAAAATGATAGCTACTGCAGTGTAATATTTAAATACGCCGGCACAGGTGCAATAGAATTTATATTGCTTGAATTGATAGGGAAGATCAGTTGCAATACATGAAATCCAATACGACTGCCCTATCATTTAGTGGGTTTGCACTCACTGAGTACACATAATTTTGGAATAATCTGGCATTGCAACTGTCTTCTGTAAAATACAGGGCGACATAAAATGATAGTTACTGCAGTGTAATATTTAAATACGCTATCACAGGTGCAATACAATTTACATTGCTTGAATTGGCCGGGAAGATCAGTTACAATGCATTAAAGCCAATGCGACTGCCCTAACATTTAATGGGTATGCACTCACTGAATACACATAATTTTAGAATAATCTGGCATTGCAACTGTCTTCTGGTAATACAGGGCGACAAAATGATAGCTACTGCAGTATAAATTTATTTAAGTACACAGGCACAAGTGCAATAGAAATTACATTTCCAGTAGAGCTTTCTTTATTTTGCCGGGAAGACTAGTTGCAATACATTAAAGCCAATATGACTGCCCTAACATTTAATGTGGGTGCACTGACTATGAGTACACATATCTTTAGAATAATCTCGCATTGCAACCGTCTTCTGGTAATACAGGGTGACATAAAATGATAGCTACTGGAGTAGAATATTATTTAAATATGCCGGCACAGGCGGAATAGAATTTACATTGCTTGAATTGACAGGGAAGATCAGTTGCAATACATGAAAGCCAATACGACTGCCCTATCATTTAGTGGGTTTGCACTTACTGAGTACACATAATTTTAGAATAATCTGGCATTGCAACTGTCTTCTGGTAATACAGGGTGACATAAAATGATAGCTACTGCAGTGTAATGTTTAAATACGCCGGCACATGTGCAATAGAATTTAGATTGAATTGGCCGGGAAGATCAGTTGCAATACATGAGAGCCAATAACACTGCCCTAACATTTAATGTGGGTGCACTGACTATGAGCACACATATTTTTAGAATAACTTTGCATTGCAACTGTCTTCTATTAATACATTTTTATAAAAAATAGTTATTGCAATGTTTAAATATTTACATACACCGTCAAATGAGCTGTATGAAAGGAGAATGAAGGTACAACATTTCCTGTCTAGATTTGCTTGAAAATACCGGGAAGAGCAATTGCAATGTATGGAAACCAATACGACTATCCTAACATTTAATGTGGGTGCACGGATTATGAGCACACATATTTTTGGAATAATCTGGCATTGCAACGCTTTCCTAGTAATGCAGTGTGACATAAAATGATAATTTCTGCTGTAGAAAATTATTTAAATACACAGACACGTTCAATAGTAATTACACTTCAAGAATAGATTTGCTTGAATTTGCTGTAAAAATGCAATACGACTGCTTTAACATTTAATGTTTGTACACCAAAACAACTACTCTAGATTTTAATGTGGGTGCACTGATTAAAAGCACACATTAAGAGTAATCTTGCATTGACACTGACTTCTAATAATACAGGATGACATTAAATAATTGTTACTGCATTGTAAAAATATTAAAAAACACCGGCAAAAATGCAAAAGAAATTATATTTCGAGTATAGATTTCCTCGAAATGGCGTCGAAGATCAGTTGCAATGCATGGAAGCCAATATGACCGCCCTAACATTTAGTGGGTATGTACTCACTCAGTACACATAATTTTAGAATAATCTGGCATTGCAACTGTCTTCTGGTAATACAGGGCGACATAAAATGATAGCTACTGCAGTGTAATATTTAAATAAGCCGGCACAAGTGCAATAGAATTTACATTGCTTGAATTGTCCGGGAAGATCAGTTGCAATACATGAAAGCCAATACGACTGCCTTATCACTTAATCTGGGTGCACTCACTATGAGCACACATATTTTTAGAATAATCTCGCATTGCAACTGTCTTCTACTAATACAGGGTGACGTAAAATTATAGTTACTACAGTATAAAATTTAAATACACCGGCACAAGTGCAATAGAAATTACATTTCGAGTCCAGCTTTCCTTTAATTTGCCTGGAAGAATAGTTGCAATACATTTAAGCCAATATGACTGCCCTAACATTTAATGTGGGTGCACTGACTATGAGTACACATAATTTTAGAATAATCTGGCATTGCAACTGTCTTCTGGTAATACAGGTTTATACAAAATAGTTATTAAAATGTATAAATATTTAAATACATCGTCAGAAGAGCAGTATAAAAGGAGGCTGTAGGAAGGTAGAACATTTCTTCTGGTAATTCAGGGTGACAAAATGATAGCTACTGCAGTAGAATATTATTTAAATACGCCGGAAAAAGTGCAATACAATTTAAATTGCTAGAATTGGCCGAGAATATCAGTAGCAATATATGAAAGCCAATACGCCTGCCCTAACATTTAGTGGGTTTTTGCACTCACTGAGTACACAATTTTAGAATAATCTGGCATTGCAACTGTCTTCTGGTAATAAATAATGACATAAAATGATAACTACTGCAGTGTAATATTTAAATACGCCGCCACAATTGCAATAGAATTTGCATTGCTTGAATTGGCTGGGAAGATCAGTTGCAATACATTAAAGCCAATACGACTGCCCTAACATTTAATGTGGGTGCACTGACTATGAGAACATATTTTTAGAATAATCTCGCACTGCAACTGTCTTCTAGTAATACAGGGTGACATAAAATGATAGTTACTGCAGTATAAAATTTACATACACCGGCAGAAGTGCGATAAAAATTACATTTCCAGTATAGCTTTCCTTTATTTTGCCGGGAAGACTAGTTGCAATACATGAAAGCTAATACGACTGCCCTAACATTTAATGTGGGTGCACTGACTAAGAGCACACATATTTTTAGAATAATCTCGCATTGCAACTGTCCTCTACTAATAAAGGTGACATGAAATAGTTACTGCGCTAAAAATATATAAAGACATTGGCACAAGTGATTTAGGAAATTACGACCTTTCGAATGTACATTTGCTGTAATTGGAGAATAAGACTAGCTTCAATGACTGTAATCCAAAAGAACTGTCCTAACATTTATTGGGGGGTGCACTGACTATGAGCACACATATTTTTAGAATAATCTCGCATTGCAACTGTCTTCTAATAATACAGAGTGACATAAAATGATAGCAACTGCAGTGTAATATTTAAATACGCCGGCACAAGTGCAATAGAATTTACATTGCTTTAATTGGCCTGGAAGATCAGTTGCAATACATGAAAGCCAATACGACTGCCCTAACATTTAGTGAAGATGAACATATGAAAATATGAGTACAAATAATTTTAGAATAATCTGGCATTGCAACTGTCTTCTGGTAATAAAGGGTGATATAAAATGATAGCTACTAAAGTGGAATATTAATTAAATACGACGGCACTATTGTAATAGAATTTACATTGCTTGAATTGGCCGGGAAGATCAGTTGCAATACATGAAAGCCAATACGACTGCCTTAACATTTAGTGGGTTTGCACTCACTGAGTACACATAATTTTAGAATAATCTGGCATTGCAACTGTCTTCTGGTAATACAGAGTGACAAAATGATAGCAACTGCAGTGTAATATTTAAATACGCTGGCACAGGTGCAATAGAATTTACATTGCTTGAATTGGCCGGGAAGATCAGTTGCAATACATGAAAGCCAATACGACTGCCCTATCATTTAGTGGGTATGCACTCACTGAATACACATAATTTTAGAATAATCTGGCATTGCAACTGTCTTCTGGTAATACAGGGTGACAAAATGATAGCTACTGCAGTGTAATATTTAAATACGCCGGCACAAGTGCAATAGAATTTACATTGCTTGAATTGGCCGGGAAGATCAGTTGCAATACATGAAAGCCAATACGACTGCCCTAACATTTAGTGGGTTTGCACTCACTGAGTACACATAATTTTAGAATAATCTGGCATTGCAACTGTCTTCTGGTAATACAGGGTGACATAAAATGATAGCTACTGCAGTGTAATATTTAAATACGCCGGCACAGGTGCAATAGAATTTATATTGCTTGAATCGGCCTGGAAGTTCAGTTGCAATACATGAAAGCCATTACGACTGCCCTAATATTTAGAAGAGATGCACTTACTATGAGCACACATAGTTTTGGAATAATCTCGCATTGCAACTGTCCTCTACTAATACAGGGTGACAAAAGGTTATAGATGCTAGAGTGGAAAATTTATATACGTCGTCACAAGTGCAATAGAAATTAAATTTCAAGTATAGTTTTCCTTGTAATCAGTCGAAGACTAGTTGCAAACGCATAAAAGCCATTACGACTGCCCTAACATTTAATGTGGGTGCACTGACTATGAGTACACATGTTTTTAGAATAATCTCGCATTGCAACTGTCCTCTACTAATGCAGGGTGACATAAAATGATAGCTACTGCAGTATAAAATTATTTAAATACATCGGCAGAAATGCAATAGAAATTACATTTCCAGTATAGCTTTCCTTTATTTTGCAGGGAAGACTAGTTGCAATGCATAAAAGCCAAGACTCTCCCAACATTTAATGTGGGTGCACTGACTATGAGCACACATTTTTAGAATAATCTCGCATTGCAACTGTCTTCTCGTAATACAGGGTATTATAAAATAGTTACTGGACTAAAAATATATAAACACATTGGCACAAGTGATGTAGGAAATTATGACATTTCGAATGTACATTTGCTTCAATTGGCCAGGAAGACTAGCTCCAATGACTGCAATCCTAATCAACTGCCCTAACATTTATGGGGGCTGCACTGACTATGAGTACACATACTTTTGGAATAATCTAGCATTGCACCTGTCTCCCATTAATAGAGATTGACATAAAATGATAGCAAATGCAGTGCAATATTTATTTAAATACGCCGGCACAAGTGCAATACAATTTACATTGCTTGAATTGACCGGGAAGATCAGCTGCAATACATGAAATACAATACGACTGCCCTAACATTTAGTGTGTTTGCACTCACTGAGCACACATACTTTTAGAACAATCTTGCATTGCAACTGTCGTCTGGTAATACAAGGCGACATAAAATGATAGCTACAGCAGTGTAATATTTAAATACGCCGGCACATGTGCAATAGAATTTAGATTGAATTGGCCGGGAAGATCAGTTGCAATACATGAAAGCCAATACGACTGCCCTAACATTTAATGTGGGTGCACTGACTATGAGCACACATTTTTAGAATAATCTCGCATTGCAATTGTCTTCTACTAATACAGGGTATTATAAAATAGTTACTGGACTATAAAAATATATAAGGACATCGGCACAAGTGATGTAGGAAATTATGACATTTCGAATGTACATTTGCTTCAATTGGCCAGGAAGACTAGCTTCAATGACTAATCCAAATCAACTGCCCTAACATTTATTGGGGGTTGCACTGACTGAGTACACACACTTTTGGAATAATCTAGCATTGCATTTGTCTTCCATTAATACAGGGTGACATAAAATGATAGCAACTGGAGTAGAATATTATTTAAATATGCCGGCACAGGCGGAATAGAATTTATATTGCTTGAATCGGCCGGGAAGAACAGTTGCAATACATGAAAGCCAATACGACTGCCCTAACATTTAATGTGAGTGCACGGACTATGAGCACACATATTTTTAGAATAATCTTGCATTGCAACTGTCCTCTACTAATACAGGGTGACATGAAATGATAATCACTGCAGTGTAATATTATTTAAATACGCTGTCAGAAGTACAATAGAAATAAATTTCGAGTATAGGTTTCCTTTAATTTGCCGGGAAGAACAGTTGCAATACATGAAAGCCAATACGACTGCCCTAACATTTAATGTGGGTGCACTGACTATGAGTACACATATTTTTAGAATAATCTCGCATTGCAACTGTTTTCTAGTAATACAGGGTATTATGAAATAGTTACTGCACTATAAAAATGTATAAACACATCGGCACAAGTGATGTAGGAAATTACGACATTTCGAATGTACATTTGCTTCAATTGACCAGGAAGACTAGCCTCAATGACCAATCCAAAACTACTGCCCTAACATTTATTGGGGAGTGCACTGACTATGAGTACACACACTTTTGGAATAATCTCGCATTGCACCTGTCTTCCATTAATACAGAGTGACATAAAATGATAGCAACTGCAGTGTAATATTTAAATACGCCGGTGCACGTGCAATAGAATTTACATTGCTTGAATTGACAGGGAAGATCAGTTGCAATACATGAAATCCAATACGACTGCCCTATCATTTAGTGGGTTTGCACTCACTGAGTACACATAATTTTGGAATAATCTGGCATTGCAACTGTCTTCTAGTAATACAGGGTGACATATAAATTACATTCACTGCCGTGTAAAAATATTTAAAAACACCGGTACAAATGCAATAGAAATTAGAGTATAGATTTCCTTGAATTGTCGTCGAAGACCAGTTGGAATGCATGGAATCCAATACGACTGCCCTAACATTTAATGTGGGTGCACTGACTACGAGCACACATATTTTTAGAATAATCTGGCATTGCAACTGTCTTCTAGTAATACAGGGTGACATAAAATATTAAATTTACTGCAGTATAAAATTATTTAAATACGCTGTCAGAAGTACAATAGAAATAAATTTCGAGTATAGGTTTCCTTTAATTTGCCGGGAAGAACAGTTGCAATACATGAAAGCCAATACGACTGCCCTAACATTTAATGTGGGTGCACTGACTGAGTACACACACTTTTGGAATAATCTAGCATTGCATTTGTCTTCCATTAATACAGAGTGACAAAATGATAGCAACTGCAGTGTAATATTTAAATACGCCAGCACAAGTGCAATACAATTTACATTCCTTTAATTAACCGGGAAGATAAGTTGCAATACATTAAAGCCAATACGACTGCCCTAATATTTAGTCTCGGTGCACTGACTATGAGCACACATTTTTAGAATAATCTCGCATTGCAACTGTCCTCTACTAATACAGGGTGACATAAAATGATAGCTACTGCAGTATAAAATTATTTAAATACACCGGCACAAGTGCAATAGAAATTACATTTCCAGTATAGCTTTCCTTTATTTTGCCGGGAAGACTAGTTGCAATGCATAAAAGCCAATACGACTGCCCTAACATTTAATGTGGGTGAACTGAGTATGAGTACAGATATTTTTAGAATAATCTGTCATTGCAACTGTCTTCTAGTAATAACATTTGACACAAAATGATAGTTATAGCAGTATAAAATTATTTAAAAACACCGGCACAAGTGCAATAGAAATTACGTTTCCAGTATAGCTTTCCTTTAATTCGCCGTGAAGAACAGTTGCAATACATTAAAGCCAATATGACTGCCCTTACATTTAATGTGGGTGCACTGACTATGAGAACACATATTTTTAGAATAATCTCGCATTGCAACTGTCTTCTAATAATACAGTGTATTATGAAATAGTTACTGCACTATAAAAATATTTAAACACATCGACACAAGTAATATAAGAAATTACGACATTTTGAATGTACATTTGCTTCAATTGACCAGGAAGACTAGCTCCAATGACTGTAATCCTAATCAACTGCCCTAACATTTAGTGTGTACTCATTGAGTACACACACTTTTCGAATAATCTCTCATTGCACCCGTCTTCCATTAATACAGAGTGATATAAAATGATAGCAACTGCAGTGTAATATTTATTTATATACGCCGGCACAAGTGCAATACAATTTACATTGCTTGAATTGGCCGGGAAGATCAGTTACAATGCATTAAAGCCAATGCGACTGCCCTAACATTTAATGGGTATGCACTCACTGAGTACACATAATTTTAGAATAATCTGGCATTGCAACTGTCTCTTTGTAAAACATGGTGACATAGAATGATAGCTACTGCAGAGGAATATTTAAATACTCCGGCACAGGTGCAATAGAATTTACATCGCTTGAATTGGCCGGGAAGATTAGTTGCAATACATGAAAGCCAATATGACTGCCCTAACATTTAATGTGGATGTACTGACTATCAGCGCACATATTTTTAGAATAATTTCGCATTGCAACTGTCTTCTAGTACACAGGACGACATAAAATATGTTACTGCAGTATAAAATTTAAATACTACGGCACAAGTGCAATAGAATTTACATTTCCAATATAGCTTTATTTTATTTTGCCGGGAAGACTAGTTGCAATGCATAAAAGCCAATACGACTGCCCTAACATTTAATGTGGGTGAACTGACTATGAGTACACATGTTTTTAGAATAATCCCGCATTGCAACTGTCTTCTAGTAATACAGGGTATTATGATATAGTTACTACACTGTAAAAATATATAAACATATTGGCACAATTGATGTAGGAAATTACAACATTTCGAATGTACATTTGCTTCAATTGACCAGGAAGACTAGCTTCAATGATTGTAATCCAATAAGACTGCCCTAACATTTATTGGGGGGTGCACTGACTATGAGTACACACTTTTGGAATAATCTAGCATTGCACCTGTCTTCCATTAATAGAGATTGACATAAAATGATAGCAAATGCAGTGCAATATTTAAATACGCCGGCACAAGTGCAATACAATTTACATTCCTTTAATTGGCCTGGAAGATAAGTTGCAATACATTAAAGCCAATAAGACTGCCATAACATTTAGTCTGGGTGCATTGACTATGAACACACATACTTTTGGAATAAACACGCATTGCATATGTCTTTTAATACAGTGTGACATAAAATGACAGTTATTGCAGTGTAAAATTTAAAAACACCGCTAGTGCAATAGAAATTACATTTAGAGTATTGATTTGCTTCAATTGGCCGTGAAGACCAGTTGCAATTTATGAAAGCCAATACGGCTGCTCTAACATTTAGTGGGGTTGCACTGAATATGAGCACATTTATATTTAGAGAAATCTCATTCCATCTGTCTTCTAGAATTGCAGGGTGACATAGATTTGCTTGAATTTGGCGGGAAAACAAGTTGAACTACAGAAACGTCAATAAGACTGCTTTAACTTTTAATATTTGTGCACCAAAGCGGGTTACACTTTTTTTTAAATATTCTAATATATAAACTATCTGGTAATGCAGGGTGATATAATTTAAAAAACAAGCTTTAGAGCTGTGTAAAAAACATTTTAGTTTTAATCATCCATGTTACTAGAGGAAATCGGAACATTTTTCTTTATAGATGCACGTTAATTTGCCGTTAAGACCATATGCACTGTAGGATTGCAAGTATGACTGCATTGACATTTAATGTGTCTTTTACAGTCCATGAGTACACATTTTTAGAATTATATGTTATAGCGACAGTTTTAATAACTCAAGTTAAAACAAATGTAAAAAAAATGACGAACACCAATGAAGAATTTTCAAATGAAAATAAACCGTTACGATTTTTATAAGATATTTACATTTTAACTATAGATTTACTTGAGTTTACTAAGAATACCTGATGTTCCTTTTGAATAAGAATACGGCGTGTCTGATATTTAGTTTAGGTGTATTAGACAGTAATACGTCTGCTTTTAGAACAATATTTTTGCTATTTCCTTCTAATAAAACTAGCCATGATTAAAACAATCAAAGGTACTAGTATACTAATGAATGTATGGAATCAAACTTTTGTATTATATTTTTGGTTGTGTTTTAGAGAATAAATTTGTTCATGAGTACATTGAATTTAGTACATGTATATAATATTTTTTTTACATAATTTTAATTTAAATCGATTTTACTTTACACTTAATTGCACTTTAGCTGTCTAACAGAAGTTTTCTGTCATAAATACAAAAGTACAATTGGAAAATATAATTTGATCATTTTATATTTAATCTAATAGAAATGCAAAATAAAATTACATTAGGGACCGGAACATTTTAAAACTTAAATGGAATTTCATTTAATGTAATTCTAGGTTTGTATGAATAGGGGATGGCATGCATAGTGAATATGAATGCTAGTATTTATATTCAATAATAATAGATATTATCAGTTTGATAATATCTATTATCAAAGAGCTTACTTGTATATATTGTCATCGCAATAACTTTTAGAGCTCGATTGTGTGGCTTTTTTAAAATAAAACCTAAATTCTACAACTTTCATAAAATGGTATCAAATTCACAACATTATGCGTAAAAAGTATCGCACATCGGTTTTTAATTTAACTGTAGTGAAGCAACACGTAGCCTAGCTGAGCTTTTTCAATAGTACTATATTAAACCTCTATAAAGACAACTTATTTGAGCTTAGAGACAAATTTTGTTTACTCAAACCCTATGTTTTAAGATATAGTACCTTAAACCATTTTAAAATGCTCTCCACATACTTTGAAATCTTTAATCGAGAGAAATCTAATTTTGGGGAATAATTTAAAAGTTTGTAGCATAAGAGTCACCACTTTGGATATTCTTTGAAATACGGTATATAGTTTTGATAAACTTATTAAATGTTTACAAGAATAAAGCTATTTAAAAAATATTGTTTTAAACCAGTCGAATGTTGATACATATATTCGTAAGGAGCTTCAGTGTATGAAATTTCTCAGTGAAAAAAATACCATTTTAATGATAAAATCCCCTATATAATAATAGTCCAAGTTATCTGTCCGTCTGTCCTCGAATTTATGAAGGGGACCTGTACTGGATAGAGGCATCCATATTTCTTGATGAGTTAGGGTTAACAATGTTCGAATTCCACCCCTTCCCTCTTTCTAGCATTTAATGCCATTTTTTTCAAGCACTATTTTCCCCTGTTAAGAGCAGGCGATTAAATTTATCAATTTATCACATAATAAAAAGGTACAATTAATTTTTCTAGCATTATGACTCCATTCTTTTAAGCCTCTCATTTATTCATTTCTTATTTTAAATTATTTAAATATCGTCTTCATTATTTTCATAGTTTTATCACTGAACTTAGATATTACGTAAATAATTTTTTTTATATTTAGCTTAAATAACAGATTAGGTACATATGTGATAATTTTAAAATTTTCATTGCAACAAGCAATAATCTATGATTAAATTTATCACTGTATTAACAGCAAATTCTATCTCTCCAGGGTGTAGTAGAAATGATAGTTTCATTCCTTTACTTCCCTTAATTAGTATGGCAAAAAATTTGGGAAAACTTAACGATAATTTCGACGTAGCTAAGAAAACTTTGAATTATCTTTCTAAATGAATTCAACGTGATTCTAAACTGCATTCACAGTATCTGGTGACTTTAGAGAGTATGCATATAAGCAATTTATAGCGCGTGTACCAGATAATTCTCAGCCAAAAACATACCATTTTTTTATCTGCCTCATAAGGTACTTTACAATTCTGGAAAATTATTAATTTTACTAATCCCGTCATATGACGGGCTTATATGCTAGTCAATAAAAATAAACTTAGAAACAGAACATTTTATTTTGATATTTGTATTGCTATGTAACGCTTAATGATTGTTCCGGTGCATCCGGAACAAAACTAAACTTTTCTGCGATTCGTTTTAGGCGCTATTCAGAACTTCACTTCGTGACCAGCACTCCACATCGTGTACGCATCCGCGCGGCAGCTGACATGCTGTCAGTTTTTCATTTCGTTTCGCACATGCGCATTTTTATGTCATACTTGTTTTTGTGTTTGAAAAGAAGAGTTTTCATTCACATAATTAACCACATCGCAACAATGAGGTTTACATATAATGTTAATTGAGAATAATTAAGTATTAGAATATAATATATTTAAAGTAATAGCATAATATTTTCAGTCTCAAAACACCGATCATGACGAAAGATCAGACAGTAAATTGTATGTTTACGCAGTTAACTGGGCAGTTATTAGCAGTAATATTCTAATTTATGACTCCCAAAATAGTGACGAGATTTTAATAATTTTTTGTCTGATAAAGGGCACTTTCTTTAGACTAACCCAAGTCCATTTGAAAGCGTAACATAACCCTAATACAGAAAAATCAGTTTTACATGACTAGATCAATCAACCCTTTGAAAGGTACAAAAGGGAATATGTGCATCTACAATTTCTAACAAAGGAATTTTAGTATAATATTTGGAGTTTCAACTCTCTCAAAGAATAATATGTATAAAAGTAAATTGATTCTCTTACCTTGAATTTCCAAAAATAAATGTTCCAAAAATGATAAAACTGATCCTTCGCAACCTGAAAAATATTAAATTTTCAATTAAAGCTTTGTTATCCACATCCACATAATAACTTAGAAACATAAGTAGGGATTACTTCCTGGAGATAGTAACTCTAATATGTTAAGATATCCGTCTAAGTTCGGAGAACTTTTTTCTTTAAACGTAAAAACTAGTTCATGTTTTTACATTTTTTATATTATAGAGAATAACACTTAAAAAATTTATTCCTGGAGAAGTTTGTATAAAATTTCTATTAAATTATGAAAATTTAGTAAAAAAAATCTGGTTTTCAAAAGGTCTATTTTAATAAATTTAATTATTTCGATATTTTTCGATGCAACACATTTCTTATACACTGGACTAGTGAATCAACCTAAAATCTTTGCTTAATTTACATTTGGTAAAAAATTTTGGTCCTTCAAAATCACACATTGAATTTTTAACGATTTTCCATTCCCTTTATATCTAACTATGAGTGTAACATCGTTAAAAATTATCCAAATATAAAGCTTTTAGATCGTTTACTAGTAAATACTATCAAAGGCATTCATAATAATTTTCAACAAAGTATTTTAAGAACTTTTTTGAGAAATCGCATTTCAAGTTTCCACATTTTATAAAAAATACCGTTCTGAGAAAAATTCATTTGACGTTTATGAAAGCAACTTTAACTATTAAAAAATTAAAATACATGTTTGAAATTCCCCACACTTTCTTGCTTCAAAACTTTCTAATTGCAAAGTTGCTAATTATTAAAAATACTAGAAAAATGTTTAAACTAATCTTGATGAAAATTAAAAAAGTTTTGTACAAAAAATGCTCTTTAAATGGATGTAAATTCAAAACTTTGGGTTCCGAAAGCGCTACTTCTGTTTTGACAGCTGTCACTTATGTTTTAACAGCTGTAACTTTAGTTAAAATACCGTAGAGACAAAACGAAAACAGATTTAGAAGCCTAAAAATGAAATTTTACAATAGAGAAATTTAAAAAATTATGATTTTTAAAATTACAGTTTTTAAAATTTTAGCACCTTTTATAGATTTTCTCAGTATTACATACACACTGCATCCAATTAAAAATCTGAATAATAATAGAGTAGGTCTCCAGAATTATGGATAAGAATTAGGTAAACAGTATACAAAGTATTAGGTAACATAGATAAAAATGCACTAGGGAAAATCTAAGTTACAAATAAGTTACTAAACACACCAAAATGAGAAAATTTTTTGTATCCTTCGCAGGGCGTGATTAAGATACTTTTGTGTTCAGGGCACAATCCGATTTTTGTGCCCTCCACCCCCATTGCAAATGTATAGCGACAAGGTATTATCATAATTACAGTCATAAAATTATAACATTGAATTGGCAAACATATTTAAGAAATTAGCATTAAATCAACATTCAAAATCAAATACACCAAATTTACATTTTGCGTAATCATTATCTCTGTTTAGCCATGCTAAAAATTGAGGACTTTTAAAGACCTAGAGTGACCCACTTTTTTTTATTTTCTACTTTGTCACACTCACAAGCTCTGTGGTGTAGAAAATAAGTAATAGAATTAATAATAGTTTAAATTGATGAGATGATTTAATGGTTTATAGTGGTACGTTGCTAATAATGTCTTATAAATATGCAATAACCCATAGGATAAAAAGAGCACAAGGTTTGTTGAGCGAATTTATTATCAGGTAAACAGTAAAATTAAAGTAAATGGGAAACAATAGAGTTCATGACAAACACAATTACCTCGTACATAAATTTATTAAAACTTAACGATGGTAGGGTAAGTTTGCAATTTTCCCTCACTTAATATGTGTTTCAAGCACTCGACTACATTTTCGTGCCCCAAGTTCCCGTGTAATAATCAGGCCTTGACCTTTCGTAACAAGGAAGTATAAATTTTAATGAAATAAAATGGATATTATATTTCTAAAGGTTTCACTTTATAGCACAAGTTGTGCAGTTTAAGGCAGGTGTAAACACAAAATACCCACTACTTTTTCTGTCTTATTCTACCATTTTTAAAGTGCCTTATCCCCGTACAATTATCAAATATTAAAAAAAAAAACAGTTTTTATATTGAAGAGTAAACGTCGTGCCCCATCCTGAAAACTTATATTTTGCATGAGTTGCAAAATAACTATCGATTTAATATCTGATGACCATCAATTGATAAGCGGCTAAAATATAAATACCAATATTTCAAGTGCAAAAATAAAAGCAAAATAATTGGGAATAAATTAAATAAAAATTCAAAAACGGGTCCACGGCACCCATCAAAAAAAAAAAAAATGCCAGGAAAAGTATCAAAGGGGTGAAATCAAAGTCAAACCATGGTGAAAACGAGCAGAACAAACTGCAACCACAGTGACAAACACTGTATGATTGACTAGGGAAGAACAACAATAAAATTTTAAGAATTCGAAGGGAAAAGTTAACCCTTAATTTGACAAGATGTTTTTTCAAATATTTTTTTAACTTTAATTTCTGTTATTTTCCCATGTCTGTATAGACATTAGGATCTCTGTAAAATAAACAAAAAAATATATTTTCCATTTTTCAGATAATATCCGCTGTGGCGACTGGCAATTATGTTATATAGTAGTTATAAATATGCATGTCTGGTGTAGTGGACTTAGCCAAATTAAGGGTTATAATTATATTCTGTTATTAGAAACTAAAAATAAAATAGAAGACTTATATACATAAGTTTAAAATAAATAGAATACACATACATTCCTCAGCATCAAGCCTGAAGAGATCAGAAAACAACGCAGGCCACATTGGAAGCGAATTGTATACCGGCAGGGCACACAATATGTTCTATGTATGTGTACACACATACGAGGTTTAGGTTTGATTTGGAGAGCTACGGTCTATTTTGACCAAGAGGGCTAATGAGACCTGGCTTTACTGCTTAAAGACTATTTCTAACGGTTAAGAACATCCATGCCAGCAGTGGGATTCAAACCCGCGAACTCTGGTACCGAAAAGAAACTATTTACCATTAGTCCATCGTTCGTCATACACATTTAAGATGAAACTTAATACATTAAAATTCATGTTATTCCTAAATTAGAAATGGAGCAGTTAATTTGCAAGTGTGCACAATTATATTTGATAATTATTAGTAAATGTATTGAGTAATTAGATTTTGATGATTCGATTAGATGTATTTAAATTGAATAATAATTAGTAATAACTGAATTATCGTATAATCAGTAAATCAATCTAAAAATATATTTACTATACACTATTGATTGCATTATAAATACACTACTTGATTGCATTAGAAGTATCGTGAATTTTGCTACGAATCACGAAATATTACTACTGGGACGCTATAAACCACACCTGATCAAAGTAATAAAATTTTTAGCTATTAATGTCCATAAAATGATTAAATCTTAATGTAAGAGATTGAAAATTACCTATCAATGTAGCATGTTACTAAATCATAAATTTACTGTAAATTTCATAGATAATAATGAATCTAGCAGAAAGCTGAATTCCTCCCCCTATTTAAACATACATCATTAGCAGTTAAATAATACTTTAATAAATCAAGAAGCCTTGAATATCATTTTTAAATTATTCAACATTCGTCTTAACGTATGATCATAAATTCTGCATAAAACAAATGTTTCTAAAATCTAGAATATAAAAATAGCTGTATTTAGATAAAACCTAAGAAAAAGGCTATCTCAAAGGAAACTGATAACTATCTCATCAAACACATGCAATAAGACACCTATGTGAAATTGCACTTGTCTCCAAAGGCATAGGTGAAAGCCCCCCCCCCCCTCACACAAAAATGTTCAGCCACCTCATCAAAAAGAATTTCTTTCCATTCTTATTTTACTAAAGTGAACATCAATATCAAGTGCCAATATTATAATCCTTTCGAAGTATTTTAGCTTCCATTTTCAGCTTTACCCATTTATTTTCTTTCGGAAAGTTGCTATTCGTATCTGAATGCAAAAGAAACTAATGCTTGCAATATCATACAAGGCTTTGCACATAAATGAAAAATGAACCCTTGAAACAACAATGTTCCAATAATGGAGCATAGACATGAAAACGTAAATTTTACCTTAAGATTTAAAAATAACATTTTGCTTTTGTCGTATTCCTGTAGGATATGTTGTATAATAATATATTTTAAAGTATTGCGGTTTTTCCATTTAAACTGAAATTTTGGTAAAATTAATTGCAAGGGAAGGTAAAATTGACAAAATATAGTAAAATATAAAGAATTGTAAAAGAATAAATAATTACCTAAACAAAATAAAACTTGTTGTACAAAATACTTTAAAATGTTATGTTCAATTATATATAAAAGCGAGATTGATAAGATTTTTTTACTTGTGAATTTTTTTTATTTTAAAATCACGTGCCATTACTGGAACATTGGCGGGTAAACGATTAAGAAAAATCAAGTTAAATTTTGTAAGTTATATTTCTCTACAATAAATAGCTGACGTTTTAATTTAAAACTACTCTCAATATTGGAAATTTTTTACACGGACGGTTTTAAAGTGTTCAGAACTGAACTCCTTTTAATATATTTTCTCCAAAAATCTAGGATTTTGCTGATTTAACTTACTTATGACCCCTTGAAATACATAAAACAGTATGCGTACAAAATATTATTTGTGTTATTCGAAACTTATAAGGGGTGTGGATAATACAACTATTCAATGAAAATGAAAACATTAGCGTTGTGTATAAAAAAGAATAGCTGTATCCAGTAACTTATAAATATATCCTGACAATAAGACATGAAAAAAATTTAGTTCATTAAAAAAATTATAGGAATTGTTTTATAAACATAGTACATTAATCTATTTTACTTGCTTTTTACTGAACAAAAAAAACATTAAATCACGTATTTATTCTAAGATAGGTAACTTCCATTTTATGTAACTCAAACCGAATTCAGAGGCCTTTCACTCTTACCTCCTACGTTACGTTCGGAATTTTCCCGCATACCCGCCACGTTTATGTCGATATAACACTTTTAAATTTACTAAGCCCCCCCAAAAAAATAGATATCTGCACAAACTAACGTGACACATAAGAATATTTAAAAGAAATAACGTACGCTTACCTTAAGATGTTACTTTTTGAAGTTACTCCTAGTTCACTTTAAAACGCCTATAACAGACTTAACAAAGCAAAATGGTCTATCAAGTTTACAAGATTCTTTCTTCTGTTTGAACATCTAATTAGTTATTCAAACTGAAGCGTGTGACGTCATTAGAGCTACAGCCAATCGCATTTCATGCCCACTTAAGTGCGTATCAAAATTATAAACATCTGCCTATTCACGCTGTATTTTAAAATGGAAATATCGATGTTATAGCTAAAGAAAGAATTTTATTGAATTTTATTTCTTCAATATTTCGAACAGATTTTACAAACTGCCATATGCTTAAAAAATGAGTTATTTTTAATATACACACATATAAATATTCAATTAAAGTAAAACTCGTACATTTCCTTTAAAAGGGAAAATTTGCATAAATTTCAGACTTTTATTAAAATCTAGAAATTGTTATAATAACATGGTATTCATAAATACACAATAACTAACCATTTCTACACATAAGTGAATCATCATATGTAATGAAAGTCATATTTATCTTTAAGAATTTATTTGATACTATAAAGTAGTTTAAAAACTCCGTGAGTTTAGATTTCAGTGTTAAATTCTTGGATAAAATAAAGACTGCAATAAATTCTGGATTATAATGCAAATATATCATTAAGAATAGTTAGGTTTTGGCTCATTATTGTTGGTTAAAGATAATCGGTAATTGCGTAAATTTAGGGCTGGTTAACCAAACTCGTTTAATTGCTAACCGCGATTAACCCTTGGTACCAAACAATAGTGGGGCACAATTCTCAGTTTAAACAGAGATCAATCCCGGTTAGCCGTTTGGTGATACCGGACTTTATAGTTTGGCGTTTAATCTCTGGTTAGCTCACAGTTTGTCTTGACTAAAGCGAAACAGTACCTAGATGATGTTTAAAATGAATTTTACTACTTCTATCGAAAGTAAGTTCGTACTTCGAAATATTTGGCACGAGAGACTAGTGTTCTATTCTATTTATGTTGAAAGTTCTCAAATAAATTCAAATGTCCGCGACACCACATTTTATTTTAACGAACACGAACACTACACAAAACATTAAAAACTAAATCTACGTTTCATCAAATCGAAATCATCTAAATCAAAAGGTGGAATGTTTCGATGCGTTCTTAATTCATTGCATCCTTCCACACACATCAAAGTTTTATTCTAAAAAAAAGCTCTTTCGCCGTTGCCAAACGGCGAAAAACTAAACTTCGCGGAGGTGACAATTAGTGTGGACAAACTTGAAAGTGAAAGAGAGAAATAGACCAGGATCTACTTCTTACAGCCGAATCTGAAGAGCTTCGAGCATCCATGCCAGGAGTGTGATTTGAACACTTAAACTCCTATACCAAAGAGCAGCTCCCTTCCCATTCAGGTATCCTTTAGCCAAATATGGAAATCACAAGCCGGAAGGCCGAACGATGGCCGATTGGTTAGGGGGCTGGCCTTCGGTACTAGAGTTCGTGGATTCGAATTCCACTGTGTCATGGATGTTCGTAACCATTCGGAATCGGCTTTAAGCTGTAGGTTCCGGTCTCGTTAGCCCTCGTGTTGCAAAAAAGTAGACCGTAGCACTCCAAACCAAACCAAAAACTGGAAGTCCTCCTGATTCTAACTGAGCTAGATTTGTGTTTATTAGCATTCCACTAACTTTCAATAACTAGACTGCTACTCACAGATACTCTAAACGTTCGAAATAGTCGATTTTTTCGACGAGATACGTCATTATGACGAAAATCCCTCCAGAGTAGCAAAAGTTCCCATTTGCAACATAAATCGTGACCATTTATTTTTGGACTCAAAACGGGACATTGGTTTATTTAGGTCAAATCATAGGTATCAATGAAACACAAACAACACTTTTTTAAAGTTATTTATTCAGAAAGAGTTAGTTGGATTAAAAGTTACGAATCACAAAATATAGGTACCCAAAATGTTTAGTTATATTTATATTTATCAGAAGAACAAATTTGTTTTAATATAGTTGGTGAAGATTTCAAGTAAGAATGAAACTCTAGGCAAGTTTTTTTTTATATTCACCTTAATTATCAACATCGTCTTTAGAACTGAAATTTGTAACTTAGTTTTCTCAGATGCCCCCAATTTGTTCATAATAGAAAATACTGGACATTTGTAGCAAGTAAATATAAAATACATTCAATTACAATAGAAGAAATTTTATGCTGAAGATTGTTGGTGCGAAAGTGTTTGAATACTCCCACCCAAAGGGTTTCCGTGGAAACTTTTAAATTATTTCATTCCGTTATTTTTTGCGATGTAATGTAATTAGAAATTAATGAAAATTCGTCAAAAACTTCAGTATCTTTATTACATTCAATATATTGCTTTTCAATTAATACATTCACGTTATGTATAGGTATACATAACGTGACCATTTATTTTTTGACTCAAAACGGGACATTGGTTTATTTAGGTCAAATGATAGGTAGTAAATGAAAAAACAGCACTTTTTTAAAGTTATTTATCCAGAAAAAGTTAGTTGGCTTAAAGGTTATTCAGAGAAATTAATTTGGTAATCATAATTTTTCACATACCTATGTGAGAAATTATGATTACCAAATTAATTTCTCTCTTTTCCTTCCGGTTGATCGAAATCTCTTCGAAATTCAAGGCAAACTTCATGTCAAAATTTACTAGTAGCGTTTTTGTCCCTAAATATTTCCAGAGTTTTATCCCATAAAACGGGTATCTCTTGTATTAATGGAATCGGAATTTCATTATCAATAACGCTCGTGTTCAGACACTATTGATATTCACAACGAAAGTCCAATGCAAATGGCCGAGAAAATCGCTGTGTGTGCAAACGTTCACTAGTTCGCATATACCTCTAGTTCGAGACGACGGATAAATTTCCGCTGAGCTCCAGTGGCACCAGACGGCTGCAGAGCTACCGTCGACGGCAAATTAACCGATCGTTTTTTACCGTCTAATGTGCAAGGTCTATTTTATTGCAATGGACTAACTACTATTGGAATGACTGTGACGGTAAATTTTCAGCTGGGGAAAATCCGCCGTTTGTGTAACCAGCCTAAAAGAAATGCAAATAAACCACACCAATCTGATCTGGAATGTGAAATATTACTACAGCAGAATTTTATGTCAATCACACACTTTTGTCTTGTTACGACACGAAGAGCACAAACACCTGCTACTGTTATCGCAAGCTGACGTCATTTTAAAACTCAGCTGTTCCTTTTTTAATGCTGATATGTTGCTTTTGTATTATTGATCTAGCATATGACGAGATCAGTAAAATTTTTAATTTTCCAGAATTGTAAAGTGTGGTTATGTATAAAAAAACTAACAAACTTCTTAATTTTAAAATGTCTTTCAATTAAACAGTTGGGGTTTTTATCTAAGCTTAGCCCTCTGTCTTTGCAGTGGTATCTGATACATTGTATTTTTGTAAATAAAATACTGATTGAAATTAGCATATAACCCTTCATATTAAGGAATCAGTAAACTTTAACAGTACCCTATAAGGCAGGTAAAAAAATGGTTTGTTTTTTAGCTGAGAATTATCTGGTACAAGCTCAATAATTTGTTTATCTTCATACTCCTCTAAAGTCTCCCGATACTGTGAATGCAGTTTAGAATCACATTGAATTCATTTAGTCAAACAGTGTGGTTATGTATAAAAAACAAACGAAAAAACTTCTTAATTTTAAAATGTCTTTCAATCAAACAGTTGAAGGTTTTATCTAAGCTTAGACTTCTGTCTTTGCAATGGTATCTGATACATTTTTTTTTTTGCAAATAAAATACTAGTTGAAAACTAGCATATAACCCATCATATTACGGGATCAGTAAATTTTTTTATTTTCCAGAATTGTTAAGTACATTATGAGGCAGATAAAAAACATGGTTTGTTTTGTGGATAAGAATTATCTGGTGCACGCTCAATAATTTGTTTACTTTATACTCTTCTAAAGTTTCCCGGTATTTTTAATGCAGTATAGTATCATATTGATTTCCTTTAATTAAACTGTGTGGTTATTTATAAAAAAACTAACAAACATCTTAATTTTAAAATGTTTAGCAATCAAACAGCTGGGTTTTTTATCTAAGCTTAGCCCTCTGTCTTTGCAGTGGTATCTGATACATTGTTTTTTGTAAATAAAATACTGATTGAAAATTAGCATATAACCCTTCATATTACGGGATCAGTAAACTTTTTTTAATTTTACAGAATTGTAAAGTACCCTATAAGTATTCATATTGACGTATAGTAAGACTTGTACAATTAATATTTAAACTGTTAAAAAACTTATTTATCTATGCAACTGCAACTCGAACAAAAAAATTCAGCAGTAATAATTATTTAACATTCAGAATTATATATTAACGTACAGTAATATATAATATATAGTAATATATTAAGATTAGTGAAATATATAATATATAGTAATATATTAACATTACAGTAATATATTTAACATTCCAAATTAGATTGTTCTAATTTTTTAGCATTTGTTTAAGGCTGTAACTCAGAGTAGCGAAAAATGGTGTAAATTAATCTTTTCATTTTATAACTAAAAGTTAATGCAGTGATAGTTACATACACTGAAGAGCCAAAACATTATGACCACCCCTACATTTTACAATGAACTCGACTGGATCACCTAGAAGGCACGTGATCAGGTGGAAGTTGTATTTAACTGCTGCTGGAGAGTCTGAAAAATGATACTTTTAATGTTATTGCCAACAAAGTACCCATAGATTAAAGCACTACCATTGACAGCAAACCCAGGACTAGATTGCTTGGCCCAAGGAGTATTGTTGCAAATTCGTCCTGTGTGAAGAATCATAATTTCCCCGAAGACAAAAATTCTAAAACTTAATCAAAATTCATAAAAATTGTTTTTTACGTTTATTTATCATTATTTAGGCCCTTTTCGGATTTTTAATGGGATTCATTTATTTTTAAAACATATATTTTTATTTTTTCAAAATTTTTAACTTTATCGTTTCTGATCATTATTATTCAATAAACAAAAATTTATAAAACCTAATCTAAATTAATAAAAATTATTTTTATGTTTAAAAATTATTATTTAGGCCCTTTTCGGATTTTTAATACAATTTATTTATTTTTAAAACATATATTTTTATTTTTTCCAAAATTTTTAATTTTTTCGATCTTGTTCACTATTATTCTACATTTTCGGCTTTTTTCGTACGGATGTCACTGGCCGCAAAAATATTTTATGTTTTTCTATCCCTAAACTCTCTACTCTCTAGTTTTGTGTTATGAACTCACGAATCCACCCTTCTATCTCTTTGCTCTTTTATGTGTTTATTTTTCGCTCGTTGTCATTTTTGTGCTTACTGACAGAACCTCTGGATTGATTTGAATGGTCCAGTTGCATCACCACCTTTTGATTTTTTGAAGAATCATTCATTATTATTTTTTCAAAATTTTTAACTTTTTTTCGTACGGATTCAATGGCCGCAAAAAAATTATGTTTTTTCTAATCCTAAACTCTCTAGTTTTGTGTTATGATTTCTATTTTGCTCTTTTATTGTTTATTTTTCGCTCATTTTTTTAAAACATAATATTTTATATTTTGCATCACCACCTTTGATGCCTTTGATTCCTGAAGAATCATTCATTATTATTCAATATTTTTGGCTTTTTTCGTACGGATGTCACTGGCCGCAAAAATATTTTATGTTTTTCTATCCCTAAACTCTCTACTCTCTAGTTTTGTGTTATGAACTCACGAATCCACCCTTCTATCTCTTTGCTCTTTTATGTGTTTATTTTTCGCTCGTTGTCATTTTTGTGCTTACTGACAGAAGCCTCTGGATTGAAGGGCTCGGCCCATATGGTCCAGTTGCATCACCACCTTTGATGCCTTTGATGCCTGAAGTATCATTCATTATTATTCAATATTTTTGGCTTTTTTCGTACGGATGTCACTGGCCGCAAAAATATGTTTTTCTATCCCTAAACTCTCTAGTTTTGTGTTATGAACTCACGAATCCACCCTTCTATCTCTTTGCTCTTTTATGTGTTTAGTTTTCGCTCGTTGTCATTTTTGTGCTTACTGACAGAAGCCTCTGGATTGAAGGGCTCGGCCCATATGGTCCAGTTGCATCACCACCTTTGATGCCTTTGATTCCTGAAGAATCATTCATTATTATTCAATATTTTTGGCTTTTTTCGTACGGATGTCACTGGCCGCAAAAATATGTTTTTCTATCCCTAAACTCTCTAGTTTTGTGTTATGAACTCACGAATCCACCCTTCTATCTCTTTGCTCTTATATGTGTTTATTTTTCGCTCATTTTTTGTGCTTACTGACAGAAGCCTCTGGATTGAAGGCTCGGCCCATATGGTCCAGTTGCATCACCACTTGATGCCTTTAATGCCTGAAGAATCATTCATTATTATTCAATATTTTTGGCTTTTTTCGTACGGATGTCACTGA
>CM063499.1:59316953-59366953 GCA_032207245.1 Pardosa pseudoannulata
TGAAAATTCAACCAATAATAAAGAAGTGCATTTTTCTGCATGAAAATAAAATCAGCTCACATTCACCTTCCAAAAAACTACAATTTTAAACTTAAGAAGTATTGAAAATTCAACCAATAATAAAGAAGTGCATTTTTCTGCATGAAAATAAAATCAGCTCACATTCACCTTCCAAAAAACTACAATTTTAAACTTAAGAACTATTGAAAATTCAACCAATAATAAAGAAGTGCATTTTCATGCATGAAAATAAAATCAGTTTACATTCACCTTCCAAAAAACTACAATTTTAAGTCTAATAAGTATAAAAAATTAAAATAATAATAAAGAAGGGCATTTTTATGCATAAAAATAAAATAATTTCACATTCACCTTTAAGAAAACTGCAATTTTAAAATTTAAATACGTTAAAAATTAAACCGATGATTAAAAAATGCATTTTCATGCATAAATATAAAATCAGCTCACATTCATCTTCAAAAAATTACAATTTTAAACTTAAAAAGCATTGAATATTAAACCAATAATAAAGAAGGGCATTTTTACGCATAAAATAAAATCAGACCGTAGTTACCTTAAAAAAAAACTTTACAATTTTAGATCTAAAAAATATTGAAAATTAAACCTATAATAAAGAAATGCATTTTTATACACGAAAATAAAACCAATTCGCAATTACCTTAAAAAATTTTATGTTTGTTTTAATAAATTATTACATAAGAAAAATACGCAAATAATTTGCTTTTCGTGCAGGCATCATTGTAAAAAGCAAAACAGAGTTGAAGTCAACGTACAAAGAAAACTATTTTGTAGCTTTACGGTTTGACCGCTAATTATGTGAAGTCAGCTCCATCCTACATATCATACCACTCACTGTAGGATGGCACACTTTGCCATTTGTGTTAATAAATTATTACATAAGAAAAATACGCAAATAATTTGCTTTTCGTGCAGGTGTCATTGTAAAAAGCAAAACAGAATTGAAGCAAACGTACAAAGAAAACTATTTTCAAGCAGTATGGTTCGACCGCTACCTACATGGAGTCCGCTCCGTCTCGCATATCATACCACTGGCTGTCGTTTTTATTGTACCCCTTCTCGAACTTTGGGCTGGCGTTCGAAGGATTCAGCGAAGATGCTCCGTCGGGTGGAACCTGCTGCCTGGAGCGGCGGTTGTTTCGCTTCATCGACATGTTGTCTGCTAAGCTGTCAGGGTAATCAGGCCTGTAGAGAAAAAAAAGAAGAATTTATTTAACTGGGTATAAACACCAAATGTAATATATAGAACACTGTTCCACAGTTGGCAATCCACGAAATGAAATCTAGATGTTATTTAAATTCATAAAACTCAATTAATAAATTTTAAATAAACAATGAATTTTATTTATGATGTATTATTCTATGTAATACAGACCAAGAACTTCATATTCCGAAGTGATTTATTACATAAAATATCTGCAATCTACTATTAAGAATTTTAAACCCCCTACTCAATCAGAGAATGGGTAAGTAAAGTAAACTGCATATCAGTTAATTGTTTTAGGAATGATATTCATTTAGTATTTTGGTGAAACAGCACTATTTTTCCAATTTTTTTAAAAACATTTCTCTCAAAACCAATACTTTTCTAGTTTTCAATATTCTGCTAATGGTAGTATAGCACCATTTTTCCAATTTCCTTTAAAAATTTCTCTCAATAATTTTTTCCAGTGTTCAATATTCTACCAGTGGTGAAACAGCACTATTTTTCCGATTTCTTTTAAAATATTTCTCTCAAAACCAATATATTTCTAGTTTTTAATATTCTACCAATGGTAAAACAGCACTATTTTTCCGATTTCTTTTAAACTTTTCTCTCAAAGCCAATATTTTTCTAGTTTTCAGTATTCTGCCAATGGTAAAACAGCACTATTTTTCCAATTTCTTTTAAAACATTTCTCTCAAAACCAATATCTTTCTAATTTTCAATATTCTGCCAATGGTAAAACAGTACTCTTTTCCAATTTCTTTTAAAACATTTTTCTCAAAACCAATATTTTTCTAGTTTTCAATATTCTGCCAATGGTAAAACAGCACTACTTTTCCAATTTCTCCTAAACATTTCTCTCAAAACCAATATTTTTCTAGTTTTCAATAGTCTGCCAATGGTAAAACAGCACTATTTTTCCAATTTCTTTTAAAATATTTCTCTCAAAAACCATTTTTTTTAGTTTCCAATATTCTATCAATGGTAAAACAGCACTACTTTTCCAATTTCTTCTAAACATTTCTCTCAAAAATATTTTTCTAGTTTTCAATATTCTATTTGTAAAACAGCACTACTTTTCCAATTTCTCCTAAACATTTCTCTCAAAACCAATACTTTTCTAGTTTTCAATATTCTACCAGTGGTAAAACAGCACTATTTTTCGAATTTTTTAAAATTTCTCTAAAATTTTCCAGTTTATATTCTACCATTAAAACAAATTTTAATTCTTTAAAAATTCTAAAAAACATTTTGTGTTGAATATTCTAAATGGTAAAACAATATTTCAATTTCTTTTAAAAATTTCTCTCAAAAAAACCAATTTTTATATGTTTTTAGTATTTTAAAATGGTAAAAACAGCACTTTTTTTTTCAAATTTCTTTTAAAATATTCTACAAAACCAATATTTTTAATATTTTGCCAATGGTAAAACAGCACTATTAATTTCATTGTTTTAAAAATTTTCTCTCAAAACAATATTTCTAATTTCAATATCTAATAACAGCAATACAATTTCTAAAAAATTTTCTCAAAAACGATTTTTATCAATATTTATCATATAAACAGCATTTTTTGAATTCTTTTAAAACATTTTTCTCAAAACTAATATATCTATGTTTTCAATCGCCAAATTAAATATACATACAATTTTTCTTCTAAAATTTTTCAAAACAATACTTTTAATTCATCATCCACATTAGTAAACAGCACTATATTTCTTTAAACATTTCTCCAAAACATATTTTCCTGGTCATATTCTGCCATGGTAACAGCACTATTTTTCATTTTTAAAAAATTTCTCTCAACATTTTCTTTTTCAGTTTCAATATTTTGATAAAAACAGTACTATTAATTTCTTTAAAATTCTCTCAACAATTTTTTCTATAATATGCCAATGGTAAAAGCACCATTTTGGAATGCATAGTAATAAAAAAGATTATATTTATGATAATTAGTCAATAACTAATCTTATATTGATAGAGGAATATTTCTGAGTTTTAACTCAAGTCTAATGGCATCTTTATGGCTAAGGGAATAACTTACATTATATGACTATTTTCAAAATCAAAATATATTTAAACAAATTATACAAAATTAAATTTCATGGTCAAAATAGACAACACCATACAGTTAAATGGTGACATTCAATCCAATCAGCTACATTTTTAAAACCAAAAAACCAACTTACACTGAGAGGTCTCCATTTGCATACGCTGTCTTAATATTGTCAACAGTTCCGTTTGGAGTGCTTCGGCTGCCGTATGGGTTTCCTAAGCTCTTTCCCATCAAGGGATTCTTTTATGTTGTACAATTTGCTGTTCAATTATTCTCCTTCTCACTTTCCTATTTTTGAGAAAATAAAGCAATAAATTATTATATTTACATAAATATTTATAATTAAGCTTCCATTAAATTGTTAAATTCTTGAAATATGTCTCACAAATTATTATACGTCTTCCATGGTAACTGCCAGTAACAGACAAGTTAATGGAAGCTATCTTTTGGATTGGAAGTATAATTGTTTGATAATATATTTAAAAGATTTAACATGTAAAATATGTCTCACAAATTATTATACGTCTTCCATGGCAACACACAGGAACAGACAAGTTAATGAAAGCTATCTTTTGGATCGGAAGTATAATTGTTTGATAATATATTTAAAAGATTTAAAATCTGTAATTTTATTATTTTTGGGTAGATAGAAGTACAATATGGACATATTTTGGAACTATCTTTGATAAGTATTAGTTAATAGCCTTCATGTAGTCATAACTATTTAAAAAATCTAAAACAAATCTTATTTACACTTTCTGGCATGCAAATAGCAGAACAAGTATCATAACTTTGAGAGAAATGTCTGCTGAGAATTAATTATCTAATTAATTGTTTTATACATGTTATATATGCTCCTCATTGAATTTTATTTAACAGAAATAATGACTCCTTTTAGTAAGACATTGAAGTAGTGCTGATAATTAATTAAAATGAATATCTATTATCATATATCTATGTCTAGATGTAATAATTATTCTACAATTATAACATTGATTGTCCGTTTAAACAATATGGTCACAATTAATTTTGGTTTAATATTATTGGAAGGAAGAACACAATCTATTTATGACTATACAAAAAATGAGTAATATTAATTTAAGTATTTTTATATTTTGATAGATACTTAATGTTCAATTTTGGCAAGGATTGTTGCAAAATTTATTACTCCAAACTGAAAAAAAAATACCTTTTTTTGCAAGATGAACATAAAAGAGCTATTCCCAAAACGGCTCCGAGGAAAATGACACTGCTGAGAGCAATTATAGCAATTTCTGTTGTTCCCATTTGACTTATCTTCTCTTGAACTGATACTCTTTGGATGCGCCCAATGTTGAAGTTATCCAAATTAGATAAAATCAACTCAGAACGTTGCTCCAAAGCACTGTATAGAAAGAAAAACACAGATAAATGTTAGTGATATCTTAAAAATATTGACAATAGTTAAGCAAAACTGAATATACAAAAGTTCTTACTAAATAGAAACGTAAAGTGTGTATTAAAATTGTTAATCACAATTAATAGATTTCTTATTTATGTATATAAATGGTTTTATTTATCGAACATAAAAGAAATAAAAACGGTTTGTTAAGTGAATAAAATGAAAAAAAGAAATAAAATAGGTTGTATTAAGTGTAAAATAAATAAAATAAATACAGAAATAGTATGTATTGAGTGAATAACAAAATAGAAAAATAAAAGAAAAGATAATTAAGGAAATATATATCAATTAATAAAAGATAAAGAAATAGGATGTATTAAGTGAATATCAATATAATAGAAATAAAAGAAATAGGTATGTATTAAGCAATAAAATGAATAAAAGAAATAAGATATTTTAGTGAATAAAATAAAAAAGAAAGGAAATAAAAATAGGGCATGTATTAAGGGAAAAAAAAAATAAAAAGAAATAAAAGAAATAGGTTTGTATCAAGTAAATAAAATATATAAATATACAAATAAAAGAAATAGGTATGTATTAAGTGAATAAAATATATAAATAAAAGAAGTGTGTGTAATGTAATACAATAAAAAAAAAGAAATTAAAAATAGGATTTAGGTAATAAATAAATGAAATTAAAAAATAAGTATGTATTAAGTGAATACAATAAATAAAAGAAATAAAAGTAGGTAAGTATGAATAAAGAAAATAAAAGAAATAGGTATGTGTTAAGTGAATAAAAATAAAAAAAAGAAATAAAAAATCACATGTAATTAAAGGAATAAAATAAATAAAAGAAATAAAAATAGGTATGTTTAAGTGAATACAATAAATAAAAGAAATAGGTATGTATCAAGTGAATAAAATAAATAAAAGAATAGGTATGTGTTATGAATAAATAAAAAAAGAAATAAAAAATAGCATGTATTAAGTGAATAAAATAAAAAAGAAATAAAAATAGTTATGTATTTTAAAATAAAAAAAAAATAAAAGAAATAAAAGAAATAGGTATTATTAAGTGAATACAATAAAATAAAAGAAATAAAAGAAAAGAAATAAAGAATAGGTAGAATTAAGTGAATAAAATAAAAAAAGAAATAAAAGAAATAGGTTTATTATGAAGTATAATAAATAAAAGAATATATTTTAAGTGAATAAAAAAAAAAAGAATAAAAGAAATAGGTATGTATTAAGTGAATAAAATAAATAAAATAAATAGGTATGTATTAATGAATAAAAAAGAAATAAAGAAATAAAGAAAAGAAATAAAGAAAAAGTATGTATTAAGTGAAAATAAATAAAAAAAAGAATAAAAGATAGGTATGTATTAAGTGAATAAATAAATAAAAAATAAATTAAAAAAAATTAAAAAATAGTGTAAGTAATAAAATAAAAAAGAAAATAAAAGAAATAGGTATGTATTAAGTGAATAAAATATAAAAAGAAATAAAAGAAATAGGTAAATATGAATATAATAAATAAAAGAAATAAATATGATTAAGTGAATAAATAAATAAAGAAATAAAAAGAAATAGTATGTTTTAATTGATAAAAAAATAAAATAAATAAAAGAAAAAAAATAGGTATGTATTAAGTGAATAAAAGATAATAAAAGAAATAGGTATGTATTAAATGTTGTTATAATAGTAATATGAAGAAATTGCAAGTTCAGTAAACATACTTTAGCAGAATGCAGTGTCTACGATATATTTGTATCTGTGTGAATATACAAGACAATTGCTAAAAAAATAAAAATTTATTTAATTCCAACAAAAAAATATAAAGTTACAGAATACATAAATATAGATGCAAAAATAAAATAATTTTATAAAAAGCAAAAACATATATATAAATTATTTATTTCTAATTTAGTAATAAATAATATGAAAGATTAATATAATGTAATAAATATATACTATATATATAAATAAAATATTAGCTTTTAATTGTATGTTTTATTGTTATCATAAAATTTTTGATAAATTAGAAATTTATTATAAAATACAAAAGTATATTGTTTACAGAAAATAGTTTATGATATAATTTTCAGAAAATTATTTTAAAAATATGCAATGACGCAAGCCACAAGAAATATTAAAAATAATCAGATAAAATTTTTTTGAACTTATAATTTATATCATAAGATTTCAAAACAAAACATTTTTATTAAATTGATATAAAATCTTACGTACTTAATAATCTTAAAATTGTATCATACTAAAAACTATTTTAATATTTACATTTATCTAAATGCATAAATAGAATAAAATAGTTTTATATAGGCAAATAATCTTAATGTATTTTGTTTAATAGTTTTCCTTGGTGGTAAATTGTTTATAAATAAAATAGAAATAATTTTTAATATAAATTCCCATAAATTTTTTTAAAAATATTAACAAAAACAATGAAAAAATATATTTAATACAAATTTTAGAAAGCTGAATGTTATAAATACCATATAATAAAATTTTTTTTTTCTTGATAATAATACTATTTTCTAAACAATTTATTTAAAATAAAATAAATTAAAATTATTTCCTAAATTTTATTGATTATTTATTAATATTTTAATAAAATACATGTTTTAATATTGTAGATTTAATATTTATAAAAATAAATCATGTATATATTTATAACAAAAATAAAATGTTAAAAATCAAAATTAATTAGAACAAATATCACTAAAAAAAGTTCTAACTTATAAATAAAAAAAAGAAAAGAAAAATAAAGTGAATTCGAAAACACAAGTTCCGCTTAGGAATCTAAATCACACTTTATCTCTCTGGAAGATGACATTCGGGCTATTCTAAAGAATGTAAGGTGGAGGAACATCACGCAAAATAATCATAAATTTATGTAAAATTTTGTTGTCTGTAAAAATTATAGATTGTATTTTAGTCTTTTATTGTCTAAGTTCACTCTAAAGTCCAAATATTTTTGATGTAGTATAGAGGGCTGTTAAAAATCTAAAGTTCAAAATATTTTATAATCTGTATCACATTCGTTTTTACAATTTATTAAATGTTTGTAAATTTTAAAATTGACACAACCAAAAATGACCCTCAAAACTCTCTTTTCGGAAACCGACAGAGCGTCTCTTCTTTTGATACTAGTGACCATGCTTCAAGGGCTTATATTAACACTTGTCCTTGAAGAGATTTCTGTATTAGGATTTTAGTTTTTTTAACCCATTAGCGCCCAGTGATCTATTTTTAGATCGCTAAACATAGCTTGGTAAACTCGCTTTTAGATGACCTTAAACCCACCCCACACATTCTATACTGCACAGGGGGCAAGACAAGGCATGCACCTGTTTACCAACAAGTGTTTTTTTTTGTTTTGTTTATATCATTGATCTAAAGCGATAAGAGAAAGTTTGTATCGCCCTTTCGTTCCGCCGTTTTTCTACGTTTCTTAGCATAAACACTGAAAACAGCTAAGTAATAAGCGAAAGTTAAATTTTTTTTGGCGATTTAATATCTTCATAGATGTAGCTATCAGAATATAAACCGATGTTATCTTAAAACAAATATAAATAGTAAAAATTAGTGTCAAAATACTGCTGATCTAGAAATAGATCACTGGGCGTTCGGGCGTTTTTTTTCCTGACCCTGGTAATATTACGTTTTTTCACCTTTAGATGAAAATATGAGTTGAAAAGTATTTAATAGCTTTCAGGATGCAGTTGATTATCTGTTTTTTTTAACAAATTAAAGAGGATATTATTGCCATATCCACTGATGTAGATGAACTGACAGATGAAGAGAAAATAGATGATAAGTTACATGCTCCATTTGTAAATGATATTGTTGGTAAAATAGAAGTAATATCAAAATATGAGTGTGATTAAATAGATTTACCTTCAACGTTTGAGAGGAAGCCTAAAATATTAAAAACAGAAAAGCCAAAAATTGTTTGGAAAAAAAAAACCCGAATTATACCAAATGGTCGGAATTAGGGGAAACGTATAAGAATAATATTTTGGCAATGGAAAATGATCTTGCAAATGCATCTTGCATCATTGCTTTGAAAAACTTTTTTCTGATGAAGTATATAACGTAATTGTGGATGAGACTATTTTCTATGCTAAAAATGTCAAAAACGACCATGATTTAATTATCACTAAAGAAGATATAAAGATATTTATAGGGTTTTTGATATATTTTGGCTATCTTACTCTTTCAAGTGAAATATATTATTGGAGTGATGTAGAAGATTTAGTGATAGGTCTTGTACAGGACTCTTTTAATAAAAATGCTTACCTAAAAATAAAGTCATATATTCATTTCCAAGACATTTCAAAAGCAGATGAACGTAAGAATGACAAATCAAGATAAAACTCCTTTTGGAGAGAATAAGAGGTAAAATATGGTACTGGTGTCTATTCACTCGAATAATTGATATGGCTGTAGTTAATGCAAGTATTCTGCACAGAAATATTCATAAAGGTGATTCTATGCCCATGTAAGATTTTCGAAGAGCTGTTGCTGTAAAATATCTAAAATTGGGAATCGGAAAAAAAGTTTTGAAAGGTCGACCTTACAGTTTTCCTTCATCCTCAAAAGCTAATCTCAGTCATGATGTTCGCTTTTATAAAAGGGATCACAATATGGGACAAAGAAAGGGCAAAAGACGCTGTCGACTTGTAGGGTGCCAAGGAAGTCCCCTAACATATTGTGTGAAGTGCGATGAAACTTTATGCAAGAAGTGTTTCTTCAAATTCCACACTAAACTGTAGAAACATTGAAATTTTATTATTTTAAAATAATTAAACTTTACTAAGTACATTCTGTAATATTGTGAAATTCTGCATAAATAAACGTTTTTTAAAAGAAAATGCATTAGTTTTTATCTATTTGGTTCGATTTTACCACGTTATTGAAGTACTAATGATTGTTGTGTATTTGCTAAAATATATCCTCCGAACGCCCAGTGATCTATTTTTAGATCAGCATTTTTAAAAAAAAACTAAGGTACGTATTGATAAAATTCGATAATAATATTCATGTTGATGGTAAAAGACACCCAATTTATGAATTATATGTCAGTGCGTCAAAATAAAATAATTTGGGCGTTAATGGGTTAAGAGGTATATTTGGCAAAGAATAACTAACTAAAAGTCAACAGTGGGTAAAAAATAACACTTTCCATAGTTCTATTGTTAAAATATTATAACTGAAATCTTTATCCACATACCTTTCTCTGTCTTCATATTCTCCTTCGTGGTGGGGTTCAAGTTTTGCCATTTTGACATCGTATCCGGTCAAATTACTCAGGTAACTGCAAAAAGAGTAAAATTGCTGAAATTTATCTATAAAAATCACAGTTTTTATGTTTTATGTTACATATTCAGTTAAGAAATATTTCATAATATATACTCATATGAATAATAATCTAGTTTCCGATAATTTTACTGGATATATAAATAAATGGTGATCTGATTCTAATTCATTAGAAAGATCTTGCCGATAAAAAGTTATATCACTTGATTAGACATGGCATAGAATTTTAAGGAATTGCCACTAGATGGCTCTCAAAGTACATGTGAAAGACTGTGTCTGAGCCACGGTAACTTGTCAAAGGCAATTCTCTCGTAACTGCAGGGTTGCGGGTTCGGAGCCCGAAATGGCATAACATCAGCCAAGTTTGTTGAAGGGAACTGGGGAACGTAAAATATGTTTATGGTGACAATGCCCTCCAAGTTACCAATCATACCTCTGAAGGTGGCAGGCCAAGCCTTTGAGTCTTCTGCTTGATCCCAGCTTCTAAATTACTAGGACCCACTTGAGTATAAGTCCCACTTTCACCCTAGCGGTTCTCGTTAAAAAACACGAAAGACGCACCCCTGTTGCTTTAATACAAGTAGCTTATGGCTCAATCTTTCTTGGTTTGACCAAGTGGCTTCAGAAAAACAACAAGAAGACTGTGTCACGACAGTGGATAGGTTGGCCAAACGGATCGAGACACTGCTGCTTTACATCCATGGTATGTATATAATATATATAATATATATATATAATATATAAATATATATATATATATATAAATATATATATATATATATATATATATATATATATATATATATATATATATATATATATATATACATATATGTATATATATATATTGTGTGTGTGTATAAGGAAAATTCTCAGTTTTCAAAACTTAAATCAAAGGTAAAAATTCCCGCGTCATTTTCCATTCCCCTTTTTAACCTCTAACCTAAATTGACCACTGGGGCTACAGATTACGCCCTCAGAGAAGGGGTCTGGCCAATTATAAACCTACATTGCCCTAGCGGACAATTTAGGGTATTTCCAAATAAAAAGGAGATACACGCTTGCGGAGACAGATTTTTCTAGAGATATTTTCCCACAGATGTTGACCCAGGTGTTACGTGTCTTGTACATAGAACTTCATGCTAGCTGACCCTTCAGTTTGTCCCTATGATGAAGTGGGAACCAGTCCTTCAAAGTTATCTTAATAAAAGTCTTTAGCTGAAACGGGATCCTTTTTATGGCCATGACTGCAACCCCACATCGAGAAGTCAGTCTCATCACACACACACATATATATATATATATATATATATATATATATATATATGTGTGTGTGTGTGTGTGTGTGTGTGTGTGTGTGTGTGTGTGTGCTTATAGTATTCTTTTAGAGATCGTGTATGGTACCCAGTGATTATGTAAAGACATGAGTAATTTCATATAGAGAAATGATAGATTCTCAGCTCTTTAAATACAGAAGTGCCTCATATAATTCAATACTTTAGAGAGTTGAAATATTTTGCAGACTACTAAATCCTTAAAATCAAGATCAATAAATGCAGTTAGGTCAAATATAAAGTATAGAGGTAAGATCTCATTATACCAGTAATTTCTAGGTAGTATGATAAGTCACGTTTTTAGTAATTTACAATCATGTTTTACAGTAATTGACCGTAAGAGGTAAAAAACACAGTCCTAATTCTATATCAAGCACTTTCATAATTAATAAATAATGTTTAAATACTTTACCTTAGAATTTTATCCACGTGCTGTTCAATTGCCAAAGGAGTACGGCCCGCTACAAATAATACCAGCTTTGTCTCGGGTAGAACGTAAATCTAAAGATTAATTGTTGATAATTAGTATAAGGAAGCACAATAAGATATGTTGTGTTGCAAAAATTAGATGTCTAACTTTATATTTTCCGCAGTATAGATTGAATTTACTGTCATCACATAACAGAATAGTATTTCAGAATGATTCTTAATTGAAATATGATTAAAAAAATCATTTTTCTATGACCAAGTCTTTCATTTTTGTTGACTTTGAAACGAGAGTGATTCATAATGAAGGATAACCGTGAAATCCTGCATTATAACCTATATAATAAAAACCTAAGTTATCTGTACTTCCGTCCTCGAATTTATGAAGAGGTTGGACCTGGAATTATAAATTTAAATTAAAATATAATTTTTTTAAATAAATAATTTAAAATTATCACATACGTATCTCATCTATTATAAAAGATATATAAAAGAAAAACATTTACGTAATATCTAAATTCAGTGACAAAACGTATGAAAATAATGTAGACGATATTTAAAAACAATTAAAGTAAAAAATGATTAAATGAGATGGTTAAATAAATGACGTCATAATGCTAGTAAAAATGCAATTTTTACCTATTTATTATGTTATAAATTGATAAATTTAACACTAAACATACCATATAACGGGTCAAATGACCCATAAGGTTTATGTAAAAAATGCGATGGGAAATGAATTAAAAATTTTTATTCTTTGTGTTTGTAATACATAAAAATTGACAAAATACAATTTTGTTTAATTATAATATAGTTTATTTGTCTATTTCCTTCCAATTTCATATTTCATACATTTTTAATCAGAAAAAATAATGTCCGGTGATTTGACCAGCTATGGTAGAAATAGGTATGCATTAAGTGTTGGTATGTTTAGCCTGCTCTTAACAGGGGAAAATAGGGCTTGAAATAATGGCATTAAACGCACGAAAATTGGGAAACGGGTGGATTCCGTATGTCTTAAAGACGATGGTATTTTTCGCTGTGATATGAAGTATAGCTATACCAATTTATATTAGAATAGGATAGATAGAAGATAAGCTTTACTCTCTTTGAATTTTGCTAACCCTAACTCATAAAGAAACAAGTAGAGCAATTTGTCGCAACGTTATGAACTACTATAATGCCCTTTAAATTCATTTTCACTTGTAAAACAGCCAATAGACAAACAATAAATTGCCCTTTCGTTTGAAACTAAAACCAGAATCGTCATAAATTGATATATGCCCTGCTGCAAGAAATCACCTTATATGGATGCTTTATCCATTCCAGGTCCAACTGCTTCATAAATTCGAGGACAGACGGGCAGATAACTTAGGGTATTATTATATAGGGGATGTATTTGAAATAAGAATTTTTATAAATTATTTTCCTTTGAGCCCTTAAGCACAAGAAAAACAAATAATATTATAGACTTACGAAAACATTTGCAACAGCAGAATGTCCGTTTTCACTTCCTTCCCTATCAGTTGCCTTGACGTCGAATCCGTAAATTCGACCTCCGTCCAGTGCGAACGTTACCATTGATCGAACGACACCTGATACAGGGTCTATATGGAACTTGGTGGAAGCGTCTTCAGGTTTTCGGATTATCTCATATCGTATAGCACTGTTGTATCCAACATCAGAGTCTTTCGCCTGTACCAGGGAGAGATAGAAATTTCTTGTAAGTTTAAAATCATTTGCGTATTACACAGAATAAAATGCATTAAGATGCAATTGTATAATGGAAACTTATATGCGTTTAAAAGCAAGATGAAACTTTTATATTTTTAAAGGCATTAGTTGGAATTTGGGAATTTGGAATGGGAATTTTTTTTTAATTTGGAAAAAGTTATGATTTCAAGGTTTATTCACAATCACTTAGAAAAAGTGTATTTTAAAGCATAGTTTAACTTCTTAACGTGCACACTCGAGATAAATCGAGCTGTACTTTATGTTGCTATAATTTTTCACACTCGAATGCAATCGAGAATTGAAAATAACAATGTGAAAGGAAAAAAAATCGTTTTATTGATATTTATTACTTACATAGGATTGTAAACTATATTCGACTATTTTCTGAAAAAATAAAGAATTTCTGTTTCTTTACATGCTTAAAAAATATAAATATACTGTTAAGGGTGTGACAGTTATAAATGCCACACACGTAACAGCATATTTATAATTTTTTAAACACGTACAGAAGAAATGAAAATTCTTTCTTAGGTGGTATAAATGCTTCACAAAAAAATATATATAGTCCGATAATCTGTCAGTGCATATATCTTCATCACTATATTTGTCACAACCGCTCATTTTATCATTTTTTATTCAACAATAAAAAAAACCAAGCTTCAAATTGACAAAACACGACTTGTACGCTCTAGAGCTAGGGATTAGATTGAAGACGAAATAACGCAAAAAAATCCCGAGTAACTCGACAATCCTAACTAGTGGAAAGAAAAATGGCAAAGCGTTCCATAGCACCGCAAACAACACGCATATAATGTCACACATACAATTATACGTATTTGGTAGATTTGTGGTGGCTAACGGGTATCCACTACAAATCTCCTAAACATGTATTTTAACGTGACCCATGCTCCAGTGACAGACTGCAAAAAACGTAAAAATAGTTACCAGCAAGCGAAGTGTTAATAAGAGTCATCAAACAGGGGGAACATTGCTTTAATGTATAAGTCTGGTGTATTTATATCGTATGTACCACAATCGTAAATGACCACAAACTTACGGATATCCTTAGGACTTGGTACCCAAATGATGCTTCTAGAGGAACAGCTGCAACAATTGGTCTTCCTTGAACTTCAAACACTGGTGCATTGTCGTTTTCATCACCGACTTCGATGACTACAAGAGCTTCGTCAAAAGCAAGATGATAGCTCTCGGTCGATCTTACAGGACCTAGAAAAATACAGTTTCGTGATAATGAAAAGTCTACTGTCTCAAAATAAAAAGAACATCAAGGATAGAAAAAGAAAAAACTTGTTTAAAATGAGTTGAGAAACATAAACATAGATGTCTAAGTAATCTTTCTGTCTCACAAAGATTCTCAAGGGCAGATGATAAGGCAATTCTTTTAAAATGTGTTAGATTGTTTTTGTATATGTGTATGAGTATAATTTGATGAGTTAGTAGAGCTTTCAATGTCACACAAAACACCGCAATGTGGAATAGCAAATACGAGGCGAATCCAGAAAGTAAGTTTCCCTATTTAAAATAATAAAATAACTCACACTTTCACGGACATATTTATTGGCAACAAGTACAGCAATGTTTCAGCTATTTTTCAACATAGCCACCAACAGAATTGAGACACTTGTCGTATTGTGGGATCAACTTTTGTATACCTCTGTCGTAGAACTCTGCCGCCTGTGAATGGAACCAGCCTTCCTGTCCCAGAACACCGTGCACACCCCTTTCCGTACCGACATCGTCTGTTTGAGTTTGGTCCTGACCGAAGATCCACTATGACGCCAATGCATTGACTGCTGTTTGGTTACCGGGGTAAAGTGCGAAATCTAAGTCCTATTGCCAGTGACGATCCTGTCGAGGAACTCGTCGCCGTCATCGTGATACCGTATCAGAAGTGTCAGTGCTGCTCCTAAGCGTTGAATTTTGTGTTCGGGTGTCAGTTTGGGCTCATAGACCTGACAGAGCTGACGATGAATTTCAATTACTGGAATGATTTGCGCATTCAAGATCACCGAACAAGCGTTGCAGGCAGCGGGACAAGGAACTAAAGTTTCCCTTTCGAACCACTGCTACTCCCCTACTGGCACGAATCGGGACTTGTGAAGCTGGCATATGATTAATACACCATAGATCTGTTATGCATGCGTAATTGACACGACTAATTACGTTTACTTTAATGGAGAAAATATCGGGAAATTTACTTTCTGGATGTACCTCGTATTTCTAACTGAAAGAATTAAAGCCTTTTTTTAAATGTTTTCACATTGTTTGAAACTTTAGGCTATTCAGGTACATTGTTCTAAATATACATTCAAATTATGTTTCAAAAACTGAGTAACAGTTTGCCCCCGATGCCAGGTCGATAAAACTCTGAGCATGGTATTAAATTTTCTCCTGATCTCGCCATGTTCAAACAATCTTCATCTATAATTTAATTTATATTATATTTGTATCCAGCTCTCCTTGTGGAACCCAAATTTTATATATTAAATGCGCGTAATGCTTAAAAATATTAGATATAATGAACCATTAAAGGTTCACTATGACTAATTTTTAATAATTTGGAGCTGTTCACTTTGTAAACTGTTCAGGGAATAATTGCTCATAAATGTAAATATCTGCTTCATCAATGGTTTTGGTTAATTAATAAAATGTATATAATTCTATTACAATGGCGAAATCTACATCCATTAAAGTCGCCTAAATAGCAAGGGATAGAATGTTTGAATAAAATACCTTTGTGTTTTAGTAAACATCGCCAATAATTACCCCAAATTCGCCAAAGGGCACCCTATTCTTCAGTAGTACAATCGTTATGTTAAAAGAAATTAGTACATCGTACAATTATAGGTAGTGTTTTACTTTCTGGAATATTCATTTCACATAGATCTTTCATGCTAAGTATTATAAAAAAATCATTTTTATGCATTAATTCTCATATTTTCCGATTCCTTAAAGTCTAATTTTACAATAACATCAATATGTATTTCCATAAAATATTCTGTTAACTTCAATAACTTCATGTTTGGATAAAATACCTTTGTGTTTTAGGAAACATCGCCAATAATTACACCAAATTCGCCAAGGGGCACCCTATTCTTTAGTAGTATCTTTCGTTATGTTAAAAGGAATTAGTACATTGGACAATTATAAGAAGTGCTTTACTTCCTGGAATATTTATTGCACATAGATCTTTCATGATAAGTATTGTAAAAAATAATTTCTTATGCATTAATTCTAATATTACTTCCGTAAACTTCCGTAACTTCATTTTAAATTTCAGAAATTGTTTATGTACTTATGAGATAACTTCTTTTCTACACTAGGGATTTTAAAATTTCTGTAAAATAGTCATAAATGCCTACAGCGATTCGATATTTTTTTTATCAATATGTTTATATTTCGTAAAAATATTCATGCCATTCAGTTGATTTCTCTTTTGTATCCAAATTTTTATTTCCAAAAATGTTTTATATATCAGATTGTATAAGTTCTCTTTCATACAGGTATGTTATATTTTCATTTTATAAAATACTTATGCAATGTATTTGCAATTTCTTTTATATAGACATGCTTCCAAAAATGTTGGCATAATTCATAAGATAATTTCTTTGCCTTACAGGTTTGTTATCATGTTTACATAAACATATATTGCGTGTACATATATATATATATATATATATATATATATATATATATATATATATATATATATATATATATATATATATATATATATATATATATATATATATATATATATATATATATATATATATATATATATATATATATATATATATATATATATATATATATATATATATATATATCTAAAAGGTTTTTACATCTCTAATCTGACAGTTTTCATTCTACATCTTCGGTTAAATGTCAAAATGCTACTTTTCAACATTGGTTACTTCCTTTATGAAATAATTTTGAGGTATGATCTAAAATTTTTTCTTGTCTCTTTCTAGTAAGCGTAATTTTCAGAGAATGATTACATATTTTCCCTAATAATAATAAGGTTCCCGTTTGACCTTTTTCAGGCGGTATCAGTTGTCAGAAAACGTACTAGTACGTGTCCCAAGCTCAAAAATCAATCGTTAGAAGACGTACTAGTACGTGACCTGCGCTCGAGTATCAATCGTCAGAAAACTTACTAGTGCGTGTCTCGCGCTCAGGTGTCAATCGTCTACAAGTGTGTGTACAAGTACGTGTCTCACGCTCAAGTATCAATCGTTAGAGAACTTACTAGTACATGTTCCGCGCACAGGTATCAGTAGTTAGAGAACGTACTAGTACGTGTCCCGCGCTCAGGTGTTAGTCGTCTGTAAACGTACTAGTACGTGTCTCGCGCTCAAATATCAATCATTAAAAAAACGTAGTAGTACGTGACCCGCTCTCAAGGATCAATCGTCTGTAAACGTACTAGTACATGTCTCGCTCTCAAGTATCAATTGTTAGAGAACGTACTAGTACGTGTCCCGTGCTCAAGTATCAATAGTCAGAAAACTTACTAACACGTATCCCGCCATCAAGAATCAATTGACAAAAAACGTACTAGCACGTGTCCCGCGCTCAAGTATCAGTGGTCAGAAAACGTACTAGTACGTGTCTCGCATACAATGTGTTAAGAAACATTTTCATACCTGATCTACTGATTTCTCTTCCGTACCGATGACGACCAACATTCTCGGCTCTTACTTTAAGGGAATACCGATCTCTCTTTTCTCTATCCAGACTTGCAGTTACTGTTAGACGTCCTGTGTCAGCTTCCATTACGAAGAGACCTAAAAGCAGGTTAAAAGAAATCGTTAAGTAAATAATATTCAAGTGTATTAAAATGGACTCCACTTAATGTGATCGCGGTTAATGCTATCAATCACTTATTGTTATCGAAATCCCTTGGTCCCGATTTTCTCTAATCATTTGCATGTTAAAATTATCGCTTTATGTCATCGTTACATCGGTTAATGGGATCAGATTTCGAACCTCATTTTAACTGGCAAAGGAATATTTTCAATGTCTTCAGAAGGAACCCATTTCTTTCTTTCCTTTCATTGTTGTTTGAATTTCCAAGAATTCTCCCTCTTCCACCTACGGAAATGGGGAATGATCAAAGGAGTTGGATATTTTTCAGTCACGTTCTCTGAATTTTTCAGAAATGTACGCTCACCCTGATGGTGGTCAATGGTTGTCAGATAAACATAAGGCAACACATTATTATTGGAATTGAGAAGGAGCGTAATCCCATTTTATGCCTTGCTCGCTTACATGCAGCTTGTCGACGTGGAAGGCAGAAAGCGAAATGATTTAACATTAAAACAAAAGTTCGAAATTTTAAATCGTTATGACAGGTTACCAAAAATGAGTCAGTGCAATTCTGCAGCACAGTTAAATATTTATCAGGCTCTGAATTGCATTGAAAGTGTTGAAATGTGGAGTACAACCCCGTTCTGATGACTTTAAAACACATTAGGATTAAGAACAATTTATCAATATATTAGCTTTATAGAAAAATTTGTAGACAGTCAACAATTGATTTTTTTTAATTATGTATGCAATTTTTATATTTTAAAGGATAATATACAGTACATAAATATAAGGTGAGTTTTTTCATTTTATTTTGAAATTTAGTTCGTGTGAATTACAGGGGGTAAATTTATCTAATTTTGCATATCGTTTCTTGTTATTAATCGGTTATTGTTACCGAAATCACTTGGTCCCGATTTCTCTAATCATTTGTATGTTAAAATTATCGCTTTATGTGATCATTACAACGGTTAATGTTATCAGTTTTTGAACCTTATTTTAACTGGAAAAGGAATATTCACAATGTATTCAGAAGGAACCCATTTCTTTCTTTCCTTTCGTTGTTGTTTGAATTTCCAAGAATTCTCCCTCTTCCACCTACGGAAATGGGGAATGATCAAAGGAGTGGGGTATTTTTCAGTCACGTTTCGAAAATTTTTCTTAAATACTGACACCCCGCAATTTAAAGGAGTTTTCAAGTATAAGTTCGGGGTCGGTTTGTTTGCTATTCTAGTACATATATATATATATATATATTTATATATATATATATATATATATATATATATATATATATATTGTAACGATCCGTTACATGACCCCAAAACGAACAAGGAGCCCAAAAGGTGACCTTTCGTCGTGGACTCACGATTAGCCTATAATAGAACCAGGTGGTCTAAAACCCGTAATTGAAAAACGGTGCGTCGACGGCTCCGAACTGTCTGAACATTGTAACCTGTTGAATGGACCTTTACTGTGTACATAATTGAGTGCACCTTGCCGCCCATTAGCGGTTACAAAAAGGCCATTAAGTTGGTTAAGTTAATGAATCTGAGAATTGCTACATCTGGAACCAGGACAGCTGATCGAAGACTTGGGAGTGACCGCAAGATTGCGTCACCCTGGCTCGGGAAGCTTCTCGAAGAACCGAGAAGCGAAGAAGTGTGGAGTATAAATGAACAGGACCGGACTAGAACGGGGGCTTTTGCTTTGTTCTTCTCTCGAGGCTTCTACCTGCTAGAGCCTGGTCGATCGAGGACCGCTCTTATCTCCGTGTCTGGAGTTTGTTTTTTTTAGAGACCGCCAGCGTCTCCGTTGCTAGATAGTCGAACATTCGACTTGGGAATTCCTTCCCCGTTATTGCTGATTGATAGTTAACTTCTTGCATAGAAGTAGTCAGCCGAGAGTGACTTTGCACTCTAATTTTGGATCGACTTGCATCCTGTGTTTTCTTCACGAATCCCAGCGTGATACGCACTCGGAACCTCCGAACCTGCTGTGAAAGCCAACCGCGCTAATCGACTGACGGAGTGATCGAGTCAACATTAGTCCCGGCACGAATTAGTTTCCAGCTATTGTGTTTTAAAGCCCTAGCCATACTGTTCCGGTATCCCACGCATCCTTGTATGTGCATATTATCTCTGTACGAGATCCCTGAATGTTATCGTTTATTGAATTTGTACATATCTGTACATAGTTTATTCTAGTGAATAAAATATTTAGTCAAGAATACCTAAATTTCTAGCCTGTCATTGAAGGCCTCGCCTACCTTTATTTCCAGTACGTTACAATTAAAATATTATAAATATATATATATATTAATATATATAATAATATATAAAAAATATATATAAATATAAACATATAATATATAAAATATATATGAATATATATAATATATATATATATATATATATATATATATATATATAAATATATAATATATATATATATATACATATATATGTATATAAACATATAAATATAAACAACATATATATATATACATATATATATATATGATATATAAATTACATGACATATATATACAAACTATATAATATATATATTATATACATATATAATAAACATACAAATGATACATATTAAAACAAAATATAAATACACTTACATATAAACACATATCTATATATATACATATACATATAAATATAATATATATAAAATATAAATATTATAAATATATAATATATTTATATATATAGAAATATATATAAAATATATATATATATATTAATTTCCTTATTATTTCTATTTCCCTTTATATTGTATTTTCTGTAATGTTTATAATTTAGCCTGTCATATGAGATTTATCCTGCATTACATTTTAGGGTTCTGGAGCCCATAAATTAAAAAAAAAATCCATTTAAATTTTTTATTTTAAATTAAATAAACCAAACCACATGACTCTACAATAATTACAATAGTATATTAGTTTATTGTTTGTTTGAAAAATATTAGTGTGCACAACTTGCAGGAATAAACTGTTTTTGAAAACTATTGTCAAATATATATTATTCTATGTACTAACGAGAAATAGTTGAAGAATAAAATAGATTTGATTACATTATCAATTCCTTTTACATTAATTTTACATTGGAGTTGTTTAAATCATCTTTATACGAACTTAAGATAGTTTAAAATGTAGCAAAAGTATATTTGATACATTTAAATGTAGTAAATGGTTGGGTTGTAGTAAATGTAGTAATGGGGGTCAATGGTTGACAGATAAGCAGAAATCAACACATTCTTATCGGAACTGAGAAGAAGCGTATTCACATTTTATGCCTTCCTCGCTTACATGCAGCTTGTCGATATGGAGGCCAGAAAGTGAAGTGATTTAACATTATTTAAACAAATGATGGAAATTTTATATCGTTATGAAGGATTACCAAAAATGAGCCAACACAATGCTGCAGTGCAGTCAAAACATTTCTCATCCTCTGAATTGCATTGAAAGTGTTGATACGTGGAGTACAACACCACTCCGATGACTTTAAAAACATTATGATTATGAACAATTCATCAATGAGCGTCTTAGTAAGAATTGTAGACAGTCAACAATTGATTTTTTAAATTATGTATGCAATTCTTATGTTTTAAAGGATAATATAAGTGCATAAATATAAGAGTTTTTTCATTTTATTTTGAAATTTATTTCATGTGAATTAAAGAGGGACGCAAATTTATCTAATTTTGCATATCGCTTATTGTTATCAATCGGTTACTATTATCAAAATCACGGTCACTCACTGGTCACATTAAACGGAGTCCACTGTAATTTATAATTCATGGGCAAAAAATTACATCAAGAGAATTATATCTAGGACACATTACCATTATAGTCATGACCAACGATGCTGTATAACACAGGCTTGTGTGCTATTTCATCCGTGGCATTGAGATCTAGAACAACAAGAGGAGCTAATCTGTTCTCAAAGACAGTGACTTCATACAATCGATTGGGGAACAGCCTGACTCCATGTCCGGTACCAACAATAATATTCACCTAAAGCGAAAATAAGAAAAGAATTTATTAGTCAAGACACACATATGTCTAGATAAATTTGTTATACATCTTAAACCCTTCCCTGTTTTGCCCGTACAGCGTACGGGCACAGCTTTCGGGCTTTTACTGATTTGCCCGTACGGCGTACGGGCAATCTGATTTCTATTTCGATTGCACTGTTTCGGCCGTATTTTTTCCAATTTTAGTAACAAATTTTTCGTATAGATGTCCAGTAAATGATAATTTGCAGTTTATTGTATTTTCTACTCTGATTGGTTCAAAAGCGCTGGTTTTTTCGCATGTTTTATATCAGAAGACGAATTGTTATCTTTCAGGGTACAGCTTTCTGGTTATATTTTACTAACGGCCTGATAATTTTATTGATGTAATAGTTGAATAATATATTTTTACTTTTAAATAATGGATAATTCTGAACGTATATAGCTAATTTCTTGTGATTCGGAATCAAAAACTGAATTATCTGTAAATGATAGTAGCGGAAGTTTACTTGATGACCTGGATAGTAGTGACTCTGATAGTAGTACAGATGGAATCACTCAAGCAAGACAACTTTTTAAAATTAATTGTGATAATCCTTCGGATCCGCCTCCTAGATTTGCTTTCCAAAAATTAACTTGGATATCGATGAGACTAAAGGTAAACTTCAGTTCTACGGTGCTTTCTTAGAAAGAAAAAAAGTTGTAATAAATTCTTAAAAATATTAGAAATGTTAATTTTAATGTCATATCTTTACTTAAAAATGTTAAATGAACAAAAATATGAAATAAAAAATGTGACATTTTTTTAACCGAATTCTTGAAAAAATTGAAACTGTCAAAGGGTTAATAAAATAACACTTTGTATATCTCAAAATTGTCATCAGGGATAATAAATATTAAAAGATTAAATATTAAAAGAAATTGGAGATATATTATTTAAGCTCATTAAAATATGAAATATTTTTTTAAAATTATTTATATCCGTATTTTCTTTTAATCTGAGATAGTTAATTTACTGTTTATTTCTCGAACTTCATAGTGTTTTTTTCAATCTAAAATGCCGTTAACTATTGTACAATTTTTTTTAAAATAATGTTAATAGGCTGTTTAACTTTCTTGAGCCGTTTTTTCCACGAACTTTCATACTTAAAATATGAATGTATCTGTATATTTTTGAAATAAAAATTTGAAAAGAAAATAAAATTTTGCTAAGCACATATTTTAGTTTTGAATAACTTTTTTGTCTTTAATAACAAACACTAAAAAAGATTTTAGAATCAAAAAAATTTTTTAAATAGAGTAAAATTCTTAAAATGTATGTATGTTTTTTTTTAAAATTTAAACTTAAAACATATATTAATAAAATTAATTATCAGTTAAAACCTTTCACTACGATACTTATAAGCTGAAATGTAAATGCTAAAAGTTTAAATTTCATATTGCAACGATGTGGAAATGTTGATCTTAAGAGCAACTCTCATTTATAATTTGAATCCTTTTAATATTATGATTTCAAAACATTTTTTCGCTGTATTTTGTTAAATTGTATGTAGGAACAAATATTTTTATTATAAATATATTTATTCCATTTTTGTTTTGCTTTCAAAGATTTTAAGAAATATCTTCATTAAATGTCATTAAATGTTATTTTTTTAAAGTGATCCCATTAAGTTTTATTTTTATTACTAAAATTTCAAATAATTATTTTGTACTTTTTCTCTTAATTAAGTTTTTTTATGTACTTACTGTATATATATATGATATATATATATATATATATATATATATTTATTATATTTATATATTATATATATGCATATAATATATATATATATATGTATATTTATATATTTACATATATATATATAATAAATAAATATATATACATATGTGTGTATAAGTATATTTATATATCACATATATGTACTTATATAAATGTATACACACACACACATATAAATATATATATATATATATTTATATATATATATATATATATATCTATATTTATATATATATATTTATATATATATATATATTACATACACATAGAGAGGGAGAATTACCCCTATTTTCTTACATACTTGTTCCTGACAACTAGTTTTGTAACATGTAAAAAAACATGTTTCGTATTCTGTCGATAGATGGCAGCACATTATATTCCTATTTTTTCTGTTGTGTATCGATAAACCAAATTGCAAAATATCACATTTTAGTATAAGCAAACGAATTTAATAGAGCCAAATTAGTACAACTATTAATTTAACATTTAATATAAAAATTACAACATCTATAAACGAAGATGTCACTTACTTCAGCGGTATCAGATTTTGGTGGATCGCTGTCAATAGATGCTTCGACAAGTAATCTATTATGGTTTTGCTGTACACTGTCCAAAGCTTTGACAAGACGAATGTCACCTGTACTCATGTCAACGTCAAATGCATCGAGTTCATCAGAATCTAGGATGAAATAAATTTCAGATTACTTTTTACGATTGAGAGTTTTATTTTATTCTTTTTAAAAGATTTTACGATGAACTCTAAAAAAGTATAAGGTAAGTTTTAAAAGTATTACGATAAATTCTAGGGGAAATTGGCTAAAATATTTAGAAGAATGGAAAAAATTCTAGGGGAAAATGGCTAAAACATTTAGAAGAATGAAAAACCTTATGCTAAGCAATCTTGCATTTTTATTTATGATTTTGTTTATGTAATAAGTTTTAAAGGTATTACGATAAATTCTAGGGGAAAATGGCTAAAACATTTAGAAGAATGGAAAACCTTATGCTAAGCAATCTTGCATTTTTCGATAAATTCTAGGGGAAAATGACTAAAACATTTAGAAGAATGGAAAATCTTATGCTAAGCAATCTTGCATTTTTCGATAAATTCAAGGGAAAAATGACTAAAATATTTAGAAGAAGGGAAAACCTAATGGTAAGCAATCTTGCATTTTTCGATAAATTCTACGAAAAAAATGGCTATAACATTTAGAAGAATGGAAAAACCTATTGCTAAGCAACCTTGCATTTTTCGATAAATTCTAGGGGAAAATGGCTAAAACATTTAGAAGAATGGAAGACGTTATACTAAGCAATCTTTCATTTTTTCGATAAATTTTAGGGGAATATGACTAAAACATTTAGAAGAATGGAAAACCTTATGATAAGCAATCTTTCATTTTTCGATAAATTCTAGGGGAAAATGGCTAAAACATTTAGAAGAATGGAAAATCTTATGCTAAGCAATCTTGCATTTTTATTTATGATTTTATTTATGTAATAAATTTTAAAGTTATTACGATACAATGTAGGAAAAAAATGGCTAAAATATTTAGGAGAATGCAAAATCTTATTTTAACCTTATGCTAGCCATCTTTTATTTTGTTTATAATTTTAATTATATGATAAATTTTAATGTTTTATGATACATTCTATGGATAATTGTCTAAAAGCTTTATCGTAATGGAAAACCTTTTGCTAAACAACCTTTTTTAGTCTATGATTTTAATTACATTATAAAATTTAAATGTATTACGATACATGCTAGGGAAAAATGAATAAAACATTTAGGAGAGTAGAATATCATATGCTAAACAATCTTTCTTTCTGTTTATGATTTAAAGATTTAGATTTCGAATTAATTTGTAATTTATCTCAATAGGTACGATTTGAACAGCCTTCCATTGCTTTTCTTAGTGCATTCAAGGACAAAGTGGCTAAAACATTTAGAAGAATGGAAAATCTTATGCTAAGCAATCTTGCATTTTTATTTATGATTTTGTTTATGTAATAAGTTTTAAAGGTATTACGATAAATTCTAGGGGAAAATGGCTGAAACATTTAGAAGAATGGAAAACCTTATTTTAACCTTATGCTAAGCAATCTTTTTGTTTATAATTTTAATATGATAAATTTTAATGTATTATGATACATTCTAGTAAAAATTGGCTAAAACTTTTATCCGAATGTAAAACATTATGCTAAAAAATCTTTCTTTTTTTGTTTAGGATTTTAATTATATGATATATTTTAAATGTATTACGATACATCCTAGGGAAATATGGATAAAACATTTAGAATAATGGAAAACCTTATGCTAAGAAATCTTCCATTTTCATTATGATTTTATTTATGTAATAAATTTTTAAAGGTATTAAGGTACAATTTAGGGGGGGGGGAATGCCTAAAATATTTAGGAGAATGGAAAATATTATTTTAACCTTATGGTAAGCAATCTTATTTATGCTTATATAATTTTAGTTATATGATAAATTTTAATGTATTATGATACATTCTATGGATAATTGGCTAAAACCTTTATCGTAATGGAAAACCTTATGCAAAACAATCGTTTTTTGTTTATGATTTTAATTACATTATAAAATTTAAATGTATTACGATACATCCTAGGGAAATATGGATAAAACATGTAGGAGAGTGGAAAATCATATGCTAAACAATCTTTCTTTTTGTTTATGATTTAAAGATTTAGATTTCGAATTAATTTGTAATTTATCTCAATAAGAACGATTTGAACAGCCTTCCATTGCTTTTCTTAGTGCATTCAAGAATGAAAAATAATTCTTCTAAAATGTAGCATCTTGGATGATAAGACTGGAAATAGACCCTTTGCTATGGCTAAAGCGTCCATCAAGAACTTTTGTGTAGCCTCCACACTATGGCCAGTTGTTCACCACTTCCTGATGGTGACCTTGAACGAGATTCACGGATTGTATCCACTAAATGAGCCGAGGTCGCGGTTTCGTCCATAGGGTCTACTGCGCACTTTAGTTGCGCATCTGGCTGCCTTTGATCTTTGGAGAAATTTTGTCTCTGAAGCCATCTTCTGCCAAAGCTATTTTATCGTCTGCCCTCATCGACCACGATAAGCCAAACCCCCTCCAGGCAGTGGTCATGGCTTGCAGTGGGCCATAGTGTGGAAGGCCTTTAGGAGGTTTTGCTACAGTACTGGATCACTTGGCTAAAGGAAAAGTACAAAAATACCACTTACTTAGTAAGGAATACTTGAAATCTCCTTTTCCGGCATCCAACTTGAAAATTGTTTCACCAGGTTGGCGACTTTCTGCAACCTCTATTGTGTATACTGCCTTCGAAAACTCTGGCACCGCGTCATTCGTATCGGCAACCGTGACCCACAATTTGGCTGTAGAACTCAAGCTTGGATTGCCTTGATCGTAAGCAACAACTGTCATGTTGTAGAAAGCTTGTTTTTCGTAATCCAGTGTAGAAAGCGTCCATACGGTGCCGTCTAGAAGTTAAAGATACGTGAATGAAATCAATTTTTAAAACATTTTCTTTTAATACTTTATAACTGCAAATAAAAATTTTAATACTTAAAAAAAGCCTAAAAATTATTGAAGTTTTAAATTATTGGGTTGTTTAGAAAGTCATTTCGTTTTTTCAAGACAGAGGATTTAATTGTATTTTTTTTGCACCCAACTTCACATTTAAGCGGTGTAATTTTTATATGCTTTGAGAGCTCATACAGCAAGGCTAATGTGTGTAAAAAATTACAATTAATTCTACGCAGTAGTTTTTGGTTGGTGCCCTTTTAAATATGGAGATCGATAAGCAGCATTTTCGACATATCTTACTCTTTTACATCAGAAAGGGTAAAAATGCTGTTCAAGCCAGAAAGAAATTTACCGATGTGTATGGAGAAGATGTGTTGACAGTATGCCAGTGCCAGAACTGGTTCGCTAAATTTCGATCCGGCAATTTTGATGTCGAAGATGCACCACGTTAGGGAAGGCCGGATGAAGCTGATAAAGACGTTTTTTCCAGCAAAGACCAAACATTTTAGGATCGTGGAATTAAACTACTACCAGAAAGATTGCAAAAGGTATTGGACCAGAACGAAAAATTTATAATTAAATAAAGTATTTGCTTATTATACGAAAACTGTCTTTCATTTCCACAAATATAAAAACGAAATTAATTTCCGAACAAGATAATATTTTTGTACGATTTCTTTACACAAATTATTAATTAGAATGCATTTAACTGGAACTTAAATATGTAAGGTCACAGACAGTTCCTTTTCCTTGTTCCATGTTCTTTTTGTTTTATTTAATTTTGGTGTTCTCCTAAGAAAACCGTTGACTACCAGCAGGGTGTGCATGTTTCTGAAAAATTCCAGGAACGTGTAATTCAGCACTCTCCATTTTCTTAGGTTGAAGAGGAGAACTCTCGGAAATTCAAACAACAGAGAAGGGAAAGAAAGGAATGGGTTCCTTCTAAATATATTGTGAATATTCCTTTGCCAGTGAAAATGAGGTTCAAAAACTGATCCCATTAATCGATGTAACGATCATATAAAGCGATAATTTTAACATACAAATGAATAGAAAAAATCGGGACCAAGTGATTTCGATAAAATTAAGCGATTGATAACATTAACCGTGATCACATTAAGCAGAGTCTACTGTAGTTAGCTTATATAAACCTCTGTCTAGGAAAGGCTTACAACACATGTAGATTGCAAGGATCTCAGCTCAGAAAAAAGAAGCATACTTAGCAAGGGGAAAGGATAGCTTAGTATCATTTCTAGGACAGCACACATCAGTACCAATCTGATGATTAACTATAGAATCATCAGCAAACCAAACCCTACAGTTACCTTTAAGTTAACAGAGATTCTTAGGGCAATCTCTCTTAGAGGGAAATGAGTATTGTAAGATTTATAAAAAATAAAACTGTGTTTAAGATATTTTTAGGAATAACAAAAGGCAATGCCGCTACAGATGACTCAGAACATTTTCACGAGATAATAGTGATCACGAGACAGCAATCTCTTTCAAGATCTATACTTTGTAAAACGCTTGATACAGATTATAGTCTCAACTGCAATATGTAGATGTAAAGGAGTCATGCCAAATAACAGTTCATGGACAACGGTACGAGTTATTTTTTTATATAACTCACCAAAGTAATATAGATTACTCTCTAGCTTGTTAAGATCAGACAATAAGTGATAACAATAAGCGATTGATAACATTAACTGCTATCACACTAAGCGGAGTTCACTGTATATACTTTTCAAATCAAACAAAGTTATTCAAGTCGTTAGATTTTTGGGGGTGTCTCTTATATAGCTAAATTTTCATTCGATAAAACTATACCATTTATAATCTTATAAAAGCCGTTACAAAGGATCTTTTTAAAAACCAAAGGATCTGAAAATTATAATAAAATCAGAGTCAGAAGTCAGTACGTGAATTGTTATACGGTGCACGATGACGTTGAGTCAAAAATGTGCCCGGGTCTACACTTTTGAAAAAATACGAATTGGAAAGAATATTTTCATTCAAAATACTATATTCTTCTTTTCATTACATCTGTAGTGATCAAGAATATATATATATATATATATATATATATATATATATATATATATATATATATATATATATATATATATATATATATATACTAGCTGATTATACCCGAAGTTGCTTGGGAAAGAAGAAAGTTTGACTTTAATATATCATTAAATGTAAGGAAAATTAAACTTCCATAAGTGAAATATCTACTAACCCCCATCCTCCATGCTTCGTTTAATTAAATCTGCATGACTGTTAGCTATTAGGAAAGAGCAGCTGACTTTAAACTTTAAACCTTTTAAGCATACGAAAGATTATTTGTTAAATAACTAAGAAAAACCTGTCATAAGAAAACTGATAGGAAATCACATGATAAATGCGGAACTCTCCGTTGAAGAAATTGATCGCGTTCCAATTTAAAAAATAAGGAGTTTTTAAGGACCTTTGACAAAAATTAAGTAGTTTTAAGGGCCCTTAAAATTGAAAGCTAAAATTAAGGAGTTCTTAATTACTTTTAAGGACCAAGGGATCCCTGATATAATTTTATTTTAAAAGAAATAGCCAATAAAGTATATAAGCAATTATTTTTTAACAACTTTTTTAAATAGTTTGTTTAAGAATGCTGCGAGTTGTTTTAAAAAAATGTTAGTTGTCAATGTATAAACTTCTTACGTTCCCCACTATTTAATATTCTGATTTAAAATAATTTTGAATTTCTTCAATCTGAATTTTATTAATAATACCCCTCAAAATCGGGATAAAACCAAAACATGTATCTTACCTTTGCTGTCGATATAAAACTTATTGTTGTGACCTGTACCCAATCTGTAGAAAACTAAACCATTCGGACCGGAATCTGAGTCATAAGCCGTGATCTGTGTTACCTAGTGAGTAAAAGAATGAACATCGGAATGCAAACTGTAAACTTAGATAACATCTATCTATATATCAGCATAAATATTTATGAGATGAAATGTATGCGGTCTAAAATAACAATAAATTTCAGCCTTTTAAATATTTAACTTTTAAATGTATTATTAACCTTTAAGCTTCAGCTGACCGCTGTCTTGCGTTTGGACTACAAATCCGCAGCATTTTCGAAAATTCCTCCACCCTCCTTAAACTTTCTCAAGAGGGAAATCTTGAGAGGGAAATATTTTGTCCTATTGTCACTCTCTGGGAGTGGAGGACGTTAAATGCAGGGTTGCTCTAAAACCAGTCTGAAAGTTGTTATGTGACATCTCACTTTGAGAAAGACCGTTAAATTTTGGAGCCATGATCAGATTAAATGAAAAAAAAATAAACGACGAAGGAAAGAAACTTTAACTCGCTTTGACTGGCCAAATGACAAGTGAGTAATGACCTCGTCCCTGCAAAAGAGGAGAGATATCTAAGGTACAACTGTTGAACCCTAGCCGACTTTTGAGTTTCTAAATATTTATGGTACAACTGCTATACCAGCCGAAACCTAAAAGTCAATACTAAACAAGTTTGCACAAAATTACTTTAGTGTGAAAAGGACTTCAAACTTTCTGCAAGCAAGTTTGTAGCAAAGAAGGATTAACAATTGAGTACCAAGAAACGATAAAATGAAAATATATTTACCTTCTGACCAGGATCTAAGTTTTCTTGCACATGAGCAAGGTAAGGGTCTGTGTAGAATCTCGGAGGTTCATCGTTGACATCAATGATTTCTACTGTGATATCGGCTGTAGAATTCAGCTGAGGCTCACCAAAGTCAGTTGCCTGTTTAAAAAAAGATAAATTAGTTCATGTCAGGTGGACATGGTGTCTTTAATTTCTAGTTCTTTACATTAGAATTAAATGCGAGTTATATTTTAAAAACCATCTGCTTGTAAATAGTAAAAAGTACTATCGGAATAATTTGAAAGACTTGACCATCGACACTTGACATTTAATTTCAGATTTCATGCTAATAAAAGTCTTAAATATCATGCATGAAAATTAATAACACAGTTTGAGATGATAAGCCATAAAAGCTCCATACGGCACAAACAAGATACACTTTTATGTATGAAAGTGCAAGTGTGCGTTATATAAGTGTGTGTGTTTGTCCGTGCGTGAAAATGGCTAAATATCATCTTAGAATATCTTGCATTATCCTGTGTTGAAGTAAGAATAGGTGAAATTAGAATCCTTTAGTTTAATTATTGTAAAGTTATGACCTTTAATTGAAGAAGTACAGTTGAGCTGATGTAATCATTGTTGAGGAAAGGAACAAATTTCCATGATTCCCATAAATGTAGCTGAAAATTGTATGAATGTGCAAGTGTACGTTATATAAGTATGTGTGTTTGTGGTTGCGTCAAAATGGCTAAATATCATATTAGAATATCTACCATTATCCTGTGTTGAAGTAAGAATAGGTGAAATTAGAATCCTTCAGTTTAATTATTGTAAAGTTATGACCTTTAATTGAAGAAGTACAATTGAGCTGATGTAATCATTGTTGAGGAAAGGAACAAATTTCCATAATTTTCATATTGTGTAGCTGAAAATTGTCTTAAAAAATCAAAATTAATAAAATTTGTAACCTACATTTTACTTTGTGTACTTCGTATTAAACTAATTTGTTCCCGTTTTAAGTAACTGAGTTTTACAGAGTAAAGCCACACATATTCCTCTTATTTTTAAAATATTCGTAGCATAATATATCTTTCAAAATTTACCATATAATGAATGAATGGTATTCAAAATTTACCATATAATGTAGTGATGAACCATCTTAATTTTTTTCATTCTTATAAACATACTCTAAGTGTTTTTGTATTATTCTTGGATTCCAAAATATGGCATGAAATTATTTTTAATTTTGTTGTTAGAGAAAAGCACGAACTTTAACTATAACTGAGACAAAATATTTATTTATAGTAAATTATAGAAATTACAAATAATTAACGATAATTTATAAATACTTTTGGACTAAAAAAAGATTTATTTCATTTTCCTTAATTAAGTTAATATATTTCATCCAAATTAACTTTTTTGTATCTTCCTTAAACTACAACTTTTCTCTATGAGGTAGTAAATTGGGGAATAGAAAATAATCAAATAATCTTACCAGCACTTGGAATTTAAAGGAACTTTTAGCTTCTCTGTCAATGATACCTTGTGCAAACAATTCTCCCGTTTTGCTGTCTACCGTAAATGGGAATTCTAGAAATAAAAGTATAGAAATAACAGTAAAATGTGAGAAAGAACACTGAAATTACTCTCTGTAAATTGTTTTACCAAATTTTTTCAAACTTTTCTTTTTCTTAATACCACACATACCAGATTTCAATTGTTCAAGTTCAACGGAAAGTTTCACTTTTTTTAAGAAATCTATTTGAGCTTTAATAAAACCGTAATTTGCAGAGTAAGTCGACTTTTTTCATCTTATTATTACAGTTATGAGTTCATGTGAGACTTGGCTCTTAAATAACTTATCTTATTTTTACTTAAATCTCATTAAATGCTCCAGAATAATATTTTTTAAATGTCATTATGACAAACGACGCTATATTTAGCTATTTTATTTAACTATTTATGTTGTAAAACTGTAATTTACAATGTAAGTCGACTTTTTTCATTTTATTATTATTTTTATATGTTCATGTAAAACTTAGCTCTTAAATAAATTATCTTATTTTTAAATCTCATTACATGCTCCAGATTAATATTTTTTTAAATATCACTAAATGCTTCAGACGAATATTTTTTAAATCTCAAGCACAAGTGAATTTCCTAAAATCGAATTTAATTATATCTACTGGTATTTATGCTCGATAAATGAAGCTTTATTTAGCTATTTTATTTAGCTATTTACATTGTGAAATTGTAATTTACAATGTAAGTCGACTTTTTTCATCTTATTATTATTTTTATGAGTTCATGTCAGACTTGGTTCTTAAATATATTTTCTTATTCCTATTTAAATCTCATTAAATGCTTCAGACTAATATTTTTTTAAATATCACTAAATGCTTAGGGCAAATATTTTTTAAATCTCAAGCAAATGTGAATTCTCTTAAATCGAATTTAGTTATTTCTACTGGTATTTATGTTCGATAAACGAAGCTTTATTTAGCTATTTACATTGCAAAAGTGTAATTTACAATGTAAGTCGACTTTTTTCATTTTATTATTTTTATGAGTTCATGTGAGACTTGGCTCTTAAATAAATTATCCTATTTTTAATTAAATCTCATTACATGCTCCAGACTAATATTTTTCAAATATCACTAAATGCTTCAGACTAATATTTTTAAATATTACTAAATTCTTCAGACGAATATTTTTTAAATCTCAAACACAGGTGAATTCTCTAAATCAAATTTAATTATTTCTACTCGTATTTATGATTGATAAAAGAAGCATTATTTATTTATTTAATTAGCTATTTACGTTGTAAAACGGTAATTTACAATGTATGTCGACTTTTTTCATCTTCTTATTATTTTTATGAGTCATGTGAGACTTGGCTCTTAAATAAATTATTTTGTTATTAATTATATCTCATTAAATACTCCAGACAAATATTTTTTAAATATCACTAAATGCTTCAGACGAATATTTTTTAAAACCCAAACACAGGTGAATTCCCTTGAATCGAATTTAATTATTTCTACTGGCATTTTGTTTTTGGTAAACGAAACTTTATTTAGCTATTTTTTATGTTTATGATATACTTAAAATTTTAGTTTTGGTACGGTAATATCACTTTTGGAAACTACGAAAAGCTTTTTCCCAGAGTTGGAGAAATCTTGAAAAATTCTTTGATTTCTGGGGAATTTTGTAAAGTACTCTGAGATTTTTCTAATTAACTGTATTTCATATGCTTTGACCAGATTTTTGAAAACAGTTGCCTAGTTACCAGATATAGTTGCTTTTAGGTCGTGTTATGTATAAAATGGTCATCATATAGCAGGGCCCTAGCCAGAAATTATTTTCGGAGGGGGAACAAGGGAAAAAGACATCTTTATTTGTTAATGATACTTCAATTGATGAAAGGAAAAGCCCTGTATTTCCGGAATACAGTGCTGTATTTCCGGCCAGCTGCCCAGCAAGACTTTAATGATCAAAGCGGTTTTTTCTAAGAGAATAACTGTGCATGTTCATGAACAGCTAGGCAGAAAGCGCATAAACACACAAACGTGGGACATTGTCTATCTACAAAATGGTCTTTCAAAATTTCGGGGGGGGCAGTCCCCCAAATACCTCCCCCTGCCTACGGCCTTGTCATATAGTAGCCTAAAACCAAAAATAGTTGAAAAATTAGTATTTTAATAGAGAGTGATCGCTTTGTCATCACAAGAATTTCTTTAGTTAAAACATTCGTTTTCGAATTTTAAAGCCTTTTGTTTATACTCCGTTTAAGGATACATATACACATTTTTGGAAAAATTGTTTCATATAAATAAAATTTTGAATGAACAGAGGTAAAAATCCTTCGAACTTACTTTGTTCGAAAGTTGTAGTGACCAGGGAGTATTCAATCATTCCATTTTGACCGGTATCCTCATCTACTGCCTTGAGCAAACCTAGAAGTTTCTTATTGCCTGTATAGTTTCCTTCCTTGACTTTAAAACTATACTCAAACCGAGAGAAAGTTGGTTTGTGATCATTCACGTCTACTACAGTGATATTCACAACAGTTGATGAAGCCAGTCCTTTGCCATCTGCTGCTGACACGTTCAGAAGGTAAACAGTTCCTGGTTTCAGCGTACTAACTACATAGATTTCACCTGTTTAAATATTAAAAAAAAACAGACCATTAGAAATAAAATATAGCATTAAAATATAGTTTTTTAACTCTACCAAAATCAGTAGAACTCAAAGGTTCATCAACACTTTCACCTACTGTTCATTTATTTTTTTTATATTGTTCACGAACGAGAAACCAATGTAGGCAGAAAGGACGAAAACGGATGTCCCCTGACACAGTAAAGAAAAGAATATTTCCTTCGGGTAAATTCTATGTAAATTGTGAATTCCACCCTTATGAACACTTTGAACTTCTTTTTGCCTTTTTAGCAATTTTATGGCAGACATTTTTAAGGTAATCGACCACGTTCGGAGGATAAAATTTTAAATACAGTTTTATGGAAATATATTTTTAGTTATTGCAGTAATAGAAAAATATAGAAATAAACATAAATACACATATATTGTCTTAATTGGCAAAAATAGAGAAAAAAAAAGGCATTTTTCTACTTTACGCCAACACTCCTAACTAAAAGCATAAGCAAAACATATCACTTTTACTTAGATAAATGTAGACATATATCCATTGTGTAGGCATTGTACCTCCAGAATGAAAATATTCTAAGGTATAAATGAGTTATAGCCAATCAAGTAATACAGGGCAAAAATTAAAAAGGAAAAATAATGAAATTTCTTTCTAACATAAATACCCATAACTCATCGCAAAATGAATATATTTATAATCCTGAGGTTCAATGTACACATAACATCATTAAAAACATACAGTTAAATTCTAATTAAATTCTAAAAATTATTTTAGAAGTTATGACTGTTGAGGTGGAGTAGTGTAGCACAGTTTTCAGAAATTCAATTTAAAAATATTACCTGTTGTTCTGTCGATCCTCACGTCTCCTTTATCACCGGCTGTGATTATATATTCCACCTTCGAGTTGGGTCCCTTTGCATCGGCGTCGAGAGCGTTTACTTCGGCGATTTTTGACCCAGGTCGAGCTGTTTCTGGAAGCATCACGCGAAGTGGGCCATGCTGGAAAACCGGAGCGTTGTCGTTTTCGTCAGCAACGTTGATGGTAAGGTAAGTGGAAGAGCTAAGGTTGCCCATGTCAGTTGCAGTCACCTAGGAGAGTACAATTTGTAATATTTTATTTGGTACTTATTTATATGTATTTGACCAAATGCTTCATTAATCAGCAATTCTTTGAACACAAAGTTAATTAAATTAGTGATTTTCGCTAGTAACGTTATTGGTAAGTTAAGTGGAAGAGCTAAGGTTTCAGCTAAGGTCATGTCAGTTGCAGTGACCTAGGAGAGTAAAATTTGTAATATTTTATTTGGTACTTATTTATATATATTTGACCGAATGCTTCATTAATCAGCAATTCTTTGTACACAAAGTTAATTAAATTAGCTATTTTCGCTAGTGACGTTGATGGTAAGGTAAGTTGAAGAGCTAAGTTTGCCCATGTCAGTTGCAGTGACCTAGGAGAGTAAAATTTGTAAAATTTTATTTGGTACTTATTTATATTTTCTGTGGGATGTATTTAACTGAATGCTTCAGTAATCAGCAATTCTTTGTACACAAAGTTAATTGAATTCGTCATTTTAGATAGTAACGTTAATGGTAAGGGTTAACTACTAGAGGATTTATAAGGATTTAACTACTAGAATATCTCCTGTTACATTGTCTTGGTGAAATGACGGTAGAAATGTTATGAATGTGGTAAAAATGGCATAAATTTTACTATACCTTAAACATTAATCAAACAACACTACGGTACTGATATTTTAGAACTATTTTCAAATGGTTATTCAGTTAATAAAAGTATTTTTTAGAAGCTTCGTTCTAACAGCCATACTTACTTGCAAATCATATCTTCATTTTCTCTCTCTGTCTACAGCAATGATAGGGTCAGGAGAATTGAAGATAACTTAACCACTGTCTAGAATTTTCTTGTTAAAGTTAATTCTATAAACTAATCATAAGGATTTAACTACCAGAATATCTCTTGTTACACTGTCTTGGTGAAATGACGGTAGAAATGTTATGAATGTGGTAAAAATGGCATAAATTTTACTACACCTTAAACAGGAATCAAAGCAATATTCCGATACTAACATTTTAGACTTATTTTCAAAAGGTTATTCAGTTAATAAAATCGTTTTAACAATCATACTTACTTGCAAATCATATCTTTCTTTTCTCTCTCTGTCTAAAGTAATGATGGGGTCAGGAGAATTGAAGATAACTTGACCACTGTCCAGTATTTTAAATATCTCACTGCCAACTCCACTGAGAGAGTAACGGACAACAGAGTTATTACCACTGTCATTGTCTACGGCGGATATTGGAGGTTCCTGCAGAATATAAACAAAATTCAATCTCACCATGTAAAATTTCGGAGGAAAGTGTCTGAAGATAGTACATATTTTGCATTAATACACGGGTAAACTATGTTATACAAATCAAAAGTTTTAAATGATTTCAAAGCTTATGCCTTATGTTAACACACTGTGTGCGGGTCCATTTTGCAGTGGAATTGAACCGGGAGCTGGCGTTTTGAGCTTTAATTTAGTTAAGTTATTCAGTTAAATCTCAATAGATCGAAAATTATTTATTTTTTTAACAAACTTTTCATATTTTATATTGAAATATATAAATAGACAAATGTATATTAATATATATATATATATATATATATATATATATATATATATATATATATATATATATATATATATATATATATATATATATATATATATATATATATTATATATATATATATATATATACATAAATATATATATATATATATATATATATATATATATATATATATATATATATATATATATATATATATATATATATATATATATATATATATATGTATATATATATATATATGTACATAAATATATATATATATACATAAATATATATATATATATGTCAAGAAAGGGGTAGTTGGAAATTACGTGAGTTATAAACGATTTTAAAAAGGGAATTTTTTTATAATAATAAAATGAAAGAAAAAGACACCCACTCGCTTAAGCTTTTAGGATAATCCGGTCAGGCAGAAGCATTTTGAAAGGATTTGATGAGTTTGCAAACAGATAAGAGTCAGCTGGAGCGTGAACATGGAACTGTGAACACACTCTACGCGTGTTTTTGGCGAATAAATGAAAATGGCTCAAGTTTTGCTTTTAAAAGAAAAGATAATTTAATAAACTTATTATTTACAAGAAAGACTGTTTTCCATTTGCCTTAACACTGGATTACGATATATATATATATATATATATATATATATATATATATATATATATATATATATATATATATATATATATATATATATATATATATATATATGTATATATATATATATATATATATATATATATATATATATATATAAATATATATATATATATAAATAAATATATATATATGTATGTATATATATAATATATATATATATATATATATATATATATATATATATATATATATATATATATATATATATATAACATCATTTTTGCAAGGATAAATAAAAAGTTAATGTTAAATACAAATTGATATTTTTAATCAACCTTCCCGTTCTGTGGTTCCGCATCGACTGATGTAAAAACTAGTTTTTATTTGTCTCAATTTTTCCAGAATCTATGTAGTAGACAAGAACATTCGGCTTTGTTTTTATGTATATACCGTTATTCTTGTACTGACAATCAAACCCTGTTGTTACACTAACCCGTACTAGTACATGATCTGCGCTTAAGTATCAATCGTCAGAAAACGTATTTATACGTGTCTCGCGCTCAAGTACCAATCATCAGAAAACTTACTTCTACATGACCCGCGCTCAAGTATCAATCGTCAGAAAACGTACTTATACGTGTCCCGCGCTCAAGTATCAATCGTCAGAAAACGAACTAGTACATGTCCTGCGCTCAAGTATCAATCATCAGAAAAACGTACTAGAACGTGTCCCGCATACAATGTGTTAAGTATTACTTACCACTGTAACAGGAGTTCCGGATGGTGCATTTTCATTGATACTTCCTTGGTATGAGTGCTGGAATGTTGGTATTTCGTCATTCACATCCAAAACTTCTACAGTTACTTCACAAACAGTCTGGGAACAGAATTTAGAATGTATTACTAGAAATCGTACACAAATGTTAAAGCTGTAAATTTAAGAGTAACCCTTAAATATCTACCAACGTAACATTGGGCGTAAATATTAAATTTTTACTGCAGTGATGTTGAGTATTAACCCATCAACGAGCACGCTCGAGTTAACTCGAGTGCTCTAAACTGGCCAAACTGTGTACACTCGAGATAATTCGAGCGGCGTTGTAATTTATGTTGCTATAATTTTTCACACTTGAATGCAATCGTGAATTGAAAATAGCAATGTGATAGCAAAAAAAAAATGTTTTATTGATATTTATCATTTACATGGGATTGTAAGATATAACACTTACTTATACAAGTATAAAATATCGAAAACAAAGATAAAAAAAATGTCGATGTGCGTGTAATATTACAATATTCGGCTATTTTCTGCAATGTTATCAAAATCCAAAATTGTAATAAAATTTTTTATTATTTATGTATTTTTGTAATTTTCTTGGCAAGACAACGTTCTAAATTGTGTTTTTAACAGAACATTAAAAAAAGGATAATGTCTAAAATTACGTTATTATTTTGAAAAAATTATATGATTTTGGACTATTTTAAAACAAAAGAATTTAAATGTAATAGAAATATTTAGTTTTTAGAACATATATTTTACTGTATTAAAGGTGCGTTTATATCTTTATAATCTATAAAGAAATCAGTTAATAAAATAATGCGATACTCACAACTTTGGTTGACGGTTTTTTCTCCTCAAGCATAACTGTAAAAGTATGCAAGCTTCTCTTTTCTCGATCAAGGCCAACTTTGGTGAAAATTTTACCTTCCTGTAAATGGTTACAAAAATTAAGTATTCAACTTTGGTGGTTCTAAAACGATTGAAAAATATCCAAATTTTGTACATCAAATAAAGGAAAGTATAAAATATAATGTTTAAAACAAATGAACTATTAATGGTTTCAAATTAATTCCGTACATTTTACGGGGAAAAGTGAAAACTTTTATGCAATGTTCAACCTAGAGTACGCCAGCTGAAGTCTATCAACAAGTAAATCATCAAGTGGAATTAATTAAACTGAAATTAATTCGTGTTAATCAATCTTGATTATTAAGCGGCATGATCGAAATTTAGAAGAGAGATCAATCTAACATGATCTTTATTAGATGATATTAATCACTTAGTACTACGGATAAAGTTATGTTTCAGATTTTGAAATATAGATATTAAGTCTGCTTTGCGATTTGAAAGTTCAATTAATGGCTTGAATTTTCATTGTTTTAGTTCATAGATACTTCATTAATATATTATGCCATGAAAAACCATTTATTAAATAAATACTTCATTGAACTTAGAAAATTTAGGAATTTTTTTAGGTTAATCATTTCAATACAAATTACTAAAAGTTAAGTAATTTAATATATATTTTCAAATTTACTGCTTTTTTAAAATATATTTGCTAGTTAAAGGAATTTTAATGCTGTTATATCTTATTCAAAGCGTTAGTATTTGATACCGGAGTTGTGGGTACGAATTTCGCTTCTGCCATGGAAATTCGTAGACTTTCGGAAATGGCTTTAAGCAGTACGTCCCTGCCTCATTAGCCTTCATTTAACACAACAGCGGACCGTAGATTTTCAAACCCAAACCAAAGCTTTTCAAAGGAAGTTAAGTGAATAATATAATTGTTTATATCTTTCTATATCAGTGATAACCCCAATTCAAAGGATGTTAACTAAACAATCTAATTGTTTATATTGTATAAGTTGGTAACGCTTAAACTACGTCATCAAGCGTCCTTATAAGACTGCCCATTAAAAACCTGATTGGCTGGTTCACACAACTATAAATTGACACATATGGGTTTTTCACCTCCCCCAGAAGCCTTCAGGAGAACTTGCAAAATAAATCAACGATTATTTTTCCAAAATTCTGTTCTTCGATCTCTCGACCAATTCACTTACGACTGTACCCTAGACAATGAAAATTCCCTTATCTTGAGATGGGTATAAATTGGCCCATTATATATATATATATATATATATATATATATATATATATATATATATATATATATATATATATATATATATATATATATATATATATATATATATATATATATATATATATATATAATATATATATATATATATATATATATATATATATATATATATATATATATATATATATACATATATATATATATATATATATATATACATATATATATATATATATATATATATATATATATATATATATATATATATATATATATATATATATATATACATATATATACATATATATATGTATATATATATATATATATATATATATATATATATATATATATATATATATATATATATATATATATGTATATATATATATATATATATGTATATATATATATATATATGTATATATATATATGTATATATATATATATATATATGTATATATATATATGTATATATATGTATATATATATATATGTATATATATGTATATATATATATATGTATATATATATATGTATAAATATATGTATATATATATATATATATATATATATATATATATATATATATGTATATATATATATATATATGTATATATATATATATATATATATATATATATATGTATATTATATATATATATATATATATATATTATATATATAATATATATATATATATATATATATATATATATATATATATATATATATTATGAAAATCATTTAAACTGTGTCAATTTTGAAGTATTTTTAGTAAGATTTTGATTCGATATATATTCTTTAATATTTTAACACTTAATATCAATTTTTTATTATATGATAAATTAAGCTTATTAAATTCATCATGTGGCTCATTTAAAAAGCCTTCGTATATCAGTGTTTGGTCCTCGGGTCATAGGTTCATTTCCATTAATATATAGAACAAGATTCTCAGTATAAGATAAAATAACTTACTCTACTAATGTTAAACAGGTTCTTCACATCATTGTTTACTATGTTGTACTGCATCATGCTGTTGCTTCGATACATCCTCTCTTTCAATTCTACATGTCCCACAAATGCCCCTGCCATGTTCTCTGGTATGGAAAACCGGAAATGCTGCTTGTCGAACAGGGGATCTTTTTCTTCTGCTTCTCGAATAAACAGTTTCAGCGTTGTCTGAAATTAACATTAGAAAATTTTATATAGCATAATATTTTGTCCAAAATGCACGAATGTTTCTCAGTTGGAAAAATATCGAAAATAATAATGTATAGTAACTAGTATTTACTAGCTTTCATGAAAACCTCTGTTGTTTCTCCCTCCTTCAACCATTTTTTTTGTATCTTTGTTATAAAGTAGTGTTACTTTCCAGTAAATTCGTTTATTTTAGGTCATTGTAGATAATTGACAACTACAAAAGTAATTTTAAAGAGCATTATTATACACATCCAGTAACATTTGTCTCTTCGTCACCTGCTTGAAGAAGATACATTGAACGATCCATTCAGACTGCAATCAATGCCCCAGCAACAGAAATTCAATTAATGATATTTCAATTTTTAAATGAAGCATTAAAAATAAAGTTTCATCAAATGGTAAGTCCCTAACTCACTTATCTCTTGTGCCTAATTTTCTTGAGTTCCTAAACAAACCTGATTCTTGACTTAATATTTCTATGTTGTGTGATTGCATTTTGTTCCACATCTTCAACCTCTCCAACAACATGGTATAATAGTTGCTAAAGACATTATGCTTTCAAGTAGATTAATTTTAAACAAAACAACTCAGTTTTGAAAATCCATTGCCAGTTTCAGAAAAAAAGGATGTTAAATTATCTTATAAATACAAGGTATATGCCTTACCGCTGCTTTCCAAAGACCGTCCGATGCTTCAACTATGATGCTATATTCTCTGTTTTCTGAAACGTCCAATGTCCTTGATACATTAACAGCTCCAGTGAAAGGATCAATGGAAAAGGGAACTGTGGAAAACATGAACTATATTAGAATGATCAAGATAATAAAATTATTCAAAATCATTATCATCATAAACAAATACACAAAAAAACAAATTTTTAATACTCTTGTATGAAGATAATATTCCTCCTAAGGAAGGAGGTACTTGTATTACACAAAGAATTTAATCTAGAATTGCTACAAGACAGGACATATCTGCCCCCAAGGTCAACACTAAAAAGTAGAGCTGGTGATGCCTTAGTGACTTGGGAAGAAACTCAACTCCCTTGCGTTTATTTAACCCTCTGAGTGGACACATATCGAGGAAAAAGTGTCCAAAAATACGCTAAAGGTTTACTGTGTCAGTGGCCTAAGCGTTCTATGATTTTTTCCTTCACCCTTTGTCTACTAGAATGGAATACGGGAAATCCACCCTCGTTATTGTACCTTTACTTCCGGTTATAAATATATATATATATATATATATATATATATATATATATATATATATATATATATATATATATATATATATATATAAATAGATATTAACAATTGTTAATTTTTAAAACACATAAAGATAGCCCAGTTTCGAAGATCATCCCATAAGAAATTATTGATCCTAAAAGTACAAATAAAAATATTCTTTGAGAGACTTATTTACATTTTCTTTACGAAAGACACCCAAGATATTTAAGTGGTGCAGTTAGAGATACATCTGTTACCGCAAATAAACTTTAAATTAGAGATTTATAAAGTCATGAAAAGCTATCAGCGTCTACGAGCCTGAAGTGGTAGGGCTTCATCCTTCAAAAAATTAGTCAAAGAGGATGCAGTTCTCAAACAATCAACTCTACCCTCCTACCGCAAAACTTCATGGAGCAAAGCACTAGCAGAAATGTATATTACATCTATTTTCAGAGCGTTTTTAGAGATCGAAAATTGTATATAACAACCACTTTGAAGATATTATTGGTTTGGCGGAATTGTACGTGCGAACCGCTTAGAGGGTTAAAAACATCAAACGTTTTACTTGATTATATACTGTTTATGAGATTTTCAAAAATTTTACAATATACAGTGACTCCTCTTTTTTTTTCACGGTTAATGGGGACCAGAATCTTCCGTGAAAGCTGAAAAACCGCGAAATAGGATTTGTCCCTTGGAATTTTCGTGTATGCGGGTGTAATATGTAAACAGTATTTATACTTTAGGCATTTAAGACAAAAATTACAACAGTATACGTATTTACTTAAACATGTCAGTGCTAATTAATAAGGTTAATTACAAAACCTTAATAGAGTAATAAGCATTAATCAACATTGCTTTCTGAGGGTGGCGAAGAGTCTTGTTGGTGGCGGAGGAGAGGCTCTCACTTGACTCGTAGAAGTCTTAGACTCCCTCGGAGACTCTTCTGTTGGAGACGCTGACGGTAGAGCTAGGGGGCTTTAGCTTGGAGAGAAAAATGGTGATGGGTAGTTGTTATCTTTGTTTTTCTTTTTACTTCAAAATTCCCCTGTACAAGGACATAACCCCGTCAACGCGATTATTGAACTCGACAGCTCGAACCCTATTGTCGTCAATGTTTTGTGCAAATTCTTGCCATGTTGCACAATTGTCGCAGATTCTTCAGTGTAAGTCCACGCTTTTCAGTTTCTTCTTCATCTTCCGCTTCATTTTCTTCCTCACTTGCAGACTTTGTCAACTCAAGAGCCCGTGGTATGTACTCTGAGTCAACTCATCTCTTTGTTTGACATGCAGGTATCCTTCTCTCTCGCGCATCAACATGAAACAACGCTCCTTTCCGCAATGTGGCTGCCGACATGGTTGTATTTTTTCATTTTTATCTTTTGATGAATATGATGAGAAAACCAACGAAGCACTAAAGCCGGAAAAAAGAAGCGCGAATTGGCGAGGGAACACTATACTTCATCACAAAAGTTACGTAACATATAGGTAAATTACAACCTATCTCACTTTTTCAACATAGTATTACAGAGAGCAACAGCAGTAAAACACAAAACAAATAGTAAAATTAGCAACATGCTGTCAACATCGTTGTTACCTGTACGGAAAATCTGACCGAAAAACAGAAGTGATTTCAGCGAGTTTCATCTACGACCCGGTTGGACGGGTGGGGTTTGCTACTCCCTTTTCCCCCATGGAAAAAATTAAGGTAGCTGTTCTCCCCCCCAGAGTGATCAGGTGAGCACTACAGATAAGAGGGGAGAAATTATCTGTATCTGATGCATTTTCAGCTATATTTGCTGTTCTATGCTCGCTACATTGACTGACCTCATAAATCTAGTAGTTCAACCATCATGCTGAATTTCCACAGTCACAATTAATGGTGTTTCAGTTTTAAATGAAGTGCTTAAAATCAAGTCAAATGGTATCAATCAAATGGTAAGCATTTGCTTCTTTATGTCTGGTGTCTAATTTTCTTAGTAGACCTGGTTCTTAGAATGTGCTTTGGGTTTGCTATCCTTTTTCAACTTCTCCCACAAAATGCAATTAGGTAGCTGTTCTCCCCCCCAGAGTGATCAGGTGAGCACTACAGATAAGAGGGGAGAAATTATCTGTATCTGATGCATTTTCAGCTATATTTGCTGTTCTATGCTCGCTACATTGACTGACCTCATAAATCTAGTAGTTCAACCATCCTGCTGAATTTCCACAGTCCCAATTTATGGTGATTCAGTTTTAAATGAAGTGTTTAAAATCAAATCAAATGCTAAGCCTTTGCTCCTTTATATCTTTTGTCTAATTTTCTTAGTAGACCTAGTTCTTAGCATGTGCTTTGTTGTGCAATTGCTTTATATTCTCCTTTATATTCTCCTTTTTCAACTTCTCCCACAAAATGCAATTAGGTAGCTGTGCCCCCCCCCAGAGTGAACAGGCGAGCACGACAGGTAAGTGGGGAGAAATTATCTGTAGCTGATGCATTTTCAGCTATATTTGTGGTTCCATGCTCGCTACATCGACTGACCTCATAAATCTAGTAGTTCAACTATCATGCTGAATTTCCACAGTCACAATTAATGGTAATTCAGTTTTAAATGAAGTGTTTAAAATCAAATCAAATGGTAAGCCTTTGCTCCTTTTTTTCTGGTGTCTAATTTTCATAGTAGACCTGGTTCTTAGCATGTGCTTTGTTGTGCAATTGCTTTATATTCTCATTTTTCAACTTCTCCCACAAAATGCAATTAGGTAGCTGTTCTCCCCTCCAGATTGAGCAGGCGAGCACGACAGAGAAATGTGGAGAAATTATCTGTATCTGATGCATTTTCAGCTATATTTGTGGTTCCATGCTCGCTACATCGACTGACCTCATAAATCTAGTAGTTCAACAATTATGCTGAATTTTTACAGTCACAATTAATGGTAATTCAGTTTTAAATGAAGTGTTTAAAATCAAATCAAATGGTAAGCCTTTGCTCCTTTTTTTCTGGTGTCTAATTTTCATAGTAGACCTGGTTCTTAGCATGTGCTTTGTTTCCCCCCAAGGGCCGAATGATGGTCGATTGGTTAGAGTGCTGGCCTTCGGTACCAACAGTTCGTGGGTTCGAATCGCACAGTGGCATGGATATTCGTAGCCGTTCGGAATCGGCTTTAACCAGTAGGTCCCGGTCTCATTAGCCCTCGTGTTGCAAAAAGTAGACCGTAGCACTCCAAACAACCCCCCCCCCCCTCCCCAGACAGAGCAGGCGAGCTCGACAGATAAATGGGGAGTAAATATCTGTAGCTGAAGCCTTTTCAGCTTTATTCGCGGTTCTATGCTCGCTACATTGACTGACCTCATAAATCTAGTAGTTCAACCATCATGCTGAATTTCCACAGTCCCAATTTATGGTGTTTCAGATTTAAATGAAGTGTTTAAAATCAAATCAAATTGTATCAATCAAATGGTAAGCCTTTGCTTCTTTTTTTCTGGTGTCTAATTTTCTTAGTAGACCTGGTTCTTAGAATGTGCTTTGTTGTGCAATTTTCTTTTTTCAACTTCTCCCACAAAATGCAATTAGGTAGCTGTTCTCCCCTAGAATGAGCAGGCGAGCTCGACAGATAAATGGGGAGTTTTTATCTGTAGCTGAAGCATTTTCAGCTTTATTTGCGGTTCCATGCTCGCTACATTGACTGACCTCATAAATCTAGTAGTTCAACTATCATGCTGAATTTCCACAGTCACAATTAATGGTGTTTCAGTTTTAAATGAAGTGCTTAAAATCAAGTCAAATGGTATCAATCAATTGGTAAGCCTTTACTCCTTTATATCTGGTGCCTAATTTTCTTGACTTTCTCAGTAGACCTGGTTTTTAGCATGTGCTTTGATGTGTAATTACGTAATATTCTCCTTTTTCAACCTCTCCCACAAAATGCAATTAGGATATTTTGCTCAAAATTTTCTGGAGGAATCTGCGATAGACTTCCAAAGCAAAATAGCGTGCAGTAAAGCAGATACTGTAATATAATTATACGATGCAATAATAGATAATGTAATGCAATTTGGCTCATAAAAATCAAGTTATTATCGCCAATCACCTACATCTTTTATTTTTCTATTTCATAAATAGAAGACACATATGCAAGATTAAACTTTTATTCAACTTTGAAAATTTATTGTTTAAAGTTTAATCTTAATAACTACATATTAGAAATCCTTGTATTAAACAACCTTTCCACTAAGTTTGTAAATGTATTAGAAATGTACTTCAATAACTTCAAAAAACAAAAGAAATTCACATTTTATTAAGCCATTCTGTAAACTTTTGAGAGAAACTTTACATTTTTTTTTCCAAAAATCATCATTAAAATCTGATGTATCGAGTTTTACTAACTTCTCCATTAAAGTTAATGTAAATTTGTATTTCAAAGTAAGCTTTTAAGCAAACAAATTAATGCATTATCCTTTAACATTTACGCATTAGTAAATACGAGAATACAATCTCAAAATTCGCATTTGATTTTGATAAAAAAGTTTGTTGCGTTAATTACTGATTTTAAAGTGACGCACGTGTAGGTTTAAAAGAAGATGTATCAGAGGTGGTATATCAGCCAAATAATATCGCGTTATGCAATAGTGCTATTTTGAAACGATCGTAATGGTTATTAGTTTAAATTAATGTAATTTGTATAATTGCTTAATGAGGAATAGAAAAAAGTTATAATGAATGCACTTAAATTTAAATATTAAATAAATAGTTTGGTATAACGATGCAATTTCCATACATTAAGAAATTTTAAAATATTTATTTCATCCATTATACATTTTTATTCCGTTAAAACTGAGATATTAAGTCTGGAAACAAGAATTAATTATTAACTAAGTGCAATTTACCAGTATGTGATTGCAGCTTATTGGGTAATATATATATATATATATATATATATATATATATATATATATATATATATATATATGAAATATTAAGCACAAAGACTTTTAATAATATAAATGCCTCCCTTTGAAGAACGGCGTTCTTAGTTGATATTTAGTCTAGAATGCATTAAATGAACAAAAATCACCTTAATTAATTCATAGTGACGACGGATAAGATACACATTAGGTACTTGAGTCGAAAGTATGCATAATAACAGGAAAATCTTGTATTAAAAAATGATTTAATAATAAAAAACTATTTCGTTTTTATTTATCTCTCTATATTAAAATCTCATTAATAGTGGGGATGGATAAGTTACACATTAGGTATTTGAGTCGAAAGTATGCCTAATAACAGAAAATGCCTAGTAGCAAAAAATTATATAATATAATGAAAAACTATTTCGTTTTTATATTTCCTACATAAAATCTCTTAATTAATAATGGTATGGATAAGTTAAACATTGCTATTTGAGTAAAAAGTTTGCAGTCGCCTAATGTATGATATAGTTATTGTAGCAAAGTCTTGTGTTTGTATGTTTAAAATGTCTTGTAAAATTTATATAATAATAAAACTTATTCGTTTTTATTTATCTCTTGATATTAAAATCTCTTACTTAATTAATAGTGGGGATGGATAAGTTACACATTAGGTATTTGAGTAAAAAGTAGCCTAATGTCTTATAGCAAATGTATATTAGTAATTGTAGCAAAGTCTTATTGTAATGTAAAAAATGTCAAAAATTTAATAATGCAATAAAAAAACTATTATCGCCAATCTCTCGATATTTTAAAATCTCTATTAATTAAATATAAGTTACACATATGCAAGTATTTGAGTTTATTCAAACTTTGTAATAAAAGAATTTATTGTGTAAAATAGTTCAATTAATGATAAAAATTACTCTATTTATCTCTTATTTTAAAATCCTCATTAACTAAGTAAATGGATTTAAGTTAACAATTTGTATTATTCAAAAATATTCTAATAAAGAAAATCTTTTAATAAAAAATATTTAATAATGAAAATTTATTTTGCCTTTTAATTATCTCTTAC
>CM063499.1:59371953-59376953 GCA_032207245.1 Pardosa pseudoannulata
ACCCAAAAATTATCGTTGAGCGTATTCCCATATTTAAAGTGTTTATAATACTTTAGCATACCTGAGGTAACATTGACACTTATTAATATTTATAAAATTACTAGATTATTATTAATGTTAATAATTACATATAAAATTTTTAAGTTTCGAAAAATTGTTTATATTAGAGTTCGTACTCTATTAAATTTTGCGTCACAGAATTGTGTCAAAATTCATGCCAATAAATTCAGAGACACGATTTTGATACGAATCTTCAAAGTTAATTAATTACGTCACATAACTTCAACTCCTCCAGGATTTTAATAATAGTTTAATTAACTTTTCATTGCGCAACAGCTATCGTTGCCTCTCGTCTCTGTTGACCTTTAGAACATAAACTGCAATTTTATATAAAATCGATAAGTCATGAGAAAATTCTGCTCTCAGACCAATTAAACAAAGTATTTAGAAACAAAAGGATCTCCAAAATTCTGGATTACTCAGTATTCATAGCAACATAATTATTAAAGTTTGCTATTTAATAAAAAATCATAAAATCGCTTATAAATCAAAATTTTTACAATATATATACACTTAAATTCTGAAAGAAAATAAAAAAAATAAAAATTATTATATTAATATTATAATTATATTAATATTAATATAATTATAATATTAATATTAATATAACTATAATATTAATATTAATATAATTATAATAATAATATTATATTAATATTAATATAATTATAATATTAATATTATGTTAATATTATAATTTTATTAATAAAAATTCATAAAATCGCTTATAAATCAAAATTTTTACAATATAGATACACTTAAATTCTGAAAGAAAATAAAAAATAAAAAATTAATTTTAAAAAGGGAGATTTCTTTAATAATCTAATGTTCAAAATAGATATTTGATTAGGTTTGAAATCCTTTAATTAATTAATTAAAGGTAAAATAATAATTTAATAATAATTTTATTAATGTTTTTTATATTGCTATTTTAACTTGTTATTTAAGTTCTCTAGATCCTTGTCACTAAAACACTCTAATGTTTTGTGTTTATTTTTATCTCTCATCACCAAGTATTACCAAATTCTAGAAATGGCTAAGTTGACCATTTTATATTTAGCCAAATAAAAACAATGATGAAAATTATATATATATATCTATTATACAATTTCTAAACGATATAAGATAGAAACTAAATTAAATATAATCTAGAAAATAAATTCGATTCAACTTATTTTTATCACTAGATTTAGGAGCAAATCAATTTTTTAAGCTAAGATATTAGTGACGACCTGAAATGATTCAAAAATGCAAACACGTGCCAAATTTTCTTGAAGGCAAGGCGCGTTGACGAAAAGTGATTGTATTTTGGTAGGCAGGTTTGGTTTTTAGCGCTAAGGTCTACTACTTTGCATACGATGGCTAATGAGACCTATGCCTACTGCTTAAAGCCGATTCCGAATGGCTACGAACACCCATGCCATAGTGGGATTCGAACCCACGAACTCTGGAATTGACGATCAGCGCCTTAACCAATCGGCCAGCGTTTTGGTAGGCAGGAATAGATATTTCGAACGAGGTGTCACAGAACTAGGTTGTTATTTTAACGATGAGATCTACTCGACATCTAGGCACCTTTTCTTGAAATTTCTAGCGGGGTCTGACTCCCCGTATTCTCTTCAAGTGGTTTTTTTTCCCTCTAAGTTCTCCAAATCTTACTTGCTTTACTTTTTTACCATTACTTTATCTTCTGTTTCATTCTACACTTCTCTTTTACACTTGACCAATAGGACCACTTAAGTTATTTCATTCGTTAACTGAATACCCTTGACTTCTGAATACATTATGGTCTCCTGTAAGTACAGCCTTCTGCACCTCCCACAATTTTAGCCCTTTTATGTTGATTTTCTCCTTATGTCGCCTCATACTTGGCCCTTGTCTACACATAAATAAATACATAAAAACTTTCTGCTTTAAATTCAACCTCACGGGCATTCTTTTTCTTACTCTGGAATCACATCTCTAACTATAAGTGCTCAATAAAAAATCTATTCTTGCTTATATCAAATCATGTCGGTTAAAATATTTGCAAAGAAATAAGGTCCAATTTAGATCTCAATTTTAGTGTTTGTAATCTCAATTTTGGTCTCAATTACAGTTTTTTAAATTTTAGTGTCTGAATTTTAGTCTCAATTACAGTTTTTTTAATTTGAGTCTCAATTACAGTTTTTTCAATTTTAGTGTCTCAATTTTAGTCTCAATTACAGGTTTTTTAATGTTAGTCTCAATTACAGTTTTTTTTAAATTTTAGTCTCAATTACAGTTTTTTCAATTTTAGTCTCAATTACAGTTTTTTCAATTTTAGTGTCTCAATTTTACTTTTAATTATTTTTGAAGAGATATAAATAGCCTCATTACAGTGTCTATGACACCTTTGCTTCGGCGGTGGAACGTTTGTTGAATAACAACTAGCAAAATGGCTAAATTAAAAAGAGTTCTTTTGATTCCAGTTAAAAATATGTTCATCTACGCATGTGCTTACCATTTCTTGTCCTTGAGCCGAAAGTATATTTCATGTTAGTGTTATATTCAGCATCTTCGTCTTTGGCTGTTAGCGTGGTCACTACGCTTCCGACAGGTTCACTTTCAGACACAAATTCATAGTAGATGTCCTTAGAAAACTCAGGAGGACTGTCGTTGATGTCCTGAATAACAACTGCCACCTGGAGGGAAATTGAGAAGAAATTCGTGAAATTAATACAGTTACATCTTAATTATTTCATTTCTCAAGCGCAGGGATGGACAAACTTTATCGGCTTCGGGCCAAAAATCGAAAGAAAATAAATTTGGCGGGCCAAGATAAATTTTTCTAAAATTTTAAAAACAATATACAAGTAAGTACCTAACGGTTTAAATACGTTAATGAGATGAATGAAATTGCTATTTCATTTTTAAAAGTTCCTTATACTGAGGTTCGAAGTGAGATGGACTGATTTTAATGAACGATACTAAATGCTCATCTGTCAGTCTACTTCTGAAATTAGGTTCAAAGGTTCAAAGTTGAAAACACTTGCTCACATATAAGATGCAAATATACCGCTGATTTTCTGGGCGTGAGATAATAAATTTGGGATATAATATTTAAGCAAAGTAGAAAAGGAGATTGATATATAATATATATGTATTTCTTTTAATTTGCCTCAGACCGGCAACTTAAAATTCTATCCGTGGGCCGGATAAAATCTTCCGGCGGGCCGTAGTTTGCCCATCCCTGCTCAAAGGTATGTAAAGAATTTTAACCCACGACCTGTGTTTCCCATATGTGTGCCCATCATGATATTTGAAAAATCACCCCCATTGACCCCTTCCACCCGTTCCTTGGGGTAATAGGAGCCGGCCGGCTAAGGGGGTGGGTGGGTGATAAGGTTTTTCGAATGTGTCGCTTGTTTGTTTTTACAGGGCATCTGAAAGGAGGATTTTCCCTTTTCGGAAGAGCTCAGGTTTCTAGAAGCTGACCCCCCGAAAGTGTTGTTCAGGGAGTCGACACTGGGCCTGCGACTGGACGAGACCTCTCTGTTCGACGTGAGAGACCACGACGTCGGTTGTATTCTGATTTGGAACTCTCGGCCGTCTGATCTGCTAACGTCAGGCTCTGAGACGCCGAGACTCAAAATAGGATATTTTGTTATACTTTAATTCTTCATTTAATATCGTAAATAAACGTTCTTTGTTGTCCTAAATGTTTCGGAAATAATTTAATGCTTCCTCAGAAACGACCTAACCCACCTGTCCCAATAAAGTAGGCGGTCATGTCCCACTCTAGTATAGCGTCCCGGAGAAAGTGCGTGTATTACAGGGTAGTTGAGGTTTTATTTTTCATAAATAAGTTGAAACTTCACTGATGCCGTTCACGAACATCAAAAAAACTAAATATTGCCTCATTTCAAACGAAACCTACCGGGCTCCATGGCACAATGGTTAAAGTCATGATCTACCAACCGAAAGGTCACCAGTTCAGTCCTGAGTCATGACAAATTTGTTTCCGTAATTTTATTTTCGATTTGTTAAGTAGTCAAGAAGACATCTAAATTATGCAAATTTCCTGTTCCGTTAAAATACATCTAGAATGTTCTGTTACAATAAAAAAGCATCTGTTAAAACTGCGAGCGGCAGTTGCTGTTCGAATACGAGCCAGTTACCTTGGCATTTAATAAATGGTGTTATATCTCAAACTTGATTCTTCATTGTGTGTTACCAGTACTTGTATCCACGTCACAATATTATTTGTATAAATTCAAGTAAAATGTATAAAAATTTCATGCGTACCGTTGCTGTTCCTGTACGAGGTGGTACACCCATGTCTTTTGCACCAACCACTACGACGTGAAGAGCAGAATCTGGTACACCATATTCTTCTCTGTCCAATTCTTTCACAACAGTTAGGAGAGGCTGGAATATAGCAAATTCACAAAAATTATAATACTATAATGATGAGATATCTTAACAAGTAAAACTGCACATCGATATAAAATTTCTTAAATCAAGTTTAGTATCAAAATATATACTGTTATTTAAGAAATTATCAATTATACTTTTTCAGCTATAATATACGAATAAGAAAATTTAAGAACTTTCTATAAAAGTAAACAAACATATTTTTCTATCGGATGACCACAGTTTCGTTTTGTCACAGTTTCAGCAAATTGATGTAGCAAGCAGTGTTACAGCAGTTTCAATATTTCAATGAATAAACGGAGTTAGACTGAATTTTCCAGTGTCTTGACTGAGTTCTCATCGCGAGGTTCCACGACTACAGGGCGGTAATAAACGCCCGGAACTATTTAGAGGCTGGGGAAAAGATTTGAATAAATTAGAATGAAGGAGAGGAGGTTTTTAAGGAAATATTAAAGTTAAATAATTTTGATATATATATATATATATATATATATATATATATATATATATATATATATATATATATATATATATATATATATATA
>CM063499.1:59386953-59394453 GCA_032207245.1 Pardosa pseudoannulata
AATCTACTGTTTAACTTGATTAGAAAGTACTTTCTTTAAGAATAATTTATTTAGTACACACACACTCTAGCATATACAAGTGTTTGTGTGTGTCTGTACATTATTTTTTCAGTAGTAGTGAATTTGAGTTTAAAATTCAGAGTCACAAATACTTTTCTGCATCGCGAGCAATCTTTAAGTTACTGCAGTGATTCAAACTCAAAGCTTTTTTTAATTATTTTGGTAATTGTTGAAATTTCCTCTTTACTTAATCTAGAGTGCTTTAAGTAATCAAAGAAATCTACTGTTTAACTTGATTAGAAAGTACTTTCTTTAAGAATAATTTATTTAGTACACACACACTCTAGCATATACAAGTGTTTGTGTGTGTCTGTACATTATTTTTTTCAGTAGTAGTGAATTTGAGTTTAAAATTCAGAGTCACAAATACTTTCTGTTTGGAGAGCAAGCTTTAAGTTATTGCAGTGATTCAAACTCAAAGCTTTTTTTCGATTATTTTGGTAATTGTTGAAATTTCCTCTTTACTTAATCTAGAGTGCTTTAAGTAATCAAAGAAATCTACTGTTTAACTTGATTAGAAAGTACTTTCTTTAAGAATAATTTATTTAGTACACACACACTCTAGCATTTGTGTGTGTATACATAATTCTTTTCAGTAGTAGTGAATTTGAGTTGAATATTCAGAGTCACAAATAATTTCCTGTTTGGAGCAAGCTTTAAGTTATTGCAGTGATTCAAACTCAAAGCTTTTTTTCGATTATTTTGGTGATTGTTGAAATTTCCTCTTTATTTAATCTAGAGTGCTTTAAGTAATCAAATAAATCTACTGTTTAACTTGATGAGAAAGTATTTTCTTGAAGAATAATTTATTTAGTAAGCATACACACTGGCATTTGTGTGTCTATACATTATTCTTTTCAGTAGTAGTGAATTTGATTTGAAAATTCAGAGTCACAAATAATTTCCTGTTTGGCGAGCAAGCTTTAAGTTATTGCAGTGATTCAAACTCAAAGCTTTTTTTCGATTATTTTGGTGATTGTTGAAATTTCCTCTTTATTTAATCTAGAGTGCTTTAAGTAATCAAATAAATCTACTGTTTTACTTGATTAGAAAGTACTTTCTTGAAGAATAATTTATTTAATACGCATACACACTGGCATTTGTGTGTCTATACATTATTCTTTTCAGTAGTAGTGAATTTGAAATGAAAATTCAGAGTCACAAATAATTTCCTGTTTGGCGAGAAAGCTTTAAGTTATTGCAGTGATTCAAACTCAAAGCTTTTTGTTAACTTTGATTTTAAAAGGGAAAATAGCAAAACAAACATAAATAATCACGTTTGACCATCTCCTATATAATAATAGCCTAAGTTATCTGTGTCTGCCCTCAATTTATGATTTGGACCTGGAATGGATAGAGGTATCCGTATTGAATTCTTGGTCAGTTAGGGTTAGCAAAATTCAAAACGAGTAAAATTTATCTTCACCTAAACCATCTATCTGATTCTAAAATAAATTTAAAATATGCTTCATATCACAGCAAAAAATTGTCCTCTTTAAACGTTCGAAATCCATTTCTTTTCTACTATTTATCAAGCCCTATTTTTCGGTTAAAAAGTAGGCAATTAAATTTATAAATTTGTCCCATAATAAATATGTAAAAATAACATTTATTTCTAGCATTATGACGTCATACCTTTAACCTTCACATTTAATTATTTCTTGTTTCAAGTTACTTAAATATCGTCTGCATTATTTCCATACATTGTATCACTGAACATAGTTATTACGTAAATAATTTTCTTTTATTTTCGTCTTAAATAATAGATTAGGTACATATCTGGTAATTTTAAATGTAATCATCGATTATTCTTTGTTGCAATTAAAATTGTATCACCGGTATTAACAACAAATTATTTTCGTAAAAGTGTAGGAGTCTAGTTCATGGACTAATAAATATCTGGCTTTTAAGGTATATATCTTTGAAAATTAAGAAGTTTGCTCGTTTGTGTGTTTGTTTTTTATACATAACCACACGGTTTGCAATCGATTCGCTAAATTTGTGACAACCAAAACACAAAAAACAAGTTTTTTTTTATTTGCCTCATAGGGTACTTTACAATTATGGAACATTAAAAATTTTACTGATCCCGTCACACAACAGGTTGTAGGCTAGTATTTTATACCCAATAAAGTAATTAATTAAAATTACCATGGTAAAATTAAGAATTTTATATAGTGTACAACTTTTAATTTCCCATTTCTTTCATGTAAATATGTACAACGTTATTTAAATAATTGTTAAGTCGACGAATGCATCAGACATATGCCAAACGACGGACCAAGAAAAGGTTAAAGCAAAAATGACTAAAGAAAATTTTCTCGTTTTCATCATTTTCGTTTTGCAGTTAAGCGGTCAATAACTGAGCTTTTATTGGAAAAAAATGTGGTTTACTTCGTAAACCGTAGTTTAAATAAAGAATTAAACGTCAAACTGTTTTGAGAAATGGTCGCTGTGATGAGGCGATTTAGATCTGTTATATAATTGATTCATTTATACATGAAATAAAATGTTCGGGATCTAAATCTGACCTCATCACATCGTTGTTAAGAGATAGAGGATCATAAATTTCTTTTCAACGGATATTGTTGTCTTGTACGGTGGTCTCGGGTGGGGTTCTGATTCCAGTCCCAGATTAGAATCCCGTCTCCATACTTGACATTAAATAAGAATGTACCTTTGTGGAGTATTTATGAGTCCCTAAGGGACAGTGCCCAATTAGAAGGGATAAGGTTTTTCACGTTGGCGGTCTCAGGGCGGGGTTTGGTCAGACCAATGAAATCCTTACAACTATCCCGATTGGAAGACAAGAAGGAGGAGGTGACAAGGTTGAAATAATAAAATATCAAAAATCTAAAAAAGATCAGAGATTGTTTCGAAGGACCCAGGGAAGAGATTCGTGAGTCCAGAAGAGAAGGTGCTCGATAGTCCAGACTAGGGGAGTCCAGCCAAGTCCGACAGGAAGTGTTCCTGCACCAAATAGTACGACCGCACCCCAAAGACTCAGGAGGAAGCCCCTGACGAGACCGACGGATGATATATAGATTCCCTCTCCTGATCAGCCATAGATACCCTTCAACCAGAAGTGTTCCGGGCCCAACATTTTAGACCCACAAAGGTACCCCCATTTTGCATACATTTTTGAAATCGAGATTAGGTCCTCTATCTATTTACAAAATTTCTTAAATATATAAAATTTGTCAGAACGAATTTAGAAGATGTTGACAAAGCTTACTTATGAAAATTAGCATCATTAAATTAGCATTAGCATTGTTTGTACATAGATGTATATATATGTTAATAATTTTTTTTTAAATATTAAGCTAGTTTCGGTTGCTGTCAATTTAGATGTTATTTTATTTTTATATTTATGTCTGTAGTTTCTCAGAACCTGTGGTTAAATTTAGTACAAAATTACTTAACACAACCCAATTAAAAATAAATCACCATTATACATTTGGTCACAGGTTGGTACTCAAAAATAAACGAGAACTACACGACAGTCGCTTATCGGAATCGAGTAGATTGAACTTACAGTGTTGTTTGCAGAGTCAAGAGCTAGAACACGTAGCATAAATGCAGGCGTTCCTTCTCTGTCAGGAGACACTCGTACAGACAAAACCCCTGTACTTTCCTCTATCTGGAATTGGTGATCGTGGTTTCCTATTAAAATAAATTGATATTTTGGTATTAGAAATATGGCTAGATACTTTTCCTTTGAGAGAATGAAATGCAGACGATTTCTTTAATTTTTCAGAATATCTTTAATTATTTTGCCCACATAAGCGTACATTCTCAAGAAAAGTTTCAGATTACAATCTTAAGATTTTCTACAGATTACCTTCTTAAGATTTTCTTCATTTTATATATTCAAGAAAATCTTAAGATTGTAGGCTTAACCCTTTTTATCCTGACGGTACTTATAAGTACTTCTTCAATCAAACACTAATAAAGCCGTTTTTCCTGACGTTACCCACAGGCAAATGAATGATGCAGTTCCTACAACAGAAAAGAAATGACAGCACCAATCAGGAATCCTTTTTATTCGCATAGAAGGGATTTTATAATTGGTGTGCTGCATTCGACGGTCATTTTGGGGTAGAGTTGATACACGTGTTGTTCAATTGAGTAAATCGAGTGGTTTATTGCCAGTTATTTGGTACTATTATTTTTTAGAAACTTCTATACTTCGCAGGCAAGCATTTCATTTGTTTTATTTATAATTTAATGTTTTATTTTCTATCATAGAGTCAAAAATATATGTTGGTACTAGCTGCAAAATTAACTACTAACATAAAGTAAAAATTACCTTTATTTTTTCTATGATTATTCGGCATTAAAATTTATTGAATGATGCTAAAATGCAGAAAGAAAATTGATGGTAAATTAATTCAGGATATAAACTCTTAAGATGTGGGCCAAATAAAGTAAGATATCTTAAAGATTTTTTTTTAGAAAATTTTGAGAATGGTATTAAATTAGTTTCACTTTAAATGTCTAAAAGCGGGTCACACATAATGTCAGTTAAACTCTAGTTTTCCCTTGTGACGTCATAACTGAAAGATAAATTGTTTGAACTATGTATATCGGTATTTTGTATCAGCTCTTCGATTCCTTGTATTTTTCCCCCTTCAATTCTCTTTCATCACATATAAAGTTGTAAAATATGATAACATACAAATCAGATACAACAGCTTGTTCAGGCATTTACCCAAATAGCAAATATACTTGCAGCAAGTTGGATGTTTTTCTAGATAATAACTTATAACAAATTTTACTTGACAAACATGCAGCAAACCACTGCAAGTTAGACGGCATAAAGCGACCAAACCTTTGCAACTCTATTTTGCTGTAAACCTGTGTCAACCTTGTCATGACAACCTTAGCAACAATTCTTAGACTCAAGCAACAATTCTTAGAGCTTAATTCTTGTCAAGCAACAATTCTTAGACTTGCTACAGTCTTGTTTCAAACTTGCAGACTTGTCATGCTGAACTTGCTGCAAGTTTGCAGGATTGCAAAGCAAGACTGCTGCACTTTGCTTGTAGTGCCTTCACTAGCTCCCCAAAAAATTGTTTTTAACTTTAAGCAGTAGATCCCGATCTGATTAGTCTTTGAACAGCAATACGGTTGACCAAAGTGCTCCAAAACAAACCAAAAACATTGCAGATCTATCTTGATTAATATGAAAATGTGCTTCAAATTTTATGCCAAAAACTTGAAGAAACCCAGATATTGATAGCCGTATTTGTTATCAGCCTTAACTCTAGTTAACTTGAAATAGATATGCTTTTTAATTTTGATTTTCTGAATAAAATTTCAAGACCAAGAATATAATTTTATACACTATAAATACTAATGAAGTATTTATTATTTTAATGTAAATTTCATTTTATAATTAAAGTTAAACACCATTTAATAATTAAATAATAAAATATTACCATCAACAATGAAGTATCTAAGTTTATTCAAATCCAACTCATCCTTATCGGTTGCAGTTAAGTGAACCACGACTTGGCCTGGTGGAGCATTCTAAGATGTGGAGAAAATGTAGTGAAATATAAAATCATATATTTCTTTAATTTAAAATATAGAATAAAAATATGATCAATAATTAAGAAAATTTCTTTTTTCTACCTCTTTAACTTCTACTACGAAGTCTTTCTTTTCAAATACGGGACTGTTATCATTCACGTCTTCCACAAAAATATTTAGTCTGGTGTTTCCAGAACACCTCTGATTGCTTGCGGTAACCTAAAACGAAATGAATTAGTAAAAAACTCTCAATTGACAGAAAATTAAAGAAATTATTCAAATTTATATTCATAAAAAGGATCAATAATTTATTGATCTTTAATATTGATCATAATGATCAATTTATTAATAATTAATATTAACCAAAAGGATCAATTTATTAATCATTAATATTGATCATAAGGATCAATTTATTAACCATTAATATTGATCATAATGACCAATTTATTAATTATTAATACTGATCACAATGAACAATTTATTAATCAATAATATTGATCATAATGATCAATTTATTGATCATAAATTGTGTATGTTTCATGTAACAGGCATGTTATCTCAAAACATTTTTATAATTTTTTCTCTAAATATTTACAGGTTGTATACGATATAATTTTCATTCGAATGAACCTAAATTTACTTGCATAGCTCCCAAAATAACATTTTTTTTCTTGTAACAGGCATGTTATCTCAAAATTTATAATTTTTTCTCTAAATATTTTCAGGTTGTATACGATATAATTTTCATTCGAATGAACCTAAATTTACTTGCATAGCTCCCAAAATAGGATTTTTTTCATGTAACAGGCATGTTATCTCAAAACATTTTATAATTTTTTCTCTAAATATTTACAGGTTGTATACATATAATTTTCATTCGATAACCTAAATTTACTTGTAGAAAATAGGATTTTTTTCAGTAACAGGCATGTTATCTCAAAATTTAATTTTTCTCTAAATATCTACAGGTTTTTACAATATAATTTTCATTCGAATATAATTACTTGCATAGCTCAAATAGGATTTTGCAATGATAATTTTTTAATTTTTAAGAAAAATAATTCACTTTTCAAATTTTTTAAAAATATATGTGTATCTTAAATATATACAGATTTAGTTACTAAGTTATTTTCAAATATTTTAGTGTGTTCCTGAACAATAAGTTTGTTTAAACTAAATATATTTCAGTAATCATATACGTTAGCTTTGATATCAGTTTTGTTAACATCAAGTGTCTCATATTTAAAACATTCTAACAGAAATACTTTTATGCTTCAAAAATGAATGAGATATGTGTGTAGACAAATAATAATTTGTTCCATATATGTCTAAAGTGTCTTACTATGTCTAGTTTTTATTTGTCTAAATTTTTCCAGATTCTATGTAGTAGACAAGAACATTCGGCTTCGTTTTCCTAGATATGCCGTTATTTTTGTACCCGCAGACAAACCATGTTGTTACACTAACCTGTACTAGTACGTGACCCGCACTCAAGTATCAATCGTCAGAAAACGTACTAGTACATGTTCCGCATGCAATGTGTTAATAGTGGTTGCTCTCGTGAATTAAAAAAAGCTCTGAATAATAGATAATTGTCGTAAAAGAAATTTTATATATAATTTAACTATGTATAGAATTAATCTGTTCAAAATAGATCTATATCATCAATCGTAATAAAAAGTTCTAGTACATGTCCCGCGCTCAAGTATCAGTCTTCAGAAAACGTAGTAGTACGTGTCCCTCACTCAAGTATCAATCGTCAGAAAACGTACTATACGTGTCCCGCTCTCAAGTATCAATCGTAAGAAAACGTACTAGTACGGTCCCGTACTCCATTATCAATCATCAGATATACTAGTACGTGTCCTGTGCTCAAGTATCAATCGTCAGAAAAATCTTAGTACG
>CM063499.1:59399453-59414453 GCA_032207245.1 Pardosa pseudoannulata
AATTTTTATACTATTTGTAAGATTAAAATCTATTAAATATATTATGACTTTGTGTATATTAATAAATCTACTCTTTATCAAAATTAATAGTCATTTTATTAGGTGAACAAAACTATATGTAAACTAACAGTGATAATTGTAGTTAACAATATGTAATTTCAACTAAAATTTCTTACACCATTTGTAAGATTAAAAACCTCTTAAATATATAAGTAACATAAAATAATTGAATTTTTTTCACAAAATAGTAATTCAGTAAACATTAGTCTGACCTTTAAGTTTAGATTTGTTATTGTTTTAATAAGCAAAAATTTGTTAAAAAATTAATAGGTAGCAATTTTTAGGTCACTTTTTTTATTCAATCAAATTGCTTTCCTTTTGGGAATGGCTTACCCACGTATAGTTTTAGTTTTGAATATTTCATTTAGCTATCAACTGAAGTAGGTTCTAGAATTTCATAAGAACAGAACTATTATGCAAAGAACTATTTCTCATTAAAATTTTTATCACATAGAAGAGATACTTCAAGATTATAATTTTCTGACTGAATAATCATCTAATGAAGTCAGACTCTATGGGGACATAATCTTTGTTGAATTATCTCTAACTTAGATAATAATCCATCTTTCTTAGTTACTGGGTAACTAAATGGTCTTTGGAATTGATGAATATCAATATAAATATTTTACTCACTTGGACTACAGTAGTGGCAAACTGTGGTTCTTTGGACTCATCTCGTGCTTCAACAATCAGCTCTAGGTACCTGGTTTTCTCGTAGTCGAGAGGTGTTACAAGAGTGATTCGACCACTGGAGCTATCAATTCTGAAAGCTTCTCTCTGAGAGGCTCGAACTATTCTGTACTTGAGTCTAAAAAGAGGCAGACAACATACATGAATATTATACCAGATGATCTACACTTAAAGCAAGAACATCAAAATACAGCACCGCGAGGACTCTCTAGCCAAGCAAATTATATATATATATATATATATAAAATATTAACAAAAAATATATAATATATATATATATAAAATATATATAATTAAATATTTATATATTATATATTTATATTTATAATATATATATATAAAATATATATAAATATATTTATTTATTTATTATATCTATATATCTATAAATAAAATATATATATATATATATATATATAAATATATTATATATATATATTTTATATAAAATATAAATATATATATATATATATAAAAATATATATATATATATATAATAATATTATATATATAAATATATAATATATATATATATATAATATACATGTATATATATATCTATATTTATATAATATATTATATATATATGTATATATAAACATATATATTATATATATATATATATATATATACATATGCAGTTATTTTACCTCTAAAAGTTCTATTTACTTTTCAGTAGTCTACAGAAAATGAATGTCCCATGTACACGAAATGTTTATGTACAGAATTAAGGTTTTACCAAAACTTTTTTTTTTGAAACCAGGAGAACTTTTTCTGTTGATGAAGGATGGGGAAAAAAGCTGTTTTAATGAAGTTTTTCTCGAAAAATAGTATATAATTTTCAGTAGTCTGCATAAAGAAAATGTACCATCTGCACGAAATTTGTAAAGCCAGAATTAAATATCCACCAAAAATTTTGTTTTGAAGTGAAAATAATTTTCTTATAAGGAATTAGGGAAAAATTCTATTATAATTAGTTATTTTGCCTCTAAAAATTCTAATTTACTTTCAGTAGTCTACATGAATTTATCTACACAATGTTATAAAATAGAATTAAGGTTTTACTAAAAAGGATTTTTTCAAGGAGAACTTTTTCTTTTGATGAGTGATGAGGAAAAAAAGCTGTTTTAATGAAGTTTTTCTCGAAAAATAGTATATAATTTTTAGTGGTCTGCATAAGGAAAATGTACCAATGCATAAAATATCTAAAGACAATAAAAATCTGTAAAATTTTTATTTTGAAACTATCAAAATATTTCTTTTGGGGAATAAAAAGCCGTATAATGAAGTTGTTTTGCCTTGACGAATACTACCTACACTTCAGTGATTTACATGAAGTTAATCTACAAGGAATGTTGTTAAAAAAGTTGTTAATTTTTTGTCTACAAATATTAATTGCCGTTCATCGTTACAGACGTGAATCACCCATCTAAAGGTAATTTGTATACACAAAATTAAAGACAGAAAATTTTATTTTTAATCGAAAATAATTTTTCTTAAGAAAAATCTATTATAATGCACTTATTTTGTTAATAATTCTATTTTCCCTTTCAGTAGTCTACAGAAAATGAATCTCCTATCTGCACAAAAATGTTTATATACAGAATTGTGGTTAACCAAAATTTTATTTTGAAAGAAGGAGAACTTTTTCTTTTGATGAGTGATGAGGAAAAAAAGCTGTTTTAATGAAGTTTTTCTCGAAAAATAGTATATAATTTTTAGTGGTCTGCATAAGGAAAATGTACCACCTACACAAAATTTATAAATCCAAAATTAAATATCCACCAAAAATTTTGTTTTGAATCGATCAGAACATTTTCTTTTGGGGAATAAGGGAAAGCCGTACTAATGAAGGCGTTTTGCCTTGAAGAATAGTATCTACACTTCAGTGATCCACATGAAGTTAATCTACATGGAATTTGTGCGAAAGAAAGATTAAATATAAAGAGAACCAAAACTATTCCAAACATACCTTCCTGCAGCACCAGAATCAGGATCGTAAGCGTGCACAGCCACCAACTCAACGTTAGCAGAGTTCTCGTCGACGGCCACCCTGTAACCAAACTTCTCAAACTTAGGCGGGTGGTTGCGAGTGCTGGACACTCTGACCACCAAAGTGGCTTTTCCGATGTTAGAGGCAGCCCCGTGGTCTCTGGCGAATATCTCCATCTCGTACGTCATGTTCTTCTGCAGGATGGGCGGCAAGGGGTTGCTCAGCCGGATGTGCCCCGACTGGGTGTCGATCTCGAAGTGGCCGTGAGAGTTCTTGATCCAGTATGTGACTTCACCGTTGCTGGCGAGATCAGGATCCGTTGCCAACACCTGAAATGTATAAAGGATTTTACACAAAGGTAAAAGGCAAAGATTTGTGTTATAAAGTGAATTAACTTATGTATTTCTTACGCATTATATATGCAATACTTCAAACAAACACAAGCATATATACGTGTATGTGTGTGTAGAGCCTGATTATCGCACAGGCACTTGGGGCACGTGCCCTGGGCACGAAAATTTTAGGTGGCACGAAAATTTAGTCGCGTTCTTGAAACACATATTAAGTGGGGAAAAATTGCAAGCATACGCTACTATCGTTAAGTTTTAATAAATTATTGTACGAGGTAATTGTGTTTGTCATGAACTCTATTGTTTCCAATTTACTTTAATTTTACTGTTATTTACTTGATAAGTAATTCCCTCAACGAACCTGGTGCTCTTTTTATCCTATGGGTTATTGCATATTTATAAGACAGATTATTAGCAAAGTACCACTATAAACCCTTAAATCATTTCATCAATTTAAATTATTCGTAATTCTATTATTATTATTAATTTTCTGCACTACAGAGCTGGTGAGTGTGACTAGGTAAAAATAAAAAATGGGACACTCTAGGTCTTTAAAAGTCCTTAATTTTTAGCATGGCTAAACAGAGATAATAATGATTACGTAAAATGAAAATTTGGTGTTTTTGCTTTTGAATATTACTTTAATGCTAATTTCTTAAATATGTTTGCCAATTCAATGTTATAATTTTTATATGACTGTAATTATGATAATAACTTGTCGCTATAAATTTGCATGGGGGTGGAGGGCACAAAAATTGGATTGTGCCCTGGGCACAAAAGTTTCTTAGTCAGGCCCTGTGTGTGTGAACGCATATAAATATACACACATGCACATACACATTACAGATAGCATTTGCATTCAGGCATATATAGGTATATATTTACATACATAAGTGTCCACATGTATGTTTTATATGTTTTGTTATGATCATCTACTAACAAACAAAACTCACGTGACATACTGCGTAAAGTGCAATTTGGTACCTCAAACAGATAATAAATTAAAATACAAACAATGTGAAAGAGTTAGTCACCTGTATGATGGTCCTTCCTGCCTGAGACTGCGGGGGAATGCTGACGAAGTACCTTTCCCGCTCGAACTTCGGTGGATTGTCGTTCTGGTCGAGTACCCGGATGACGACAGGTGACTTGGTCTCGTATCGTCCGTCCAGCGCAATGACCACGAACTCGTAGGTGTCCTTCTGCTCCCGATCTAGCACCTGCTTTGTGCACACGTCCCCAGTCTTCGGGTTCACCGTGAAGGGGATAGTGTTGCGGTCAACTGCATACGACAAGCTGTCCACAGAGTCACCACTCTCAGCATGGATCTGGAAAAAATTGCGATGTACACATTAGAGTAAGATATAGTCCACTGTACTTTTCTTGGCATTGTTCATCACAGTGATCACTTGTGATTACGAACTCTCCCTTCACATCCCACGGTATCATACAAGGTATCCCCAAGAAAGAATGAGATAAAAACTGTGTATTTCTGACAAATCACCAAGGAATATAAGCGGTTCAGAAAGGTTTATTGTAATTTGAGTGACGTATTCTAACAGTTCGAAAGCTGCTTCTAATTTCCAGAGCATGACCAGTGGCCTAACAATGATGCATTGGGAGCATAGCTCGTTGTGCTTACGATTCAGTGATCTATTGGACTACGCTATGCAATAAAGTTTTTGAGGGAAATTCGGTGCATGTGATGTTGAAACCTTTCAAATGTTAAAGGAAGCTTGAAAAGATGAAGGCTTATTACAATCGCAAGTCTACAAGAAGTATATTGCGTTACATTGAAGACGATTCATGCGCACAACCATCGACTACAAAAACGAATGAAAACATCGAACAAATCATGGGTAGATGTTCATAATATCGACCCCGTACTGTGCCCGTACGCCGTACGAGCACAGATTTCTGGCCTTTGCTGATTTGACAGTACGGCTTACAGGCAATCTGATTTCTATTTTGCTTGCACTGTTTCGGCCGTATTTTTTCCAATTTTAGTAACAAATTATTCGTATAGATGTCCAGTAAATGATAGTTTGCAGTTTATTGTATTTTCTACTCTGATTGGTTCAAAAGCGCGGGTTTTGTCGCATGTTTTGTATCAGAAGACGAATTGTTATCTTTCAGTGTACAGCTTTCTGGTTAAATTTTACTAACCGCCTGATAATTTTATTGATCTAAGAGATGAATAATATATTTTTACTTTTAAATAATGGATATTTCAGAGCGTATGGAGCTAATTTCTTGTAATTCGAACTGTGACTCGGAATCAGAAACTGAATTATCTGTAAATGATAGTAGCGAAAGTTTACTAGATGACCTGGATAGTAGTGACTCTGATAGTAGTACAGATGGAATCGGTCAAGCAAGACAATTTTTAAAAATTAATTGTGATAATCCTTCGGATCCGCCTCCTAGATTTACTTCCACTGGAATTCCAAAAATTAACTTGGATGTCGATGAGACTAAAGGTAAACTTCAGTTCTATGATGCTTTCATAGAAAGAAAAAGTGGTAATAAATGCTTAAAATATATTAGAAATGTTAATTTTAATATCATATCTTTACTTAAAACTGTAAAATTAACAAAAAAATGCAATAAAAAATGTGACATTTTTTTGACCGAATTTTGGAAAAAAATTAAATTGTCAAAGTGTCAATAAAGTAGGAAATATTTTATTCTAACCGGAGCAGAACATTTTATTTTACATTGAATCAAAAATAGTTTGCTATAAGGACGATTTTAAATCTCGCAAAGTATTATGTTCCATAAAGCCAATTACACTGTGCGAATAATAATTTCCAAAATATTTCGTTATCGTTTAATATTTGTGGATTTATCACCTTAGATTTATATTTAGGGTGAGGTGGCTCATAAGAGCACCATCATTGTGACCTAAGAGCTATTGTACTGAACCCCCCCCCCCATTTACTGGAACAAAAAAGTTCCAGCAATAAGTTAGGAATATTAACAATTAAAGTCTCAAAGAGACAAATAGCTGCGATAAATGTGTCATATTACCTTAGATTGTTTTATCATCATTTATTCAATTTATTTAACTTCTTTTAAGTAACCTTCTTAAAACTCTGAAAACATCCTTTATTCTTACCTGTAAGAAACAATGACCTGCTGGAAGATTTTCAAGTAGCGACGCCGAGTAGGACATTTGAGAAAATACTGGTGGATGGTCGTTTGTATCAATGACTTCAACTGTAACCATGGCCAATCCATACAAAGAGGTTGCATGGGCTAAAGACATTGAAAAAAAAACAACAGATTACTGGAAATGCTCTCAAAATTTAAAAAAAGAAACATATTTCAACATAAAATTCACATTTCTTGAGGAAAATATCAAATGGCGCACAACATATGTTGGTTTAATCAGTGGACCTCAAACTTGAACCAATTTCTTTCCAAGTACATAGCAACGGAAACCGTAAATAAATGCGACTTAAACTAATGGCCGGTCTAACCAAAGTCATTTAACCCTTTGCCTTAAAACAGGGGTGGGCAAATGCTTTTAAGCTCGGGCCAAAATGAAATTTTCAAAATGTCTCCTTTGCCGGAGGATTATACCGCGTACGCTGCACACACGCGAATGTTTTGGGTGGAGTTTTTTCCCTGCCCAAAAACTTTTTTTTGACAAAAACACTATAAGTATCATTTTAAAGCATTTGGACAGAGAAATTTGACAGTTAATAAAAGATAATAGTAATAATAAATTGTCTTACTTAGGTGTATATGCGAACAATTTGTGCCCAGTAAAATATGTAACTTAATTTTTAATAAAATATAACCCATTATATTAAATTAATGGTCATTAAATAAATCAGTGAATGAAAGATTTTATTTTCATATTTATTTATATCTTAACGATAAAAATTATTTTATTTTGATCATAGTTATTACCTTTTTTGTATTTATATTACATTTTGTAAATATAATAGTAAAAATAATAATAAAAAGAAAAGACAAACATCAAACGTTAAAATAGAATAGTTTTAGTGAATGCGAAACGTGAAATCTGGAATGTTCATTTGATATTATTTCTTCCAAATTTGGATCCAAATCACTTGTAGCAATCCTTAATATCGAGAGTAGATTTTCGTCAGAAATTTGTGATCGATATTTATTTTTCGTGTAAATCATTAATGATAAAGTTCTTTGTTGTACACTAAGCATACAAATACTGTTGATTTCAACAAAATCGCTTATAAGAGATTTAAAAAATTGCATGCAGGATTTTTCAATGCCGGATAAAGTAAGCAAAAGAGCCGGATACGACCCGATAGGCTTTTGCCAGCCTCTGCCTTAAAACAACGTATGGGAGACGTGATCGTACTGCTGTGCCTAAAATGAGAACCTCGTATCACACACGTGATGATTCTGTCTGGCCAAAAGTGAAAAGCTCGTGTCAGACACGTGATGATTCTTTCTGGCCAAAAGTGAAAAGCTCGTATCAGACATGTTATTGTTTTTAGGCGATAAAGTTTTTGTTTTTGCGTTATTGTTTGTTACAGTTGCAATATAAGAGTTGGTCGTTTATTCTTAGGCGTAATTGCAATAGAGTATTATATTATATGCAATAAATAATTAACTGTTGGTGCTTAAAAAATTCTTTAAAAAATCTAAAAAATTAAACCTAATGGCAAAAAGGAAAATTGATACTAATAACGATGCTGGAAAGTCTCCTGATTACATCTTAGAAACTGAAACAGATACCGAATGCAAAGAATGTAAAGTTGCCCTACATGTTCCTGATTGTTTCGAGAAATATCACACACTGGAAAAAATTTTAACTTCCTGTCATTGGTTTGAAATGTTAGTAATAAAACAATACTCCTTACAAAATTTTGACTAACATTACACATTATTCACTTATAGGTTATTCACGCAATAAATTCTAAATAGAAAATATTTAAACGACTGAAAATTTTTACTTTTGTTATATAACCAAAAACATAGAAATAATATTATGTGAAATAAAAGAATTAATTTTTTTAATAAAAATGAAATGAAATATAATTATCAAATTGTGTGGTTTTATTAAATAATAAATGCAAAATTATTAATGTCCACCCATTTAGCCTGTAATGAAACTGCTTCTGGTCACGACGCATTAGAAAAGCTTTCATCGAAAATGGCACACACATTCGTCACTCGATTCATAAGGCGAGAGGTTAACGGTTAACCGCGATTAATCTCTGTTTAAACGGGGAATTGCATTCCACCATTGGAAGACTCCATAGTTTAATCGCGGTTAGCCGTTAAAAGACTTTGGTGAGATCGACCCTAAGGGCTTATTATTTATCACTGATTAAACATAAAAATGAAAACTACACAATGTAAAATGTAGAATAACTCTTACAAAAGGTGACATGGACGGGGAATTGCATTCCACCATTGAAAGGCTCCATGGTTTAATCGCGGTTAGCCGTTAAACGACTTTGGTGAGATCGACCCTAAGGGCTTATTATTTATCACTGATTAAACATAAACATGAAAACTAAACAATATAAAATGTAGAATAACTCTTACAAAAGGTGACATGGACGGGGAATTGCATTCCACCATTGGAAGACTCCATGGTTTAATCGCGGTTAGCCGTTAAACGACTTTGGTGAGATCGACCCTAAGGGCTTATTATTCATCCCTGATTAAACATAAACATAAAAACTAAACAATATAAAGTGTAGAATAACACTCCCAAAAGGTGACATGGACGGGGAATTGCATTCCACCATTGAAAGGCTCCATAGTTTAATCGCGGTTAGCCGTTAAACGACTTTGGTGAGATCGACCCTAAGGGCTTATTATTTATCCCTGATTAAACATAAACATAAAAACTAAACAATATAAAGTGTAGAATAACACTCCCAAAAGGTGACATGGACGGGGAATTGCATTCCACCATTGAAAGGCTCCATAGTTTAATCGCGGTTAGCCGTTAAAAGACTTTGGTGAGATCGACCCTAAGGGCTTATTATTTATCACTGATTAAACATAAAAATGAAAACTACACAATGTAAAATGTAGAATAACTCTTACAAAAGGTGACATGGACGGGGAATTGCATTCCACCATTGGAAGACTCCATGGTTTAATCGCGGTTAGCCGTCAAACGACTTTGGTGAGATCGACCCTAAGGGCTTATTATTCATCCCTGATTAAACATAAACATAAAAACTACACAATGTAAAATGTAGAATAACTCTTACAAAAGGTGACATGGAAGCAGAGTTTTTTTTTAATGAAATGTTACGAGTAGAATTATGCATTGAGGACATTAGTTTGTTTTTCTCAAAGTTAGTACTCACAGTCTCTGGCTTCGATGAGAAGACTGTAAGATTTCGTTTTGTCGTAGTCAACTCTGTGCGCTTCAGATGGAAGGACGAAGATTTCTCCAGTCGATGGGTTCAACTCGAAAATGCCGTCTTCGTTGCCACTTTTTATGCTGTAGGTAACGGTGTTGTTCTGCAAATCTCTGTCGACGGCAAGTACCTAAATGTTAGTGAGAAATCAAGAGGTTATATTCTATAATGCAGTAGATAGAAAATTGACATTCTACACCATGCATAAAGGAAGAGGTTCGTCCACAAACATAGTTGAACTCAGTTGATCATTTAGGACTGTGTTTTTCATTGTGGTGAGCATATCCCTTAGTGGACAGGAAGTCCACAGTCCGGTGTGAGTTCTCCCTGTACCAGACTTGTCTGCACCTGGTGCAACAAGCAGCTTAGATTTTTTTCGCTCAATAATACAGAAAAACATTAAAAAAACTCCATTACTAGTTATGTATGTATTACTATTATGTATGTATCAGTTACGTTTACTATCATTTATGTATTATTTTGTATGTCTTGGTGTCACCTTGGCGTATGACTTATACTTTGGCGTCACCAGACGGCGAATTTTAAAATCCGCTCGTGATGAAGCCGTATAGAGTCAGAAAAGTATTTGAAATCCAATACTATGTAGAAGAGAGAGGGAGAGAATTATGCATAACTCTGCTTGGGTAGCTAGTATTTGCGGCTAGTTGTTATAGTCGTGCCTGATGCATTATATAGATATATATACATACACACATACATATATATACATATACATGCATATATATACATATATATATATATATATATATATATATATATATATATATATATATATATATATATATATATATATATATATATATATATTGTAGTGTACTGGGGCTCTAAGTGAGCCCGAAAAAGGATAGTGGAGGCCTATGTACAGACTATGATATTTATTTAGAAACACAATATTGAAGCTATGATAAATACAGATGAAACGGTTAATATCTACAAATGAAAATGATGATCGATGCAGGAATCACCTTCCTAAGAGAAAAAAGGGGGGGAGGACTCTCTTAGTCGCTCATTCGTCGTTCTGGGCCGATGAGTCCACAGCAGACTCGATCGGTCAAAAATCCTCTCTGGGCCTCGAACTTTCGCCTTTTTATATCGTCGTCTGACAGCAAAATGTCCATCTCAGCTGATCGGACAGCTGGTTGATGACGTGGTGAGGAAACCGCTTGTAGACTCTGGCTTGACAGGTGCAAGCAGCCCGGTTCCAAGGGAAGTTTGCAGTAATCGGGAGCAATCACGCAGATCATTAATAGCTGTCTTCGGACAAACCTTTAGAGATCAAAATAGGAAGTATTACTGCTTCCCTTACAATGTAGAGGATTGCTGTCGTGTGAAACTCTTTCCTCGGGATGCCATTGAAACTAACACTGCCAATACTTCGCCAGCATCCTAATGAATTTCTCCGACAGAATGACTGAGATGGTCCTCGATGTCAACAATCCTCCATTCAGCATCCCATTCTGTGCGAAACAACGTCTTTTCACTAGGCAAAGAAGAGCTCAGTTCAAGTACACACAAAAGGTACGTTTGCTATTTTTCTACGTTATGCAGGTTTTCCTCACGGTCGTAGATCAGTCTGTATCTCTAAATTTAATGTAACGCGAATACGTTACAATACACACACACACACACGCACACACACACACACACACACACACACACACACATATATATATATATATATATATATATATATATATATATATATATATATATATATATATATATATATACATATATATATATATATATATATATATATATATATATATATATATATATATATACATATATATATATATATATATATATATATATATATATATATATATATATATATATATATATATATATACATATATATATATATATATATATATATATATATACATATATATATATATACATATATATATATATATTATATATATATATATATATACATATATACATACATACATACACATATATATACATACATATATACATATATATACATATATACATATATATACATATACATATACATATATACATATATATACATATATACATATATATACATATACATATACATATATACATATATATACATATACATATGTAAGCCAAATAAAATAATTTTGTGTATGATTTCATTTATACATGATATTTTTAATCAAGTTTCATAATATGTTAAAAATTACAAAAATTTAATTCATTATAAAATGTTTTTTTTAACGATTAAAACATGAAATCTCTAATTGATGAAATATTTAAATTACCTTAACGATCGGTTTATCTGTAATTTGCTTCTCTACTATGGATCCTTGATAGGACAGCCTCGTAAACACAGGGGGGTGGTCGTTCCTTTCACGGACCCACACATTGACTTGCACACCTATGCTGTTGTTCTGGGGAACACCATCGTCTGTTGCACGAGCAATAAAAGAAAATCGAGTTCTTGCATCCAGGTCCTTCTTCACATACACGATACCAGTGTCTTCGTCGATCATAAAAAATGCTGTGGACAAAAATAAATTTTCGTAACAACAAACTTTTAAATTATCTCTAATATATATAAATTTAGATTTCTTGATAATGTTCTTCAAATATAAATTTTCAGACATTTTAAATTGAAAACAGGTGTAAGTATGTTTTACGAATTGAAATATGTTGATTATTTTGACAGCTTGACTGTACTTCAACTATAATTGTTAAAATAAATACAGTAAATATATGTAGTAAAAGTAAACATATAAGTTTACATCGAGATAGTTCATTTCATTTTAAGTACTCTTTTACAATACTAGATGGCAGCACTAAACAGAGTTTCATTTCTTGTTCACAAATGAGGCTGATTGGATAGGGGTCCAAATATATAAATTTTTATTGCTATAAACTTATCGTTTAACTTATTTAATTTTGTTAATCTATCTTTCCATTTATGCTTACGTTTTTTAAAGCTATTTCTAGTTATATATAATTTATATGCCTGTTAATTTCATTAATTGGTGTTAAATTCACCAAATTAATAACCTATGTTGAATTTATTACTGACTTAAATTGTGGGAACCGGTGCATTATAGACCAATATATAGCCAATTATAGACAATATATAGCATTTTAATAAGTACTAATATTATAAAAAAAATCTAACATGTGATATCTTACTTACTTTGACAGGTTGATTATACTTCAAACATAATAGTTAAAATAAATACAATAAATATACGTAGCAAAAGTAAATTTATATCTAGATACACATTTAATTTTAAATATTTTTTACAAAAAGAAATGGCAGCACTAAACAGAGTTACATTGCTTGTACACAATTGAAGCTGATTTGATTAGAGTTCAAATATCTAAATTTTGATTCCTATAAACATATCTATTAATTTAATTAATTTTTTAATTTATCTTCACTATTATGGGTTACTTCCGTTCATTTTAAGTACTCTTTCAAAATAACAGATGGCAGCACTAAACAGAGTTAAAAACTCTAACATGTGAAGTTTCTTCCCCCACTTGTAATAAAATAAATGCAAAATAAATTTACTGATAGATGAGATTCGGAATACCGTAGTTCCCCCACCTTTTCGAGTTTAGAATGAAGTACAAAACCCACCTAAGAATATCCTGATATTTTTTAATAATTTTAAAAATAGTAAGAACCGAAATAACTACATTCGTCATAATTAAATTATTAAATTCCAGGAAATAAGAACAAAACAAAAATGTTCGAAACAAGATCATCTTGTTTGAATTAGAATATCCTGATACTTTTTAACAATTTCAAAAACAGTAAGAACCGAACTAACTTCACCCCTCATAACTAAATTAACTAAATTTCAGAAAATGATAAGAACAAAAACAAAATGTTCCAAACCAAAGTATCTTGTTTGATTTCGAATGTCTTGATACTTTTTAACAATTCCAAAAATAGTAAGAACCAAAATAACTACACCCACTATAAATAAATTACTAAAGTCCCAGAAAATGATAATATAAAAAAAAATACAACCTGACTTAGGCGACAGTAAACCAAAAGAACAGCTATGGTAGAAATTTCTCGAATAGTGCCGGGTCAAGTCAGAAATCACATGCGCCAATGGGGTGCAAGAACACATTAGAATTGCTATACCCCGGGCACTAAAGTCAGGGCAAAACACATCAACCCACTCATTGTCCCATAAAATCTCCAAAAAATTGCCAAGTTTGGAAACAAAAAACACAGCTTCTATAATGCATCTAAAGCCGAAATATCTTGCCTATTTTAACAGGTTGCTTGTACTTCAAACATAATAGTTAAAATAAATAAAATAAATATACCTAGTAAATGTATATTTATATCTAGATACACATTTAATTTTAAATATCTTTTACAGCAACAGATGGCAGCAATAAACAGAGTTACGTTTCTTGTACACAAATAAAGCTAATTTGATTAGAGTCCAAATATCTAAATTTTGATTCCAATAAACTTATCTCTTAACTTATTTAATTTTTTAATTTATCTTCACTATTATGTGTTACTTCCTTTCATTTTAAGTACTCTTTCACAATAATAGATGGCAGCACTAAACAAAGTTACTTCGCTTGTACATAAAGGAAGCTGATTTGATAGGGATCCAATTATCTAAAGTTTTATTGGTATAAACTTATAGCTTAAGTTATTTAATTTTCTTAATCTATCTTCCCATTTTTGATTATGTTTCATTAGCAATTTCTAGTTATATATAATTTATATACCTTTAAGTTTCATTAAGTGGTATTAAATTAACCAAATTAAGTTAACCTATGTTAAATTTATTTCTGAATTAATTTGTGGATCACCTTATAGTTATCGTCCAGTTTTCTATAACATACTCAGCATGAAGAAGATGTTTTGTCAATGTTTGCAGTTTTTGCCCGTTCTTATCGTACATTGTCACCTATGTCACTACGACGATGTTTTAATTCAGTTATACAAATTATCACTTAAGTAAATGATGGCGTTTCTGAACATAGATTGGAATTTCTCTTTCAAGGATGTATTTATAGGGGGAGTGCGGTCTGTACCCTTTAGAAATATGTATATTTTCAATGTATGCACAAAAATATTTTTTAAACTTATTAAAATTTGTGTACATTATTAGCTTTTACTGGAAGGGTTGAAAGATCGTTTACAACTATGAAAATGTCAAAATCATTTCTTCACATTAAAATTGATTACAAGATGGTTACAACTTTAACATTATATTTGGTGTATATAGGCACGACTACAAATTAAAATTAAGGCTTGATTAAGGAGGCCTTAAAAGCTAGAAGAATTAATTTTCTACTTTAAAATGACATTTTATAAATTACTGATTATGCCATATTTTTGAACTTCATAGTTTTAAAAGGTATATAAATTTGTAAAAGAAAAGTAAAATATATAATATCGGAATGAAATATCTTGCCTATTTATACAGGTTGCCTGCATTTCAACTATAATAGTTAAAATAAATACAATAAATATACGTAGCAAAAGTAAATTTATATCTAG
>CM063499.1:59421953-59439453 GCA_032207245.1 Pardosa pseudoannulata
CTTCTGCAATTATAAAGCTCATTTTTGGTGTGATCACATAGTTCTTAAATAGTAAAAATCTGTAAAATATATGCTGTGTGACTTTTTGTGGAATTTTGTAATAACTCTGGTTTCTGAAAAAAAAAACCATGTTGTGCCGTCCATCTTTTTTGTTTGGTGATCTTTCAGAAAACATCATTTTCTGTCGCCATTTTAGTTTCGCGACTTTCAGAAAATGGGGTTTTGCCAAGATCGCCAAGAAAAGAACATGGCGACCAGAAGCGGTGTAGATATTTACACTCCGGATTTGTCGCCAAATTTGGCGGTTTGTCGAGCGTTTTTCTGGGCGATGACTGGTTAGCTTTTTCTACCCTGGTATTGTTGCTTTGTAGTGGCAACCCTGGTTCGTTCTTTCAGCCCTATTGATACACGTGACTTCTGACGTCACAACCCGTCTCTTTCGAATAAATTCTTTCTAGTTATTTCCATAGCCTTTTGACTTTGGATTCCTGGAGTTTGTATGTGCCATCTCACATGGTCAGGTAGTTGAATTTTATGTTTTTTTCTTTTTAGTTTGTTTCTTTCTAGTTGTGGAAAGTGTTTGTAATATGTATTTATTGTTGTAATAATCTTTAAAGGGAAGTTAAGGGTGGTAACCCCCCTTCAAAAATTTTAAATTTGTTTTAAAGAATTTTCAAACATTTATTTTTTATACAAACGCATTATAAACTCATTTTTGGTGTGATCATGTGATCATATAGTTCTTAAATAGTAAAAATCTGTAAAATATATGCTGTGGGATTTTTGAAGAATTTTGTAATAACTCTGATTTCTTAAAAAACCATATGGTGCCGTCCATCTTTTTTGTTTGGAGATCTTTCAGAAAACATCATTTTCTGTCGCCATTTTAGTTTGGCGACTTTCAGAAAATGGTTTTTTTGCCAAGATCGCCAAGAAAACAACATAGCGACCAGAAGCGGTGTAGATATCGTATCTATTCAGGTGCGATATTTACACTCCGGATTTGTCGCCAAATTTGGCGGTTTTTCGAGCGTTTTTCCGGGTGATGACTGGTTAGCTTTTACTACCCTGGTATTCGAGCTTTGTAGTGGCAACCCTGGTTCGTTCTTTTAGCTCTATTGGTGCACGTGATTTCTGACGTCACAACCCGTCTCTTTCGAATAAATTCTTTCTAGTTATTTCCATAGCCTTTTGACTTTTGGATTCCTAAAGAATTTTCAAACATTTATATTCTATACTAAAGCATTATAAAACTCATTTTTGGTGTGATCATGTAGTTCCTAAATAGTAAAAATCTGCAAATTATACGTTGTGTGACTTTTTGTAGAATTTGGTATTCTTAAAAAGCCATGTGGTGCAGTCATCTTTTTAGTTTGGGGATCTTTCAGAAAACATCATTTTCTGTCGCCATTTTCGTTTGGCGACTTTCAGAAAATGGTGTTTTTGATAAGATCGCCAAGAAAAATCATGGCGGCTAGAAGCGCTGTAGATATCACATATGTTCCTATATATGTTGGATTTGTAAGAACAGCAATTGAATATTGCAAACTCACCTTCATCGAAGGTCGGCGTATTGTCGTTAACATCGTCGATTACAATGACTACCGGAACGCTAGTGTTCATGGAATTGCTGGACAACTGATCCCTGGCATATACCTACGATAAAAAATAGTAAAATATTAATTATTTTGCAGATTTCTTTATGTATTCACAAAAAAGAAATTATTGAAATAACATTCTTTTTAATACAATATTCGCGGTGAGATAAACAGTTTTACTAGGCATTGCTAAATTATATAAAACGTAAAGAATTATTAAAAACTTTATTAATGCATCTTTATCATAGAAAAATTAACTAAAAATTAGGGAGAGAAAATACTTATTTGGCAACTGGTTGAAACAGTCTTATTTTAATAATTTTTCAGATGTGGAAATAGAATTATTTTTGTTTACTTGCAGCTTACTTTTATTTTAAAACTTGTGTGAAATTTCATTCAATATTTTAGAAAATGTTTGTCTTGAATTGTTGTTAACTGTATCTCTATGATTGGTAAATTAACAAACAATTAGAAAGAGCAATTATTTTTATTCGGCATCTGGTAGAAATATTCTTATCTGGCCAATCCATGCAAGTGATATCTTTACTTTCCATTAGCTCCTGAACAGCACTTTTTGTTTGATTCCATACCGTTTGCATTGTATTTCTTTTTCAGCGCCGATGCTTTCGTCATCCTTTGCGAACATAATACTCTCCCTCATTTATGAAATTCATGTCTCTCAGATGATTTCTCGTGGAGTTATATAGAAGAAAAGGGGTTAAATACTTGTAAATTTACTCACCCTTAACTGAAAAACTTGCTGGTTTGCAGGTGGATCCCTGTCGACAGTCTCTGTGAGCACCAATTCTCCTGATCTTGGATTGATCCAGAACTTCTCCAAGCTGTTTCCTTCTCCAATCCAGTAAATTATGGATTGATCTTTGGGTCCTCTGTGCGGGTTCGTGGCGTTGATGTAACCAATGCTTTCACTTCTTGGAAGGCTTTCTGGTATTCGAAATTGGTAGTTTTGGCGATCGAAAGCGACCAACTCGTCGTTCACATCCTGTAAATATTTTAGTATTTAGTTAACATCATTTATAAATAGATACATTATTACTAATCCACAGATGTTTGTAATGGTTAATTTCCTGCAACAAAAGTATTTGTGTAGTTTACAGATTCCTACACAGATTCCTATGGTATTAGGAACTTCCGGTTTGCACCAAGCGTAATATTGAAGAGTCCACTGCACAACATCTGATCAAATGCATTAATTTGGTACGCATGGATCTTTTGACGAGAACAATTTCCGTCATGAATGTACTTAAAGCGAACAATCTCATATAATCCGATTCAGATCTGATTACTAAGCAAGAAGGTGAAGACTGATTACGGTTACAGTTTTTAGGTTTCCAGAATTACTATCTCCCACTGATTAACCTTTCGAAGAAATAATCAAAATAATTATCGCCATATGGTGTCAAGTATTTTTTTAATTATTCAACAACAAATTACATAGATGTATTTATTGAATAAATTATGCATTTTTTAAGTTAATGTTAAATCTAACTTTTATTACAATAGATTATACATTAGGAAATGTTGATCATGAATCTGATTTTTGATAAGACTGAAGCTTTAAGCTAATTCTGTATATAATTTTCAACCTAGTGAATAATATATTAGTTGATATTCTTTCTCTATTTAAAGTTCAATACAGAGAATAATTTGTATATTTATTGGTGGGGATAACAGATCAAATTTACGGCACTGCATATGTGTGGCTTTAAGCTAAGTATGAATATAATTTTCAACACAGTTGAATAATATATTAGTTGATATTCGTTCGCTATTTAAAGTTTCAATACAGTGGATAATTTGTGTATTTCTTGGAGGTGATAACAGATCAAATTTACGGCACAGCATATGTGTGGCTTTAAGCTAATTATGAATATAATTTTCAACATAGTTGAATAATATATTAGTTGATATTCTTTCTCTATTTAAAGTTTCAATACAGTGGATAATTTGTTTATATATTGGTGGTGATAACAGATCAAATTTACGGCGCAGCATATGTGTGGGTTTTATTTATTTATTGAAGTTCACTGTATATCTTGATTTCCGCATAAAAATTTAGAATTTATTTATTTACGCAAAAAAAAAATTATTTCTTGAAATTTAAATTTAGTCAAACCGTCAAATCCCGTGAATCTAGTTTTATACTATCCACAACATAACGAAAATTAAATCAACTGAACTTTGTAAATACTGCAGGAATACAAATATAGTACAGGTCACCTACCTTTAAATAAAAGTAACATGTCAAATATAAATGTCATGACAGAAAAAAATGCGCTAAATAATCACCGATACAAATGTCCTCGCATATAAATGTCATCTTCCGGAACTGAAAACATATAGAAGGAGTGATAAAGGAGTTAGAAAGACCCAACAGAATTCTAAAATATATTTGTCATACTCTCGGTCAAGAAATAAGGCTAATCTTTGCTGAAAACCTGGCTGCCAGCGTTTTACTATGAATAGTTGATTTCCTGCTCAGAGTTGGATGATGCTTATTCAAATGCAGATTAGTAATAAAAACTTGAGACGTGTACCACAACGCTATGGCACAGCTTTTGCAAATGTATATTCAACTATTAAAAATTGTGTATATCTATCATTAACTTTTCAACACCGAATTATGATCGAAGATCAAGAAGTAATATTTATTCATTATAATTTTGTTTAGGCGTTATTAAGTAAAGGAAATTTCAAAATAAAAATAATAGTCATGTTCCCACATGGGAACATTACCGTGTTACACCAGATTGGGAAATTAATACTTGTAATTTTGCACAGTGAAATGCATCAATCTTCCATTTTTGGACCATGAAGATTTGTTCCCTTGCTTTTTTATAGGCTAAAGCCTATAAAAAGCATTTTTCTTTATATTCCCTTATCTATTTTTTTTAATAATTAAAAGGAAACTTTAAAATAGCATATACGATTAAAAATAATGGTTTGAAAAATTAATACATGTAATTTTGCACAATGAGTGAAATAAATCAATATTCCTTTCTGGGAACATGAAGATTTGTTCCCTTAAAAATGCATTTTTCTTTATATTCCCTTATCTATTTTTTATAATTTTTTATAATTAAAGTTAAAATTTAAAATAGCATATAAGATTAAAATTAATGATTTGAAAAATTAATACATGTAATTTTGCACAGTGAGTGGAATACATCAATATTACTTTCTGGGAACATGCAGATTTGTTCCCTTAAAAAAGCATTTTTCTTTTTATTCCCTTATCTATTTTTTTATAATTAAAAGGAAACTTTAAAATAGCATATACGATTAAAATTAATGATTTGAAAAATTAATACATGTAATTTTGCACAGTGGGTGAAATACATCAATATTCCTTTCTGGGAACATAAAGATTTGTTCCCTTAAAAAAGCATTTTTCTTTATATTCCCTTATCTATTTTTTTTAATTAAAGAGAAACTTTAAAATAGCATATACGAGTAAAATTAATGATTTGAAAAATTAATACATGTAATTTTGCACAGTGAGTGGAATACATCAATATTACTTTCTGGGAACATGCAGATTTGTTCCCTTAAAATGCATTTTTCTTTATATTCCTTTATCTATTTTTTTTTAATTAAAGTGAAACTTTAAAGTAGCATATACGATTAAAATTAATGATTTGAAAATTGATACATGTAATTTTGCGCATTGAGTGAAATACATCAATAATCCTTTCTGGGAACATGAAGATTTGTTCCCTTAAAAAAAGCATTTTTCTTTATATTCCCTTATCTACTTTTTTATTATTAAAGAGAAACTTTAAAATAGCATATACGAGTAAAATTAATGATTTGAAAAATTAATACATGTAATTTTGCACAGTCAATGGAATACATCAATCTTCTTTTTTGGGAACATGCAGATTTGTTCCCTTAAAAAAGCATTTTCCTTTATATTCCCTTATCTATTTTTTTTTATAATTGAAGGGAAACTTTAAAATAGCATGTACGATTAAAATTAATGATTTCAAAAAATAATACATGTAATTTTGCACAGTTAGTGAAATACATCAATATTCCTTTCTGGGAACATAAAGATTTGTTCCCTTAAAAAAGCATTTTTCTTTATATTCCCTTATCTATTTTTTTTTATAATTGAAGGGAAACTTTAAAATAGCATGTACGATTAAAATTAATGATTTCAAAAAATAATACATGTAATTTTGCACAGTTAGTGAAATATATCAATATTCCTTTCTGGGAACATGAAGATTTGTTCCCTTAAAATGCATTTTTCTTTATATTCACTTATCTATTTTTTATTGTTAAGGGGAAACTTTAAAATAGCATATACGAGTAAAATTAATGATTCGAAAAATTAATACATGTAATTTTGCACAGTGTGTGAAATACATCAATATTCTTTTCTGGGAACATGCAGATTTGTTCCCTTAAAAAAGCATTCTTCTCTATATTCCCTAATCTATTTCTCATAATTAAAGTGGAAATTTAAAATAGCATATATTATTTAAATAAGTGATTTGATTTTTTATATTTTGGTAATTTTTAAGTAAATCTACGTATGCTAAGTATCTATTTTTAATAAACGATACAAAAATCAGTTTGTTTATTAATTTCTGTACACTATAGAATTTATTTCTAGATATAAACCCATTAACGCCCAGCGTCCTTATTTGAGGACAGTCAAAAAATGGTTTGTAGAGTTTTTGTTTTCTTGAAACGATTCTTCCTTTTTAATGGAAATAGACATTAAAAACTCCCCTAGCTGAAGTGTCTCATTTGCAGAAATTGAAGTTAGTAAGGAGTATTAAGGAGTTGCAGAACATGTTGATCGTAAAAGGATTGACTCTCTATTGTTAATTCAGTTTACTTATGATTAATAATTTTTTATCGCATAAACTTATTTTATTACTTTTTAATACTTTTCAATACTCTTTGAATATGCAAGATAATCAAAATAACTTACCACAACTTTAATGATTAGCTTTACAAAAGGATTGGCAAGGGCTGAAGCTTGAGGACCCTGGAAAGCTTTTACGTTGCGAGCTGCAACATGGAGGACGTATTCAGATTGTCTTTCGTAATTCAGTTTATCAGCCGTCGTCACTAAGCCGGTATCTTCGTTGATGGTGAACATCTTTTCTTCATTTCCTCCGACGATAAGGTACTTCAGGAGGGCATTTTCTCCAGTATCATCGTCTTTGGCCTAAAATACCCGAAGTCACATATAATGTAATTAAAGGTAAATTCCCAGTTCCGGGGTCTTATCTAAGTGAGGTAAAGCTCCCCTTGATCTTCCGTAACAATAACGGTAGAGGGTCGTAATAAAATTACTTTTATTACTTAGCGTGCCACTTTTAACAATGTAGCACACTATAAAATAATATAGTTTAAATACATTTTTTCTTCATTTTGTATTAAATTAAAACACAATTTTGAATAAAGTTCAAAAAGCAGTAAATGAAAAAATATAAATGTGAATTATAACATCCCTTGTTACTCTTCGAAAATTAAGCATATAAAATAAATATAAAACGCTAACCTAATTTAAGTATCCTGAGTTGTTGGTGGATATACAAGTTTGATCTGATTTAAAAACCCTGAAAAGCATCTTGTGGATTTTCTTTCATTTTCCTCCACATAAATTCACAAAGGTACGAATCAAATTGATTTTCGCACTTGCGAACTGTGCGGAGGGATCTCTTAATTGAGTTCCACAAGACTTCAAATGTATTGGTGTGAGCTCCAGTATTAAATTTAAAAAACGAAAAAAAAATACCACAAGAGCTCATCTGAAATGGACAAACCTCCAGAGCACAGCCGAAATGGACAAAGACTTGAAATGGACGATAGAAAATCCAAATTCAGCTGTCTTGGAGTAATTGTTAGTTACAGGAACCAATAAGGGTCAGATATTCAAATCACGTGTCATTTCCCCCAATACCCTAAAATAAAGGCTCCGATTGACACTCCCACCTTTTTTAGGGGGTGGTGGAAGAGTCCGAAAAGAAGAGCACTGTTTGAAAGAAAATAGGGTTCTAGAATTTGGCGATATCTTCCACGTTTGGCGTCCCCACCGAAGTGGGCTCCCGGGGCCCCCCGAACTGGGAAATAGCCGTAATTAAATAAAAGAAAGTTGCACGCACTGTTTTCTGCTTCTAAAGTCAACAAGTATAAGATCCAATTTATCATGCCTAATCTATGGGTAAAATACAAAAGAATTGTTTAGTCTTAAGACCCACCGAGACCCACTAAAATTTTTATTGCAACAAAAAATAATCGATGATTAAATTTAAAATTATCACATATGTACCTAATCTATAAGGCGATTTCACGGAGAAGGGCAAATCTCCATTTATGAAAATTCTGGCTTTAGTTTCAAACGGAAGGGCTGTTTAACCCTTTAAAGGACACCAAAATAAATTCATGGGAATTTAATGTAATTTGTTTATAAATGTTATCTACAAATATTGTATATGGAAAATATATAATTATTTTTTACATTCCTTAGAAGGGATTGCCTTAGAGGATACCAAGTTAGGGTTTGAGAAGTGGTTTAACTGACTAACCTCTACCCTTTTACAGCTTGAACATTATGCCTTTTTAAAAGTTGAACTATACTGGAAGAACAATAAATGATAATCCTTAAACTCTTATAATAAATAAATAGCTTAACAACTTAAAAGTGTTGTTTGTACAGATATATTTATTTGAGGTCATAAGTAAGATAAATTGAATCTGACTTCTCAAGTACAGAAAATTTAAATACATATATTTCAATAGAAAAAGAAATAAATAAGTTAAACGTAGAACTATCATCTGTTATATATTTAAAATATTAAAAATATATATATATATATAAAATATAAATATAAAATATATAATATATATATATAAATATATATATATATATATAATATATATATATATATATATACATATATATATACATATACATATATATATATATATATATATATATATATACATATATATATATATATACATATATATATATATATATATATATATACATATATATATACATACATATATACATATATATATATATACATATATATATATACATATATATATATATACATACATATATATATACATATATATATATATATACATACATATATACATATATATATATATATATATATATATATATATATATATATATATATATATATATATATACATATATATATATATATATATATATATATATATATACATATATACATATACATATATATATATACATATATATATATATACATATACATATATATACATATATATATATATACATATATATATATATATACATATATATATATATATATATATATATATATATATATATATATATATATATATATATATATATATATATATATATATATATATATATATATATATATATATATATATATATATATATATATATAGATATATATATATATATATAATCGAAAGCTCATCCATGTCTCCAAAAAGTTTTTTTAATTACAAAAGCTCTTGATTCTACATCATAGGCTTCCACATATCACAGATGTATGAGATTGGGGCGGTAAATAATTATAAAAAGATAAAGTAAAGTAATACAAAAAGTAAAGTTTAAAAAAAAAGATGTTTAATAGGTGGTTTTGCTACGAAACCACTGTCCGTTAAAGGGTTAATGTTTGTCTATTGGCTGTTGTAAACATGAAAAGGAATGAAAAGTGCATTATAGTAGTTCGTGACTTTGCGACAAATCGCCTTATACATATCGAAATAAATGGATAAAGTATATTTCAATGGTATAGTCGGAATTGAGCTATTAGATCTAATACTTTGAGATCACATCTGTGGCTATACGGCATGAGTACTCTGCAGATCAACAAATTGGTATCGTCTATAAACACAGATATTACTTACATGCATCGTGTGGACAGTATAAGGTGGATTTTCTTCTTCAGGAACGCTTACAACGAATGTATCAGACTCGAAATAGGGTGGACTGTCGTTAATATCTTCGACTGTAACTCCAACCGTAGCTGTTCCACTGAGCTGGGGTGTACCGGCGTCGAAAGCGACGACGAGAAATTCAATCTTTGCTTCTTTTTCTCTGTCCAATCTTCTTCTGCTAAAGATATTACCAGCATCATCGATGTTAAAAGCCTCGCTTGCTTGATCACCTAAAAGTCTGTACCGTACAATAGCATTCCTGCCAGAGTCACCGTCTAAAGCCTATAAAAAGTAATAAAATCAAATTATGTTAAAGTAATTAAAGCAAATTATGTTAAAGTGATTAAAGCAAATTATGTTAAAGTAATTAAAGCAAATTATGTTAAAGTGATTAAAGTAAATTGTGGTAAAGTAATTAAAGCAAATTATGGTAAAGTAATTAAATCAAATTGTGGTAAAGTAATTAAAGCAAATTGGGGTAAAGTAATTAAAGCATATTATGTTAAAGTGATTAAAGCAAATTATTTAAAGTGAATAAAGCAAATTATGTTAAAGTAATTAAAGCAAATTATGTTAAAGTAATTAAAGCAAATTATGTTAAAGTGATTAAAGCAAATTATGTTAAAGTAATTAAAGCAAATTATGTTAAAGTAATTAAAGCAAATTATGTTAAAGTGATTAAACAAATTATGGTAAAGTAATTAAATCAAATTAGGGTAAAGTAATTAAAGCAAATTGGGGTAAAGTAATTAAAGCAAATTATGTTAAAGTGATTAAAGCAAATTATGTTAAAGTGATTAAAGCAAATTATGTTAAAGTGATTAAAGCAAATTATGTTAAAGTGATTAAAGCAAATTATGTTAAAGTGATTAAAGCAAATTATGTTAAAGTAATTAAAGCAAATTATGTTAAAGTAATTAAAGCAAATTATGTTAAAGTAATTAAAGCAAATTATGTTAAAGTAATTAAAGCAAATTATGTTAAAGTGATTAAAGCAAATTATGTTAAAGTGATTAAAGCCAATTATGTTTAAGTGATTAAAGCAAATTATGTTAAAGTGATTAAAGCAAATTATGTTAAAGTAATTAAAGCAAATTGGGGTAAAGTAATTAAAGCAAATTATTTTAAAGTAATTAAAGAAAATTATGTTAAAGTAATTAAAGCAAATTATGTTAAAGTGATTAAAGGAAATTATGTTAAAGTAATTAAAGCAAATTATGATATACATTTTAACTCTTTTTTGGATGATTTTTTTACTTTTTTGTGTGTGAAATAAATCAGGATGATATAATTAATGTTATAGATTAAAGGAAAAATATTTTTAAAAATGTCATGTATAATAATAGCCTAAGTTATTTGTTTGTTTGTCCTCGAATTTATAAAGCGATTGGACCTGGAATGGATAGAGGTATAGATATTGGATACTTGATTGGTTTCGTTTAATTTGAAGAGCTACGGTATACTTTTTGCAACACGAAGGCTATTATTAGATTCTTGAAGAGTTAGGGTTAGCAAAATTCAACGCAAGTAAAGTTTATTTTCACCTAAACTATCGTTCCGATTCTATAATAAATTAGTATAAATATGCATAATGTTTTGAGTTTTGAGTGTATAATATTTCTTTCCTCCTAACACAAACTGTTACTTTTTTCATAATTACGCACTGAGTTTAATTCAGGAATTAGCGATAAATCAATTTTAATATATTTAAACCAAAGCTGCTTTAGTTGAACCTCCTTAACACAGCTGTGCGTGAACTATATAAAAAAATCAAGATTTTCACCGTGAAAAATCAATATATTAAATAATAATGTCTTTTTAAACACTAAATATTTCATAGGACAAAAATGTTTACACGCAATTAATTCACAATTATGAAAAATTAAAAATTATTCACTTCCCATAAATATTCCAGAAAAGAAAATGACAAAATTATAGACCGTTCCATACATGTCTTGAATACTTTTTGGAAGGGCAATTTCATAAAAATTAGGGTTAACCTCTTTTTTACTTTTAGTACTTAAAAATGAATACTTAAATCAGAAGGAGATCATAAAAATTTAAAAAGAAAAGTCAATTCATTACTTACGAGTATTGAACCAACTGTCACGTTTTCTTGCATCTCTTCCACGATGGAGAAATTGTAATAATTATGCGTGAACACAGGCTGTTGATCATTAATATCTACAACGTTAATGGTCATGGGTGATACAGCAGTCTGAAAATTAAAAAAAAAACATCTAATTACAGAACTGTTATTGTATTTAAAAAGCATATGTAATTCATATTGATGCAATGCATAAAGTTTTGGCTCTTGAGTGTATAATACTTCTTTCCTTCTAAAACAAAATGTTACTTTTTTCATAATTACCAATAAGTTTAATTCAGGAATTAGCGATAAATCAATTTTAACATTTTTAAACCAAAGCTGCTTTAGTTGAACCTCCTTAACACAGCTGTGCTTGAACAACAAAAAAATATCAAGATTTTCACCGTGAAAAATCAATATATCAAATAATAATGTCTTTTTAAACACTAAATATTTCATAGGACAAAAATGTTTACACGTAATTAATTCACAATTATGAAAAATTAAAAATTATTCCCTTACCATAAATATTCCAGAAAAGAAAATGACAAAATTATAGACGTTCCAAGGATGTCTTGAATACTTTTTGGAAGAGCAATTTCATAAAAATTAGGGTTAACCTCTTTTTTACTTTTAGTACTTAAAAATGAATACTTAAATCAGAAGGAGATCATAAAAATTTAAAAAGAAAAGTCAATTCATTACTTACGAGTATTGAACCAACTGTCACGTTTTCTTGCATCTCTTCCACGATGGAGAAATTGTAATAATTATGCGTGAACACAGGCTGTTGATCATTAATATCTACAACGTTAATGGTCATGGGTGATACAGCAGTCTGAAAATTAAAAAAAAAACATCTAATTACAGAACTGTTATTGTATTTAAAAAGCATATGTAATTCATATTGATGCAGAATACTTGGCAATCATTCAAGAGCTAATCCATAATTAAGCCTATACAGGCTTTCTTATGATTTAGTTGACAATCAGGGACAAGGAGATACTAATTCCATTATAAATTGTAATTCTGAACTTTGTTCTACATACTGTATTAGATACATACGACATCACTCCTTCTAAAGCAAAATCTATATATATATATATATATATATATATATATATATATATATATATATATATATATATATATATATATATATATATATATATATATATATATATATATATATATATATATATATATATATATATATATATATATATATATACATATATATATATATATATATATATATATATTTATATATATATATATATAGATATATATATATATATATATATATATATATATATATATACATATATACATACATATATATATATACATACATATATACATATATAACATATATATATATATATATATATATATATATATATATATATACATACATATATATATATATACATATATACATATATATTTATATATATATATATATACATATATATATATATATATATATATATATATATATATATATATACATATATGCATATATATACACATATACACATATATATATATATATGTATCTATATATATATACACATATATATATGTGTGTGTATGCATGTATGTATGTACACACACACACACACACACACACATACATATATATATATATATATATATATATATATATATATATATATATATATAGATATGCTAATTTTTGAGCTTATTACTTGACTTTTGGTTAAATGTGTTCAATGTCATTAAATTTTCTAATACAAAAATCCTAAATTTTTAATTCTTGTATGTTAAAACAAATTATAATTCAATTCGTTTTCGTAAACCATGTGAGGGATAGGTTTTATAAATTAACAAGACATTATTTATCGACAGTTTTTCGAAAGTTAGTACTCGCATATCAATACCGGTGACGTTGGAGAAGCTCTGTTCTTTCTCAAATCACACGTTTGAGATTCATCCTGCGGCTGGATGAAGCTGACTCAGCCTTTCAATTATTCAGTGAATAAATAAACTGAGAATCAAGCTTGCATGTTACCTAAACACTTAGGGTTCCACATAATGTTGGCCACATAACCGGGACATTTGTTTCATGTCCGTCGGGCCTTGGTCTCGAAAATGTATATTGTCACAGTACATTATGGTTTGGTTTAGGTTTGGAGTGCTACGGTCTACTTTTTGCAACACGAGGGCTAATGAGACCGGGACCTACAGCTTAAAGCCGATTCCGAACGGCTACGAACATCCATGCAACTGTGGGATTCGAACCCATGAACTCTAGTACCGAAGGCCAGTATCCTAACCAATCGGCTATCGTTCTGCCAGAGTACATCATACGTCTCCAGTAGAGGTATTAGGTCAAGAAGAGTGCTTGCTATTTATTGCCAATAACAACAGCTCAATAACAGAAACAAATCATTTCATTTAGTTTTCTAAAGTTATTTCTCAATGGAATCATAACAGCAAAGTTCGTGCCATACATGTTTAATTTTTCAAAATGAAAAAAAAAGCTTCCTTAAAAACCTGAAGTTACAAGAACAAGTTAGCAAACCTAACTGCTCGCACCTTTTTTCAGAAAGGTCGATTTCATAAGTTAAAAGAAAATACAATACGAAAAAAAGACTGCAAGAACAACTGACGACTGCTCTGAATAATGTACCAAACAGTCGAGATTAATTAGAAGAAATCTCCCTCTTATAACTTTTGAGGGTTATGCGTTACTGCGATATGAGAAAAAACGCAGAGAATCGTCCATAGCGTGACTATTTCCGGAATTAAATAAAACATTTATATGAATTTATGTTTTACAATTCGATTAAAAGTATTAACACTTACGTTGATTCCGTCAGATACCTGGACCAAAAGATCATAGCTCTGTTTCTTTTCGTAATCCATAACGGCTGCTGTAAATACTTGACCACTGAAAAAAAATATTTAAAGCATAAATCTTACATATTTCTGTGCTGTATTAAATGTTAGAAATAAGTGCTATTTTTTATATAGTAAAGTATTGTTAATACATTTCTTATTTCTGTGTCATTCACATTTATACGACGTTCCATCACATTCCCGATGCATTCGTAACCATTCTAATTATAAATACTTGTTTGTATAATGAAATTTTGGATATACATCGTTTACCTTTTTAACAACACAAATTTTCTTCCTCGTTCTAGACCTATAAAAGGGGAAGATTTTCCTAAAGTTTTGCAAAATTTAGGAATTAATAAAAATACAAGTGGTTTTTTTCCTAAATTAATTTATGACGATGAAGAATATGAAGTTATTTCACCTTCCTTTAACACTTTGAGTACATAGTCATTATTTGGGCACTGACAGTGAACTTGCCATTCAGGCGGTATGCAATTGTTGTTTAAGAGAGTCACTTCTTTGGGACTGACATTGGATTTTTTCATTTGGTAGGTGTCAGTCCTCAGGAACTAACAGAGAACATTTAGTTGAGTTAACAGTTCTCGGAGACACCATAATTCCAGTCGGGTAGCTTCACTCCCTGAGTACTGACAGTGGGCATTTTGTTTGAAAGGTGCTCATCTGGACTTTCGGTTGGATTTATGTCGGACAGGCGAAAGGTCTACTGAAGCTGCTCTAAAGAAAAGTTCACTGTCCATCTCCAGAAACTGACTCCGTACAAACCAAAATTCCATCAATGTCTCAGTGATTGACGTCGAATGAACGGAAAGTTTACTGTCAGTCTCCAGGGACTGACGTCGCATCCAAATTGTTAAAAGACATATTAAACTCTATTTAAAACTTACTAAGGTCTACTGAAGCCGCTCTAAAGAAAAGTTCACTGTCCATCTCCAGAAACTGACGTCGTACAAACACAAAATCCCATTAATGTCTCAGTGTTTGGCGTCAAGTGAACGGAAAGTTTACTGTCAGTCTCCAGGGACTGACATCGCATCTGATGTGTTAAAAGACACATTAAACTATATTTAAAATTTTAAAATTTATTTTTTTATGCCAGAGCAGTCACGAGAAAATACTCAATGTCCTTAATTACTATTTTTATTAACACCCGACCTACAAAGGTTTTAACATTCAATAGTGGTAATAATTGAAAACATTTAGAATGTTTTCATTTATTACCATTACTATTTAGATGACATTAAAAAATATTTACACCATTTTTAATAAGAGACTAGTTACGGGCATTTTAATCTAGAAGTTTGCTTTCTTCTATCATTTGCTCTAAGTTACTCTTATAATATTTCGGAATCATACTCTTCATTTACTTCTTTGCATATATAATAGATACATGTTTGTATGCATGAAAGCAAATTTAATATGCTGGGCATACATATGTTAAAATCATTTATAATATACTTTTTAAATTACTTAGAAAATATTTTGTCTTGTTAAAGATTTTGGTTCTTTACGTTGTCGATTACTAGCATTTCACTGTAATTAAGATGTGCAGTAAAACTCGCTTATAAAACGAATTATGAGATCGCTATAATTTTTGGTGTTGCCGAAAGGGATTGGAATAATGCTTGGTTTCACGAAATATTGTAAAAATCCATGTTTACGTACAGTATTATATGTATTTACTTTATTTAATTTTTATTTATGCTCAGCACAAAATAAGCTGATTAAACTTCTTTGAACTGGGTTATTGGAGATTTTAAGTTATTCTTCTTTGAAGAAGACTAGTGACACGAGAAAAATTTCCTTTACAGGCCTTGATTCGAAATGTGTTTCTTGCATACTCAAAAGCTGTTGAATACGTTAGGGAATTTATGACTCATCATTAACTTCAGTTAACTTCTGATGTTAAAGGAATTTTTCTAAAAAGGAATTAGCTGAGTTGAAGAAGTAAGTCAATAGATATTTTGGGAATCATATTTTGCTCGGTATAACCTGGTTTTATCGTTAAATGCAAGTTATGCTACCAAATACTCAATATTGTACTAATCAACTGTTTCCGATTTACTTCATAAGTCTGAGTTATTGTTAAAACCCATTATATGCAAATCATTCCGTATTTGCTTTTATTCCTAAAAGCTTTAATTTTTTAGTTTTCTAAAATTGTTTACTTACGTTGAGGTATCCACAAGGAAGTTTCCCTCATCGTTGCCAGCAACGATAGAGAAGTGAAGAACAGTGTTGGCATCAGGATCTTTGGCCTAAAATAAAAGATATGTATTTAATTTCTGGGTGCAGATTCATGGAGATATGCATTTCAATTCTAGATGCTGAAAATTCCAAATATGGCATAATCATACAATAGAATTTGCTGAACCATTACTGCAGCATCTCACAGGAAGCTTTACAGATAAACACAACTGTACTGAAACATACAACTCACATATATAGGTTGATCTGGGGCCTTTACACATAAACACAACTATACTAAAAACATACAGCTCATATATAGGTTTATACGCAGGCCTTTACACATAAACTCAACTATACTGAAACATATAACTCATATATATAGTTGATCTGCGGAGCCTTTACACATAAACACAACTATACTGAAACATACAACTATGTATAGGTTTATCCGCAGGGCCTTTACACATAAACACAACTATACTGAAATATACAATTCACATAGGTTCATACGCTGGGCTTTGAACCGAAAACCGAAAAAAAAACCCCGTTATTTTTGTCGAAACAAAAACCGGAACTGATTTGAAAAAAAAATGCAGTTAATTTAGGTTCAATATATCTTTAGTCATTTTGTTACTCTAACCAACATATCAATATTCTCTAATTTAAAGTCAATTATAAAAATATGGTCATTACATGTACATTGATTCTTACTTCTTGTTTTGATGTTCTCTAGTATCTTTCTTATTTAAGAAATTGGATATCAAAATCCGCATTT
>CM063499.1:59449453-59494453 GCA_032207245.1 Pardosa pseudoannulata
TTCTTTTCAAGTATAAAAACTGAATTTTTCCCTTATTCACTCTCGAGAATATTAACGCACTTAATTTTAAGCATTTTGAAAGGGCCAAAAAGGTTAAAGGTACTTTTGTGTTGAATTTCAAGGTAAATTATGTATGAAAATACATTTATGACAAGAATTCGAGAGAAGATATTAAGGTGTTGAATAAAATCAATTTGCGTTTGACCTTACTTTCTTCGTTAACCTCTATTAATCATTAAATATCCTTTGTTTGAGACTAAGCCTAAAAGGACCTAGAAATGAAGGTTAGTCATGGTGGAAAGAGTTAATTAGGTTTCCCAATGAGTCTCAAGTGGGTGGGCATACACTTGAAAGTGGGTTACGAATGCGTCATTCCCTTAGGGAAGGGCCAATACAAAAGGTGTTGATGAGAAAGTTCCCCCATACAGTACACAGGATGAGGATGGAATCTCATGAATAACAAACGGTGTCCTTGTCCTTTGTGCCAAGTGGTAGATTGCGCTGTTGATAGAAGACAAGGATGCAAAAGAATGTATTGCCCCGGGGAAATTATATGGTGATTCGTAATCAGCAGAGAAAGGGCAGAAATAAACAATTCTAACAACTGTTGGTTTAAGCTACTATTGCGTTGCTTTTCTTTGATGTCTAAGTTAGTTGAAAATTATGCAATGTTCGGATTTGTCTTAATTCAGAGATGAGATAATTTTTCGCTAAAGATAATTCCTGACAGAAGTTATCAAATAGACTCCAGCTATTAGTTGTTCCCATTGCAATACAACATATATATCAATAACACTCGTATTCCATGGTCGGACACCGTTAAATATTTAGGAGTAACTCTAGACAAAAACTTAACTTCGAAGCAACATTTTACTTTCTTTAAGACTAAATATACCAATGCTAACCGAGCTCTGTACCCCTTAATTTCTCGTCATAGCAAAATGGATACTAAAATTAAGCTACTCATTTACACTTCCTTTTTACGTCCAATTGTTACTTATGCAGCTCCAGTATGGTTGTATGCAGCATATTCTAATATTAAAAATCTTACCACTATTCAAAATTTAATTCTTAGGGAAATAATTAAAGCTCCCTGGTATTTTAGAAATACTAAAATTCACGAAGAATTAAAAATTCTTCCTATTCCAAATTTCATCTACAATCTTTCTGTTAAATTTCATAAAATACTATGCAATGGTTTAATCAATAATCTAGTCAATTACGACCCTTCTGAAGCTAGCAATAGAAGAAGGCCTTTGGCCATTCTTGGCAAAGATCCTTAATGTTTTTGTGTTGTCTTTATAAAAAATCAAAAAATCTCCAAAAAAAATTATTAAAAATCTTCAAAATGTAAGAAAAAAGTTTTAAAATTTCTTAAAATTGGCCACACATCATAAATCGTACGTTTTCTGATATTTCTGTTTCGTTTTGATCCGGCTCTCCGCTCCTTCTGTGAGGGAGGAACATATTGTGCAAATCTCTCCAATAGACAGTATTTTTGATATCATTACAATTAAGTCTTTTCTAAACGTGAAGGCGTGGAGCATTCAGTAGTGTGCTTTCCCTGCTATACCTCGCGAACCTGAGGTTCATGGTTTTGTCTCCCGCGTTGTCATGTTTTCCAAATTCTCATCTAATTTTTAATTATTTACAATTTTATTTTTCTTTTACTTTTATTTTTATTAAGCTTATTTCCACATTTTTAAATACAATATTTTATTTTTAACGTTAACTTCTGATTTTTAAATGCTAATTTTGTTTTCTGTACGGATGTCACTGTCCCCAAAAATATGTGTTTTGTTTCTATCCCTAAACTTTCTACTCTTTATTTTTGTGTCTTGAACTCATTAATCCACCTCCCTATCCCCTCTTTCCCCTTTTAGTTGTTTTATTTTTCTGCTCGTTGTTATTTTATTCTTACTGTTAGAAATCTCTGGATTAGAGGGCCCAGCCCATGAAATCCAGTTGAAATACAATCCTGAAGATCTTTTACCTTTGTGTTATCATACTCTGCCCAAACTCAAGCATCCATTGCCTAATTTTACATCTACTACCCATTCATAACCAATTGAATTCCATTAGTTGTTTGCCTAAATCATATGTATCACAGAACTAGAGGTCTAGGCCCAGGTAGTTCTGTGCCAAATCCATCCTGTGATGTGATCCTGAGATCTTGTACCTTATCCTATTAAATGAAATTTGAAATTACTATATGTAAGAGAAGCTTTACATGTTTTCTGATAGAAGAAGCATCTCGTTGCCATCAGACATATAAAAAAACGAGATGTTTATTTTAAATTAACTTTTTCTTCTGGAGTATCTAAATTTGTAAGGTGCCCTAGAGCTTAGGCACAACGACTTTTTCCATAATCATATAGGTGAAAATAATTTTATAATTATGACGATAAGATTTAGTATAAGGCTTTACGGCATCGATATTTATCAATAATTAACAGACATCTAATGTGTTATCAGTTCTTGTAAGAGTGATACCCCTTTTTATCATCAAAAGGAACACATTTTTAGCAATAAAATATTGCTTTAAAAATGTAATTAAAGACGTCAACAAAAAATTACTAGTAAATTGAAAAAGTCCAAATACACTGGGGCACAAAATTGCTCTCCGATTTAATTGATTGTCTCCATAGCTACTGGATAGATTTTAATAAAACTGGGCTTCATATCAGGTTGATATAATACAAAAACAATAACCAATCAACAGTAATAGTTTTTATGTCTTACCTTCTCTCGGACTCGATTCTTGCCAAGTCTGAAGCTTGCACAAAGAAGGTGTATCGTGGAGGTTTCTCGCGGATGGTCTTGAAAGATTCGAGGATATATATAGAGCCATTTTCAGGGTGGACGTCAAATGGGACCGTCTGGCTGAGGCTGTCGTTTTGACGTTGGTACCTTACCACTCCGTTAACGTCTAGATCTGGATCGAGAGCAATAACCTGTGGATGGAATAAATTTCAGCCATTAGAGGTTTTGGTAAGATGAAATATTTCACTCGTATATAGTGGCAACCATATTGTTGCAAACATATGATGTCATGGCAATGAACGTTTGGCGACGAAATGGTTGATAAATTTGTAGATTTGGTGGAAAATGTGGCATAGAAACCTACATCTTCCAAAATAACCCAGAAGGCAGTTATTACACAAAACTGCTGTTATTCTCCGTATCAGTGATACAAACAGAAATCTAGATAGAAGATTTACAATTAATTTATCTTGTTTTATTTAAGTTTTTTACGAGAAATATTGGATGGTGATTCTTTATTGTTAAATAATAATTAGTATTTAGTTTTAATTACTAGGAGCAAATTTATTAAAACAGAACGAGTGATAATAAATATTATTCTTCTTTATTAGAACTGATACTATCTTGTAATGATAAACATGTAATGTTTGTTTAGGAAGTTTATTCTATAAATGAGGGAACGTATTTGAGGCAAGGGGTACTTCTGATTAACAGTAATAAAAGCGAGTAAATCTGTCTAAAACGGCATTTTCCATTAACATCCTATCAATTAATGGGCATCAAGTGTAAAAAATGGTGACATGATACAATTGTTGATCACGATATATATTATTTTATCGCAAGGAATATGATACCATTTATCGATCTAACTTTTTGGGTTTAGGAGCACAAACATAAACATATAGGCTCACAGAAATATACATAAAAGTAAGAACAAGAATGCTTAACACTAGTTTTACGGACCGAGACAATTTGATTCATTAAAAATTTGATCACTATATATATATATATATATAAATTTAATATCACTTTTCAAAAACAGACGTTGGTTTTCAGTTAAGTAATAAAATATATGTAAACTTTCATTCCTCTTCCCCGCAGACCCCTTCATTTCGCATTATCAAATGTGGTATGCCTATTTTCACGGTTGTGAGCCAATTTGACTCAGAGAATGTATATCAAAATAAATGTAGTAATAAATATAGTATAAAGTAAATATAAAGTATAAAGTATATAAAATATAGTATAAAGTAAATATAGAGAAGAAGTCGAGAACACTTCCATTCCAATGACAGAAATTCATGCTACTGACGAACGGAAAAATTGTCAAGTTCAACAATCATGCAAAAGAAACAGATGTAGAAACCATTGTGCTAAATGTAATAGAAATGTTTGAGGAAAATGTGCTTCAAAAACAGATTTTACATGTAAAAAATGTTTTCCATGAATTTTTTGATAATGAACGTTTCATTTAAATTAATTTGGAACTATTTTATTTGCAGAAAACTTCAATTTTCTTGTATCAGTCAAATTGTCTCACTTCAGTAAAAATAGGTATATGATCAACGTCCGTAAATCTACAGTTAAGATTAAAGAGGATGAAAATATGACAATTGCTTTATATCGTTTGCACCTGCTTTTAATTTGTGGAAGAAGTAAGAAAAATTACCTGGCCAACAATGCTAGATGGGGCGTCCACTTCCGTAGCGCTGAACACATAAACGCTGCTCGGCACAAACTGTGGGTTGTTGTCATTAGCATCCAACAGATGGACTTCAACGACCGCTGGCACAGCTCTGGCGTTAGGGTTGACGTTTGGCTTTCTTTCTCTGGCGAAAACTCTCATCCTGATGACATCTTTGGTCTCCCTGTCCAACTTGCTTGGGTCTCTGACGCTGATTGAGCCACCGGCAGGATCAATGGAAAAGGCACCAGATTCGTCTTCCAATTCGTAACGGAATTCAGCATTATCCCCCTGTGGAAACGAGAAAATGCTGCTGTAAGAACTGGTGTTTAAGTGTCTAATGTCAATGTTTAAGTGTTTAATAAGAAATCGTCTGATATATTAGGTTGGGGAAATAGAAATCCATTATTGTTTTCGGTAGATGGCTGCAGTGATCGTTATCTTGTAAAGTATCGATCAAACAATTTCAAATTTACACTCGTTGTCAAGGTGACATTTTACACTAAAAAATATTTTTTTTTACTGTTTTTTGTTTGGTCCATTCAGTTATGAATTACAGGCTGTTAAAAATGGAAGTTAACAAAGAGAAAATTCGGTACATTTTACAGTTTTTCTTTGATAAAGGAGGAAATGCAAGCCAGAAGGCTGAAATTGTGAATGGTGTTTATGGTGCCGATACTGTAATAGATAATTAAGTGCAATTATGGTTTCGTCGATTCCGTTCAGGCATTTTTGATGTTAAAGATGCACCTCGTACAGGCAGGCCCGTCGTCGAAAATGTCAATACAATCACAGAAATAATCGAATTTGACCAGCATGTTAGTAGTCGTAACATCACTCAGAAGCTAAAGATCGACCATAAAACCGTTTTAAACCATTTGCGCAAAGGTGGATCTAAAAGAAGCTCGATGTTTGGGTGCTACACCATTACCACCAAAAAACATGATGGATCAAGTTTCCGTCAGCAAAGCCTTGGCCAAACTGAATGAAATCAACCCATTTCTTAAACGGATGGTGACTGTGTGGGGGGGGGGAGAAATGGGTTAAGTACAACAATATTGAACTAAATCGATCGTGATCAATGAGCGGTGAAGCAGCTCAAATGGTGTCCAAACCTGGACTAACGGCCAGGAAGTTTCTACTGTGTATTTGGTGGGACTGGAATTGAATCATTTATTATGAGTTGCTTCCGTATGACCAAACACTAAATTCAGATCTCTACTGTCAACAACTGGACCGTTTGAAGCTAGCGATTGACCAGAAACGGCCAGAATTGTCCAACAGAAAAGTTGTTGTGCTCCATCAGGACAACGTCAGGACACACACGTCTGTAGTGACTCGCCAGAAACTCAGGGAGTTTGGTTGGGAAGTTTTAATGAATCTACCATATAGTCCGGACCTGTCACCAATCGATTACCACCTTTCTCTTGCATTGCAAAACTTCCTGAGGGATAAGGAATTGGGATCAAGAGAAGATTGTGAAAATCGATTACTAGAGTTTTTAGCCAATAAGGACCAAGACTTCTATGAGAGAGGCATTTAATAAAGGTACCTTTAAAATGGCAACAAATTATACGATAAAACGGTGCATACTTGACCAAAATCATACAATCCGAAACATGTTAAATAAAGTCATTAATTTCATGCAAAAATAATGGATTTCTTTTCCACCAACCTAATATAAATAGTATAAACTGATTTCAACTTAAAAAAATTCTATTCTGAGCTCACTAAAAAACAAAGCTTATTTCAAAAAAGAGCAATTGAGGGTCCATAAAACCTGTTTCCAATACACTTGTACTTTCAAACAGCTTCTTCCTAAGAGTATTTTATATCATATTGCTTCGTTTTGCTGTCTAAATGCAATGTATTTCACCAGCTCAGTGTCGAAGCCATCAATTAGTTTGGGTATAGAGAGATCAAACTGGACTGAGTCAATTACACATTTCACTACTTACTATAAAACATAAAATTTGGTAAAAAAAATCATATAAAATTTAAATTTAGTATTTAATACTAATTATAGCATTAAAACTATATTTTGTTTTAATGATATAAATCATTAGTTATATTCAAAATTATAATTAAATAATTAAACAATTTAATGACTAAATAGTATTTAATATTATGTATACCTAAAGCCATGCACAAAATTTTAGTGTTTAATATTAATTATGGCACTAAAACTATATTTTGTTTTTAATGCTATAATTAATTATACTTAAAATTATAATTTAATAATTAAATAATTTAATGATTAAATATTATTTAGTATTATGTATATCTAAAACCATGCACAAAATTTTAGTGTTTAATATTAATTATGACATTAAAACTATATTTTGTTTTTAATGCTATAATTAATTATACTTAAAATTATAATTTAATAATTAAATAATTTAATGATTAAACATTATTTAATATTATGTATATCTAAAACCATGCACATATCATGCAATAAAATTATAATTTAATAATTAAATAATTTAATGATTAAATATTATTTAATATTATGTATATCTAAAACCATGCACAAAATTTTAGTGTTTAATATTAATTATGACATTAAAACTATATTTTGTTTTTAATGCTATAATTAGTTATAATTAAAATTATAATTTAATAATTAAATAATTTAATGATTAAACATTATTTAATATTATATATATCTAAAACCATGCACAAACCATGCACTAAAACTATAATTTAATAATTAAATAATTTAATGATTAAATATTATTTAATATTATGTATATCTAAAACCATGCATAAACTTTTAACCATGCATAAAACTTTTAGTGTTTATAATTTAATTAAATATTATTTAAACATTATTATGTATATCTAAAACCATGCCTAAAACTTTTTTTTAATTTAATTAATGACATTATTTAATATTATGTAAAACCATGCTATAATTAGTTATACTTAAAATTATAATTTAATGATTAAATAATTTAAATATTTAACATTATTTAATATTATGTATATCTAAAATCATGCACAAACTTGTAATACATTTCAGTAAATGTATAACACAATTTGGAGAAAATATAAGGAAAAAAAATTGAAATATTAAAATTTTTATTTAAAAAATAAATTTAGATTTAGTATATATTTTTATTTTAGTGTTGCAATACAATAAAAGATGTCTGGGGGGGTTAAAGAATTTAGAATGAAAATAAAATTATGGAGTCATAACGAGGATTCACTGGGAATATTAAAATTAAAATTAAAACTCGTTGTGAAAGATTACTACAGAAAATTTTTAAGTAGGCTAAAGACTATTAAAAACGAAATATAAAAATTCTATGTTAACATATATTTCTCCAAATTATAAAAATAAACAATAATATTATTAAATTCTATTTATTCGTTTATTCATTTTTGTCCATGAATTATGTTATCACTCTTCTGAACCAACAAAAATACTTTCATAAGTGAAAGTTAGTTGCACTTTCTGCTTATAGATGGCGACACAAACGAATTAAACTTAAAAAAATTGCATTCTTTTGTTTACTATCGGAATGTTTTTCAGCCGATGATAAAACAATTTCAAACAAAAGTGCAAACATACTTTGATAAAATCTGCAGCGAAAAAAAAACAAAAAACATTTTAATAAAGGAAACAAATTGTAACAATAGCTTCCGTTGAAAAATTTACTTCTCTTTATATTTTCCTCTGCAACCCTTTTTATAGTGGAATGTTTTTCGAGTTTTCTAAAAGTAGATATCGTTCTACAAATGCAGCAAAAAATAAATAAATACCAAAGTATCTTTTTAAGGAACGATGAATGTCGCAAAGCAATTTTATAAATTATTGGTTTAATGTTATGCGACATTGTACTTATATAAATATATATATATATATATATATATATATATATATATATATATATATATATATATATATATATATATATATATATATATATATATATATATATGTATATATATATATGTATATATATATATATATATATATATATATATATATATATATATATATATATATACATATATATATATATACATATATACATATATAATATATATATATATACATATATATATATATATATATATATATATATATATGTATATATATATATATATGTATATGTATATATACAATACAATAGAACTAAATGAATCAAATAAGAAACAAATTCATTAAACAATGTTTTTTAGTTTGATTATGTATTTTTTAAAACATTTGTCAGTTTCATTTTAATTTTCAACTTTTTCTTCCAAATTAGATTAAAAGTTATTAAAATTTTGACACCTAGATGGATCTATACTTGCTACATTTGATACCTCTCGTTTAATATAAACTTATGGAAAAAAATTCCCCTGACCGGCTCACATTTTGAGAATTCTTTAAAAAAAGTGATAGAAAAGAAAATTAAGATTTTATCTTTTCTTTCTTCTTTCATTTATGCCTTAAGTATACTTATTTGCGTTTAGAAAAAGTGTATCAAAATTTCTCTTAAATAATTTGAAATTATATTTTCTCGATGCTTCCTAAAAAATGGGAAAGATAGCATCTTAAAGAATTGTCTTTTTTTATCACGTGGTATAATTAAAAAAAATCATCAAATGCGAATCAGCCGGAGGGAAATATATTGAGTGAAATAGGGTGCTGCCATATTACAGTCGACATACGTCACTGGTGACTTCTGCGTCATAATGATGTCAGAGATGGAAATATATGGTGCCAAATTCCCATCTCTGGCGATTTTTGATGTCATTATGACGCAGAAGTCACCAGTGATATATGTCGACTGTAAAATGGTAGCAGCCCCAGTATCAGATTTTGGATATGTTACTAATGTTACAGATATGCAATACAATGGATAATTTGTCATAATGATGTCAGAGATGGAAATATATGGTGCCAAATTCCCATCTCTGGCGATTTCTGATGTCATTATGAAGAAGTCACCAGTGATATATGTCGACTGTAATATGGTAGCAGTCTTAGTATTAGTTTTTGGATATGTTACTAATGTTACAGATATGCAATACAATGGATAATTTGTCATAATGATGTCAGAGAGGAGCATTTATGGTACCAAATTCCCATCTCTGGCGATTTCTGATGTCATTATGACGCAGAAGTCACCAGTGATATATGTCGACTGTAATATGGTAGCAGCCTCACTATCAATTTTTGGATATGTTACTAATATTACAAATATGCAATACAATGGATAATTTGTCATAATGATATCAGAGAGGGAAATTTATGGTACTAAATTCCCATCTCTGGCGATTTCTGATGTCATTATGACGCAGAAGTCACCAATGACATATGTCGACTGTAATATGGTAGCAGCCTTAGTATTAGTTTTTGGATATGTTACTAATGTCACAGATAGGCAACGCAATGGATAATTTGTCATAGTGATATCAGAGAGGGAAATTTATGGTACTAAATTACCATCTCTGGCGATTTCTGATGTCATTATGACGCAGAAGTAACCAGTGACATATGTCATCTGTAATATGGTAGCAGCCATAGTATCAGTTTTTGGGTATGTTACTAATCTTACCGATATGCAATACAATGGATAATTTGTCATAATGATATCAGAGAGGGAAATTTATGGTACTAAATTACCATCTCTGGCGATTTCTGATGTCATTATGACGCAGAAGTCACCAGTGATATATGTCGACTGTAATATGGTAGCAGCCTTAGTATTAGTTTTTGGATATGTTACTAATCTTACCGATATGCAACACCATGGCACAATGGATTAATTTTGATGACATTTATATCCTGTTTTATTGTAATTGATTAAAGCTAATTGTTGATTAAACTCTGTGGAAATGTATTGTAATTAACCATCGATTAACTACAGTACATGGACCATGACGAACTGTGATGAAATTTAAGCCTCCGATTGGATAAATATATAAAAGGGACGTCTTACCGAATCCTCGTCAAAGGCAGACACTTGCACAACCGTGAATCCGGGAGGAAGGTTCTCCATGACCGTGATGTTGTACAATTCATATTCGAACTCAGGTACATTGTCATTCACGTCCAGGACTTGCACGTCAACTTTGGCAGTGGCAGCTCGCAGGGGGTTGTCTGTTTGAGTAGCCTGTAAAATAATATAAAACACTGATTTAAAATTTGTTTATCGGTAACATCATTTGTCTAAGGACGAAAAATTACATTTAATCCATTAATTACTGAGTCATTTCTGCCGAATATGCATTGATAGATATCTTAAATGAGTTATTGCAGACAGACCAGAATAAAACTAATAAGAAATTTACATAACTTTGTATATTACAATTCTACGCATGAGCAATCAGTTACTCTTTTAAAGGCCGATCTCATCAAAGTAATTTAATGGCTAACTGCGATCAACCCTTGGCAACAACCAATGGTGAACGCAATTCTCCGTTTAAACGGAGATTAATCACGGTTAGCCGTTAAACGACTTTGGTGATACCTAGCCTAAGACTAGCACTACCACAGTTTCGGTATACCTAATACAGCGAGGTGGATGAAATTGACCCAGATTTATGTAAATTCATGTTGCCATACAAAAAGTATATTGCATTTATACTCAAAAACATATACTCATTTTCTAGACATTAAATTGAAGTATTTATGGCAGTCTCACCAAAGTCGTTTAACGGCTAACAGCGATTAATCTCTGTTTAAACGAAGAATTTCGTCCCACCATTAGTTGGCGCTACATCTCTGACTTGGCGATACATCTCTAAAGAAACCCGCCTCACCAAGAAAATGACGTAAACACTGTCCGGACCAATCGTAGATGAGAGGAAAGAGGTTAACAGCATGGGTACAACATTATCAAAATAATTATCGCAAAAAAAGTCGCCAATCGTGCCAACCTAGGAAAGTGGCACTGATCCTACACTATCACCATATATTCATTTTCTAGACATTAAATTGAAGTATTTATGACAGTCTCACCAAAGTCGTTTAACGACTAACCATGATTAATTTCTGTTTAAACGGAGAATTACGTCCCACCATTAGTTGGCGCTATGGGTTAATCGCGGTTACCCTTTAAACCACTTTGGTCAGACTGGCCCTAGTATCTTACCAGTCCAGATATTCTTGCACAATTCATGCGGAATTTTCACCTATACAAAGTATATAAAAGGAGGGAGAGAGGGGGGTGTCTCTCGTTAATGAAAAAAGTTTCTTGAGCCTCCGTTGGTTCATTCGAACCAACTAATGCTTATATTTTGCTGTAGAATATTTATTGTAGATTTATATTTGTAGAATATATGTATAGTAGACTAATTATTGTAGCTTTATCGATGTATGATTATTGTTGTAGTTGAATATTCCATATTTTCCCTTAGCCGCAATAACCTTTCACCGGTTCTTTGGTGGAACAAAATGGCGGCAGACACAACTCACTGTCTTCATATTTAATGCTCCAAAACTTTATGACAAAGGAAAATGCAAACTGACGAAAACAAAAATAGTCCAATTACTGGATAGCTGTAAGGAGTTTTTATTTATGCCTATTCCTTGCTGACTTTGTCAGAAAAATACACGTCCCTCGACATGACACAAAAATCAAAAAAGAGGAGCAAAATGGCTCAAAAAAATATTTTTTTCTTCTCAAATGATGCGGGTGATCTCTCCCCCAATATCAGCCGAAAAATGATCTACATTCAACACCGCGAATGGCGAGGTCAGTGGCCAGCGGGAACCTAAGACGATCGCCAAACGTAGCGTGAATAGGAAGAACAGCCTAGGAAGCTTAGGGCGCCAAGCAGCGCTCAAGCTGGACAAAAGGTGAAAGATGGGGAGAGCAAAACGGCAACCCACGGATGGTCAGCGCGGGAAGATTCAAGGTGACTTGGACATGGACAAGACCCATTCCATAAAATAAGGGGTCAGGAAGCCGGCAATTCCTGGCATTCCCTTTTACATAGAATGTGTCTATACCACATTTGCTTAATTTGCACCAATTGCAAAAATTCCGGGCTGTTTAGTTCAATAAATAGTACAAAAGCGCCTTTAAAGGCAATAAAAACTCAAATTTAAATTTATATTCATCTTAACAAAATACCAAACCATTATTTGTTCAAAATATGCTTTGAAATTGGGTATAAACTTAATACAAAACGAAGCACAAATTGTAAACATCTCTTGGCGACAATTTGGCGATCATTTGTACAAAAATATAGCCAAAAACATGGCGGCCGTCCCCCGGAACTGTGTTTCTATCTAATTAAATCTCCAGTAAATGTTTTTAATATGTTTATAAATTCTTTATTATTGTTGATTAACCACCTTGGTAATTCTACCACAGTTTAATGCTCCATTACCCTTTTGATATTTGTTATTCAAACCGTTAAAAAGGAATAATCTCACGATCTACTGTATTTTGCGTTGTAAATTTTTCGCTGTTTGTACCCGAAATTAGAACGGTTTATCTGCGTTTTATACAAAGCTATTGTTCGTAGTTCCTGCATTTATTCTGTGAATAAAGACTAAAATGCAAATTAGGATTTTCTTTTAAAAGGAGATTCAAAATAAAACCGTTTCACTTCCCGATTCTTAAAATAAAAAGCAGTCTGAAATTTGAAATTTTTGAAGATAAGGTTTTTTCCTTTCTTGTCCACTAAGTATGAATAAAATATTATGTACAATCTATTGTACGTCAGTTGGCACACTTTCCAAATTTGGCGCTTTTTGTTAATTTTACGAGATTTTTAAAAATTTTTTTCTGCTTATTGTTATGTTTTAATATGGAGCGACTTTTTCTCACTTTTTGTTGCATTTACCTCCTGACTTTGTGACTGATTTGACTATCGCAAATAAAAGTTTTTTTTTCATTTTGTTAGTTTTCTATCAAAAAAATTATCTTAATACTAAGGAAATAGGTTCAAATACAGTCAATATCAACTAGACATTCCACAGGTAAGAGCCATTATAAAGTTATTGAATAAGCTCAAAATTTTAGGATAATTCTAATTGCGTATTTTGTATGCATTCTGGGTATTTTTAAATGAAATCTAAAACGATGTACTTCGGGAATTTATAGAATTGCATGTTGAAACGTGGTGGTAAATGGTCATGGTTGGTTGCGAATAGTCGTTAAGCGGATTAGCTGTAAAGTGAGATGTTATAATGTGAGATGTATTAATATTTTTAAATGGATTCTAAAACGCTGTACTTCGGGAATTCATAGAATTGCAGGTTGAAACGTGGTAGGTCGGAAATAGTCGTGGTTGGTTGCGAATAGTCGTTAAGCGGATTAGCTGCAAAGTGAGATGCATCTGTATTAATATTTTTAAATGCAATCTAATACACTGTAGCTCGGCAATTCATTGAATTGCTGGTTGAAACGTGGTAGGTCGTAAATAGTCGTGGTTAGTTGCGAATAGTCGTTAAGCGGATTAGCTGTAAAGTGAGATGTATCTGTATTAATATTTTTAAATACAATCTAAAACGCTGTACTTCGGGAATTCATTGAATTGCTGGTTTAAATGTGGTGGGTCGTAAATGGTCGTGGTTGGTTGCGAACAGTCGTTAAGCGGATTAGCTGTAAAGTGAGATGTATCTGTATTAATATTTTGAAATGCATTCTAAAACGCTGTACTTCGGGAATTTATAGAATTGCATGTTGAAACGTGGTGGAAAATGGTCGTGGTTGGTTACAAAATGTCTGTAAGCGGATTAACTGTAAAGTGAGATTTATCTGTATTAATATTTTTAAATGCAATATAAAAAGCTGTACTTCAGTAATTTATAGAATTGCATGTTGAAACGTGGTGGGTTGTAAATGGTCGTGGTTGGTTGTGAATAGTCGTTAAGCGGATTAGCCGTAAAGTGAGATGTATCCGTATTAATATTTTTAAATGCAATCTAAAATGCTGTACTTCGGGAATTCATTGAATTGTTCTACGAAACGTGGTGGTTCATAAAAGGTCGTGGTTGGTTGAGAATAGTCGTTAAGCGGATTAGCTGTAAAGTGAGATGTATCTGTATTAATATTTTTAAATGCAATCTAAAACGCTGTATTTCGGGAATTCATTGAATTGCTGGTTGAAACGTGGTGGTAAATGGTCATGGTTGGTTGCGAATAGTCGTTAAGCGGATTATTTGTAAAGTGAGATGTATCTGTATTTTAACAGAAAATTTATAAATATTTGTATCAGTTAGTTTTACAGTTGTCTTTAGAATATTCCCTAATTTAGGTTAAATAAGAGGTTGACTGAAAAATTTGGTTCCCCTACCAACTTGGCGATAATGGTTTGAGTATGGCCGCCTAACATTTTCTCCTGATATTACCGTGTCCAAACAATCTGTATCTATATTATAATTTAAATGTTATTTACATCCAACTCTTCTTGTGTCACTTTTTTCTTATATATTAAAAGTGCGCAATGCTTACCAAACCATTAAAAAATTAGATATAACATTAATTTCCATAAATATAAATGGTTCACTATTTAAGTAAGAAACTGATTTTTAATAATTTGGAGTGGTGGTAAATGGTCGTGGTTGGTTGAGAACTATTAAGGGATTTATGAGATGCCCATCTGTATTAATATTTTTAAATGCAATCTAAAACGCTGTTCTTTGGGAATTCATTGAATTGCTGGTTGAAACGTGGTGAGATATAATTCTATTACGATGGCGCACTGTGATTAATTAAAGTCGCCAGAAAAAGCAAGAAACACAATGCTTGGATGGATTACCTTTGTGTTTTAGTAAATATCGCCAATATTTTCGCCAAATTTGCCAAGGGGAACCAAATTGTTCAGTAGTCCCTAAAATAAGACTGTTTACCTCTTTTCAGAATGGTTACATAATAGTTCCATAGGGACGCCATATTTTACAAAAGCTGTTCAAAGGCTAAGAGCAACCCTGATCTAGGGTAGAACACTGGGGATTTTTATTTTTCGAAACCAGCTGCTCACTGTACAAACCGCACGACCTTTACCTCTATTTTCGACATCGACTGAAACTGTTTTCATCGATAATACAATAACAGAGACTAAAATTAACCCCAGAAACGCTTGTCAGAGAAAACCTGTAATAATAGCTGGTACAATTTCTCGTCCAGTGCTCTAGTTTTTAGACTCTCGGTTACAGGTTGGACCTTTTCGGTCATTAAAACCCTCCGGACACAAACCTAAGCAGACAAGAAAGAAAAAAAAATACATTCAAATACCCTTTCGAACTTTTCTCGCTTCGCAGTTCTTCTAGACAATAGAAAAACAAGCAAAAATAATAGAAAAAAAAGTAGAAAGAACGCGAAAAGGTATTTGAAGAAAGTGTGTCAGGCCTTTGAGGGAACTCCGTTAACTCAAGGTAATCAGGTGCAGCCAACTTTCTCACGTGGACGACGTGGAGGAGGCATTGTGAGATGCCCGCGTAGTTTTACCCGATTTTCTGCCCATTACGTCACTTGGCCACGAGGTCAACGGAGAGTCCTTTGTTCCGCAAAATGAAAGTGCAGGTATTCATTGCGAAGTGTGAATTTCTGAAAGCGGTAGGAAAGAGGCAGATAGAGATGCGCATTTGCGGAAAAAGAAAGAGGGTAAAGAGTTAAACAAACAAATAAATACTTTCTCTGTCTTCTCAGGGATGGCAACGGTGTAATCAGAGGCTACATTTATAGTTCTTTAAATTTGATACCGAACTTTCGCAAGTTGTTGCTAAATATTAAAAGCGGATTACGCAATTTTTTTCCAGGAATTGGAAGCTTTTAGCGTTCCGGTCTCACCATGGTCGATTACAGCTAATCGATAGTTATCTAGTCATCGACCATGTAAAGGTTTGAGAATAAAGCCCATGGGATTTCGCATCGGGGATGACTTAATCGACAAGGCCAGTTTTCTTCAAATCACAATGAAATTTTGCAGTAATAGGCAAAAAGTGATTAATGGTCAAATAAACAATTAAATACACTCTCTGTCATCTTCAAGATGGCAACGGTTTAATTCAGACTGCTTTTAGAATTATTTACCACCGATCCCGAAATTTCGCAATGTAGCTAAATATTAAAAGCGGATTACGCAATATTATTTTTTTCCAGCAATTGGAAGCTTTTAGCGTTCCGGTCTCACCATGGTCGATTACAGCTAATCGATAGTTATCTAGTCATCGACCATGTAAGCGTTTAAGAATAAAGCCCATGAGATTTCGCATTGGGGATCACTTAATCGACAAGACCAGTCTTCTTCAAATCACAATGAAACTTTGCAGTAATAGGCAAAAAGGGATTAATGGTTAAATAAACAATTAAATACTATCTCTGTCATCTTCAAGATGGCAACGGTTTAATTCAGGCTGCATTTAGAATTGTTTACCACCAATACCGAAATTTTGCATGTTGTAGCTAAATATTAAAAGCGAATTACGCAATTTTATTTTTTTTCTCCTGAAATTCGAAGCCTTTTAGCGTTCCGGTCTCACCATAGTCGATTACAGCTAATCGATAGTTATCTAATCATCGACCATGTAAACGTTTGAGAATAAAGCCCATGATATTTCGCATTGGGGATCACTTAATCGACAAGGCCAGTCTTCTTCAAATCACAATGAAATTTTGCAGTAATAGGCAAAAAGTGATTAATGGTCAAATAAACAATGAAATGCTCTCTCTGTCATCTTCAAGATGGCAACGGTTTAATTCAGGCTGCATTTAGAAATGTTTACTACCGATACCGAAATTTCGCAAGATGTAGCTAAATATTAAAAGTGGATTACGCAGTTTTATTTTCCAGGAATTGGAAGCTTTTTAGCGTTCACATCTCACCATGGTCGATTACAACTATTCGATAGTTATCTAGTCATCGACCATGTAAACTTTTGAGAATAAAGCCCATGAGATTTCGATTCAAGAGTCGACACGTTCTTCTCACGGCCTTCTTCAAATCACAATGAAATTTTGCAGTAATAGGCAAAAACTTCTGCAGGAATAATTTTTTAAGTGCAATTCTCTATGATAATACAAAAAATAAATCTAAAAATGTAAAAACATGAACTAGTTTCTACGTTTAAAGAAAAAAGTTCTCCGAAAGTAGACGGATACCTTAAAAATAAATATGATTAAAAATAAATAATCACACGTTTTATATAAATTAATAACTATCTATTTTATTTATTTAATCCATCAGAAATAATTGAAATTAACTGTTAATAAATCATGAAAAGAAGCTCAAAGCAATTTGATTTTATCTGTCAAAAATGAAAAAAAAAAGATTGTATAAGACATCCATTTTTCATATGAGAAAATCAAACGTATAAGTTCAAAAAGCTCATATTCCTGACCTACCTACATAAAACGCAAAAGCTTGAATTTTACATATCGAACGGTATTTCATCTTTTTTGGAGGTTGCTTAAAAATAAAGTGCAGTAATAAAACACCACTGAAAAATCCCACTTGTTTTATCAATTTCAAATTTGAAATTCTGCTTATCTGAATAGCATTATATGCTTTTTCAAAAGTAGATTTAATATAATGAAATTTAAATAGTCATTCAAATAAATTTCAGATATCTATAAAAAATCTTAAAATTGAAATAGTATTATTACGTTACGAAAAGAGGCTTCATGACTACATAATATACCCATATCATACATATTTATAAAATGATAAAACTGAAATTACCTTTAAATATTAACACATTGTATGCGGGTACATTTCGTAGCGGAATTGTACGGGAACGGGCGTTCTGCGACTAAATTTAGTTATTCAGTTAAATCTCAATAATTATTTAATTTAAATTATTTAATTTTTTAACCAACTTTTTGTATTTTACATTGAAACATATAAACACATATATAAATAGACAAATAAACAAATATATATATATATAAATACAAATTTATATATATAATATATAAATATATATATATATAGTATCTTTTTCGCAAGGATAAATAAAAAGTTAATTTTAAATCTAATTTGATTTTTTCAATCAAACTTCCGTTCTGTGGTTCCGCTTCAAATCATGTAAAATTGTGTTCATTTGTCTATTTTTCCAGAATCTATGTAGTAGACAAGAACATTCGGCTTCGTTTTCCTATATACCGTTATTTTGTACCCACAAACAAACCATGTGATACACTAACCCGTACTAGTTCGTGACGTCAAGTATCAATCGTCAGAAACTAGTATCGTTTCTCGCGCTCAAGTATCAATCGTCAGAAAAAACGTACTAGTACCGTATATATAATGTGTATCCACAAACAAACCATGTTGTTACACTAACCCGTATTAGCACGTGATCCGCGCTCAAGTATCAATCTCAGAAAACGTACTAGTACGTGTCCGCTCTCAAGTATCAACCATCAGGTGTGCATTTAAGTATCAAACTCAGAAAATTACTAGTGCGTGTCCCGCATAGAATGTGTTAATAGTAGTTGCTCTCGCGAATTAAAAATAGATCTGAATAATAGATAATTGTCTTAAAGGAAAATTCATATATCATTGAACTATGTATAGAATTAATCTGTTCAAAATAAATCTATATCATAAATATTTTTAATATTTGGAAATATAAATAAATTTTAAATAGCAATAGATTAGTTTTCGTTTCCTCAATTTACCTCATATTCGTTACCTCGAAATACCTCTTTGGTCTTATTGGCTTTTGATTAACAAAATAATAGTAAATCATAGCGTTCCTAATCAAACCAAACCAAAATAACTTTGTAGCATAGATAGTTATATTGCTACTAAAATTACAGAGTCTTTAAATAGCAACAGAGTAGTAGAAAAAAAAATTTGAATTTCTATTAACAAAAATCCTGCAAGAAGTTCCTTCACAGTTTCAAAACCTTATTTAGGTCAAAATATTTCAGAATGGATTTCATCACAGAAGCAGAATCTCTGGAGTACACTTTACCTTGACTTTTAACAGCATTAAAGCGGAATTACGTTTGAGAATGTTGTGGATTAAGTTACTCTAACCATTAACTGGATAATCTTATTTTTCCAAAAACGAAAAAAAGAGACTCATCGAAGGCTGGTTTTGATTTCAATCGAACAAAATAATTGATCGCTATTTTTTCTCAGAACATTACAACTATGAATCTCATTGGTTAAAGTATATATATACACTGGACAACGCTTAGTGTTATCAGTTTAGGACACCAGGATTTTGATAACAGTAACCGATTGATAAAAATAAACGATATGCAAAATTACCCCCTTCCCCCTTTAATTCACATGCACTAAATTAAAAAAAAAAAATGAAACAGCTCACAATATCTCCCCAAAATACTTATTTCAGTAATCAATATGGAATCTGAAAGTTAATTTTATTCCGAAACGACGTTTTGTGTAATAACGTCAAATCTACATAGGTGAGCGATAAATTTTACTCTCAACAGGAATGTTTATATAATTAAATTTGTCAAAACACTTTATACTTTTTATATTCTAAACTATTATAATAAGTTCTGAAATAATTTTATTCTTGAATTATTCACGTTATCAATCAGTGATAAATTCAATTCTCGGTTTATATTTATTCAAATATATTAGCCTTAATTTTTAAGCATTTTTGACAATATCTCCTCAAAATACTGATTTCAGTAATCAATATGGAATCTGAAAGTTAATTTTATTTCGGAACGACGTTTTGTGTAATAACGTCAAATCTACATAGGTGAGCGATAAATTTTACTCTCAACAGGAATGTTTATATAATTAAATTTGTCAAAACTCTTTATACTTTTTATATTCTAATCTATTATAATAAGTTCTGAAATACATTTATTCTTGAATTATTCACGTTATCATTCAGTGATAAATTCAATTCTCGTTTTCTATCTAACCAAATTTATTAGCATTAATTTTTAAGCATTTTTGACACTATCTCCTCAAAATACTGATTTCAGTAATCAATATGGAATCTGAAAATTACTTTTATTCCAGAATGGCATTTTGTGTAATAACGTCAAAAATAGTAGGTGAGCGATAAATTCTACCTTCAACAGGAATGTTTATATAATTAAATTTTTAAAAACTCTTTATATTCTAAACTCTTTTATTTCTCTATATTCTAAACTATTAAGTATTCTCTTACATTTTATATTCTAAACTATTTTGATAAGTTCTGAAATATATCTATTCTTGAATTATTTGCGGTATCAGTTAGTGATAAATTCAATTCTCGATTTATATTTAATCAAATATATTAGCATTAATTTTTAAGAGTTTTTGACAATCTCCTCAAAAGACTGATTTCAGTAATCAATGTGGAATGGGAAAATTATTCTTATTCCAATATGACGTTTTGTGTAATAACGTCAAATCTAAGTACGTGAGCATTAAATTCTACCTTCAACAGGAATGTTTTTAAATTTGTCAAAACTCTTTATACCTTTTATATTCTAAACTATTTTAATAAGTTCTGAAATATTTCTGTTCTTGAATTATTCGTGTTATCAATCAGTGATAAATTTAATTCTTGGTTTATATTTAATTAAATATATTAGCATTAATTTTTAAGCGTTTTTTACAATATCTCCTCAAATACTGATTTCAGTAATCAATATGGAATCTGAAAGTTAATTTTATTTCGGAACCACGTTTTGTGTAATAACGTCAAATCTAGGTAAGTGAGCGATAAATTTTACCTTCAACAGGAATGTTCACAAAATTAAATTTTTCAAAACACTTTATACTTTTTATATTCTAAACTATTATAATAAGTTCTGAAATACTTTTGTTCTTGAATTAATCACTTTATCAATCAGTGATAAATTCAATTCTCGGTTTATATTTATTCAAATATATTAGCATTAATTTTTAAGCATTTTTGACACTATCTCCTCAAAATACTGATTTCAGTAATCAATATGGAATCTGAAAATTACTTTTATTCCAGAATGGCATTTTGTATAATAACGTCAAAAATAGGTAGGTGAGCGATAAATTCTACCTTCAACAGGAATGTTCATATAATTAAATTTTTAAAAACTCTTTATATATTTTATAAACTATTTTGATAAGTTCTGAAATATATCTATTCTTGAATTATTTGCGTTATCAGTTAGTGATAAATTCAATTCTCGGTTTATATTTATTCAAATATATTAGCATTAATTTTTAAGCATTTTTTACGATATCTCCTTAAAATACTGATTTCAGTAATCAATATATGGAATCTGAAAATTAATTTTATTCCAAACGACGTTTTGTGTAATAACGTCAAATCTAAGTAGGTAAGCGATAAATTCTACCTTCAACAGGAATGTTTATATAATTAAATTTTTCAAAACTCTTTATACTTTTTATATTCAAAAATATTTTAATAAGTTCTGAAATACTTTTGTTCTTGAATTATTCACGTTATCAATCAGTGATAAATTCAATTCTCGTTTTCTATCTAACCAAATTTATTAGCATTAATTTTTAAGCATTTTTGACAATATCTCCTCAAAATACTGATTTCAGTAATCAATATATGGAATCTGAAAATTAATTTTATTCCGAAACGACGTTTTGTGCAATAACGTCAAATCTAGGTAGGTGAGCGATAAATTCTACCTTCAACAAGAAAGATTATATAATTAAATTTATTAAAACTCTATATTTTTATATTCAAAAATATTTTAATAAGTTCTGAAATACTTTTGTTCTTGAATTATTCACGTTATCAATCAGTGATAAATTCAATTCTCGGTTTATATTTATTCAAATATATTAGCATTATTTTTATGCATTTTTGAAAATATCTCCTCAAAATACTGATTTCAGTAATCAATATATGGAATCTGAAAATTAATTTTATTTCGGAACCACGTTTTGTGTAATAACGTCAAATCTAGGTAAGTGAGCGATAAATTCTACCTTCAACAGGAATGTTTATATAATTAAATTTGTCAAAACTCTTTATACTTTTTATATTCAAAAATATTTTAATAAGTTCTGAAATACTTTTGTTCTTGAATTATTCACGTTATCAATCAGTGATAAATTCAATTCTCGGTTTATATTTATTCAAATATATTAGCATTAATTTTTAAGCATTTTTGACAATATCTCCTCAAAATACTGATTTCAGTAATCAATATGGAATCTGTAAATTACTTTTATTCCAGTATGACGTTTTGTGTAATAACGTCAAAAATAGGTAGGTGAGCGATAAATCGCGTTTATGAATAAGGACAATCTCCTCAAAATACTGATTTCAGTGATCAATATGGAATCTGAAAGTTAATTTTATTTCGGAATGACGTTTTGTGTAATAACGTCAAATCTACATAGGTGAGCGATAAATTTTACTCTCAACAGGAATGTTTATATAATTAAATTTGTCAAAACACTTTATACTTTTTATATTCTAAACTATTATAATAAGTTCTGAAATACTTTTATTCTTGAATTATTCACGTTATCAATCAGTGATAAATTCAATTCTCGGTTTATATTTATTCAAATATATTAGCATTAAATTTTTAAGCATTTTTGACAATATCTCCTCAAAATACTGATTTCAGTAATCAATATATGGAATCTGAAAATTGATTTTATTCCGAAACGACGTTTAGTGTAATAACGTCAAATCTAGGTAGGTGAGCGATAAATTCTACCTTCAACAGGAATCTTTATATAATTAAATTTTTAAATACTCTTTATACATTTTATATTCTAAACTATTTTAATAAGTTCTGAAATATATCTATTCTTGAATTATTTGCGTTATCAGTTAGTGATAAATTCAATTCTCGATTTATATTTAATCAAATATATTAGCATTAATTTTTAAGAATTTTTGACAATCTCCTCAAAATACTGATTTTAGTAATCAATATGGAATCTGAAAGTTAATTTTATTTCGGAAGCACGTTATGTGTAATAACGTCAAATCTGGGTAAGTGAGCGATAAATTCTACTTTCGACAGGAATGTTGTGGATTAAGTTACGCTAACCATTAACTGGATAAACTTATTTTTCCAAAAATGAAGAAAAGAGACTCATCGAAGGTTGGTTTTGATTTCAATCGAACAAAATAACTGATCGCTATTTTTACATGAACATCAGAACTATGAATCTCATTGGTTATATTAAATATATACAGTGCACTCTGCTTAGTGTAATCAGTTTGGGACATCGAGATTTGATAACAATATCCGATTGTTAACAATAAACGATATGCAAAATTACCCCCTTTCCCCTTTAATTCACATGTGCTGAATTTCAAAATAAAATGAAAAAACTCACCTTATATTTATGTACTATATATTATCTTTTAAAAGACAAGAATTATATACATAATTAAAAAATTGATAAATTGTTGACTGTCTATAATTTTTTCTAAAAAGCTCATTGATAAATTGTTCGTAATCATAAAGTTTTTTAAAATTATCGAAGCGGTGTTGTACTTCACGTTTCAACACATTCAATGCAATTCGGTAGCTGAGAAATGTTTAACTGCACTTCAGCATTGCGTTGATTCATTTTTGGGAACCTGTCATAACGATTTAAAGTTTCGATCTTTTGTTTTAACGTTAAATCATTTCGCTTTCTGGATTCCATATCGACAATCTGCATGTAAGCGAAAAAGGCATAAATTGTGAAGACACTCCTTCTCAGTTCCTATAAGAATGTTTTGCCTTCTGATTATCTGACAAACACTGACCACCAGCATGGTGTGCGTATTTTTGAAAAATTCACGGAACGTGTACCACCCCACTCCTTTGTTTTTTCTCCTTTCCCCCTAGGTGGAAGAGGAGAATTCTCCGAAATTAAAACAAACAAACAATTATCGGAGCGGTGTTGTACTCCACGTTTCAACACTTTTAATGAAATTCAGAAGCTGAGAAATGTTTAACTGCGCTGCAGCATTGCGCTGATTCATTTTTAGGAACCTGTCATAACGATTTAAAGTTTCGATCTTTTGTTTTAATGTTAAATCATTTCGCTTTCTGGCTTCCATATCGACCAGCTGTTTGTAAGCGAAAAAGGCATAAACTGTGAAGACACTCCTTCTCAGTTCCTATAAGAATGTTTTACCTTCTGATTATCTGACAAACACTGACCACCAGCATGGTGTGCGTATTTCTAAAAAATACCAGGAACGTGTAAATTCCCATTCCTTTTATCCTTCCCCATTTCCCTAGGTGGAAGAGGGAGAATTCTCGTTAAATTAAAACAGCAGCGAAGGGAAAGTATAGATTGGGATCCTTTTGAATACAGTGGTCCCCTGGCCAGCTTTTGCCCACATCTGATATAGAGCAAAACAATGAAATTCATTCTTATAAAACATTTAAATTCACTCTATATTCCAATTATAATATTAGCTGAAATTCATTATCCCTTCACAAGCCTCTTCACCGATTACCTATTAGTGTTCTATCAAGCATTTAAAATGCTTCCACCACTTGACGTACTGAAATTGCCGCTTCAAATCTGCCCGGGTAGTTTAATTGAATGTTAAGCCCAAGTCCTCTAAAAATAGTCCTAAGGAGCATTTATCACCGAAAAATGTCAGCTATCTGAACTATTCGCTTTGACTGCGAATATGGAATTTTTAATCGGATGTCATGTCAAATCGCGTTTTTATTTTCTTCTTTTTTTAAAAAAAAGTCAGGGAAATATATGAGTATTATCTCCAGAGAGATAAATATTAGCAGCTCATGTTGATCTGTAATTGGTTTTTAAAAGCTCTGGTAAAGAGAAAATATATCCAGAAATTTGATAAGGGATAAGGCATGCAAGAAATAATTAAATAGAATTCTAGGTAGACGGGATTGGACCTAGAAAGCTCGAATTGCCAAAAATAAATAATTTAATAAAATAGAAAAAAGAAGATTTATTTGGTATTACACGTAAAATAAATACCGTAAAATGGAGTTTTAAAATAGATGAAGCAATTTGTTATGATTTCAGTTTATGTACTTGCCGAAAAGATAAATTTCTGTGCGTTGTTCAGAAATCCATTAAGTGTTCGATCCAAATGCAAAATTTATAAATAATAGAAAGTACTAAAAAATTTTGTAGATTATTTTTAAGATTGCACTCTGCTTGCTCTTAAAAAAAAGATAAAAAATTTCTACAGGCTATTTTAGAGGTATCTAAAAAGGTTTGGTTTGGTTTGGAGTGCTACGGTCTACTCTTTTGCAACACGAGGGCTAATGAAAACGGGACCTACGGCTTAAAGCCGATTCCGAACGGCTACGAACATCCATGCCACAGTGGGATTCGAACCCACGAACTCTGGTCCCGAAGGCCAGCACCAGATAACCAATAGGCCATCGTTCGGTGTATTTAAGAAGGAACGCTAAGCGTTAATGGGTTAGGCTATACGTGCTTCCGTGAGATGCTAAATGAATAACAGCTTAACAGCCATGTTTGGCATAAAGATATCATCTGTAATGACAGCTACATTGAAAAAATTATAATTAAATTCCTCTGTCCCTTACCATTATAGTAAAAATTGAAAACTATCCTAAAAACCGTAAAACAAAATGTTTGACTTTGTGACAAAATTTGACCTCTCTGTCACAGTTGACCCTGTGAGTGACAAAAATAGATTTCATGGGTCACATGCATTCCACTGCCAGTTGAAAGGAAAGGAATGTTTGGATAAAAATTTGTAAGGCATGCTGTTTGAAAGGAGGGTTTGGATAAAAATTTGTAAGTCATGCTGTTTGAAAGGAATGTTTGGATAAAAATTTGTAAGGCATGCTGTTTGAAAGGAATGTTTGGATAAAAATTTGTAAGGCATGCTGTTTGAAAGGAATGTTTGGATAAAAATTTGTAAGGCATGCTGTTTGAAAGGAATGTTTGGATAAAAATTTGTAAGGCATGCTGTTTGAAAGGAAATTTTTCATAAAAATTTGTAATGCATGCTGTTTGAAAGGAATGTTTTGATAAAATTTGTAACATGCTGTTTGAAAGGAAAGTTTGGATAAAAGTTTGTAAATGCTGTTTAAAGGAATGTTTTATAAAAATTGTAAGTCATGCTGTTTGAAAAAATGTTTTAAAAATTTGTAACATGCTTTTGAAAGAAAAGTTTTCATAAAATTTGTAACATGCTGTTTGAAATTAATGTTTGGATAAAAATTTGTAAGCATGCTGTTTAAAGGAAATTTTGATAAAAAATTGTAAGGCATTGTTTGATTGAAAGATGTTTATAAAAATTTGTAATATCTGTTTGAAAGGAATGTTTGGATAAAAATTTGTAAGGCATGCTGTTTGAAAGGAATGTTTGGATAAAAGTCGTAGGTATTTGTGAAAAATTATTTTGAAAAAGCCTTTAAAAAACTTCAAAAATATTAATTTTTTTTAAAAAATCTGATTTTTATAAGTTTTTTTTATAATTCTAAGTTGATTTATAAAATTGCAACCTTCCTCTTACAAAAGTTTATTTGTTTTACTAAAGTTATCTACCAAAACAAAAAATGCCTCAAATATTTAAATAACAACTAATTCATAATCTTTTTTCCCATACATATTTGCATAAGATCCTTATCTCATGTTATAATAATGCGATGAAAGACTAAGAAACTATTCAAGAATGAATAATTGATAATTTTCATACTCTTCCTTGTAAATTATTTCTCCAGAAATTTCATGCTACGCGAAATATGAAGCCGAAACTTCATGCTTACAGTACCATGAAATTTATCTTATTTTTGCTTGGTAGACAAGGATTATCTTGTATTAAGCGACCAGAATGAAATATTTTGGTTGTTATTCAGATTTTTTTACTTTTTGTTTTTTCAAAAACAATAACTAATAATAGCAGGGAGTTAATCTGAGAACCATAAAACAGTAAATATGACAAAAAAAAAAAAAAAAAAAAAAAAAAAAAATTCATTATTGATGATAATCTGGTTAGACGTTTTTTTGAACACCGGTTAGACGTTTTTTTTAACTATTTTAATAACTTCTGAAACATTTCTGTTCTTGAATTATTCACGTTATCAGTTAGTGATAAATTCAATTCTCGGTTTATATTTAATCAAATATATTAGCATTAATTTTTAAGCATTTTTGACAATATCTCCTCAAAATACTTATTTCAATAATCAATGTGGAATCTGAAAGTTAATTTTATTCCGGAACGACGTTTTGTGTAATAACGTCAAATCTGGGTGGTTGAGCGATAAATTCTAACTTGAACAGGAATGCTTATATAATTAAATTTGTCAAAACTCTTTATACTTTTTATATTCTAAACTATTTTAATCAGTTCCGATTGAATTATTCGTGTTATCAATCAGTGATAAATTTAATTCTTGGTTTATATTTAATCAAATGTATTAGAATTAATTTTTAAGCATTTTTGACAACATCTCCTCAAAATACTTATTTCAGTAATCAATGTGGAATCTGAAAATAAACTTTATTCCAGAATGACGTTTTGTGTAATAACGTCAAATCTAAGTAGGTGAGCGATAAATTCTATCTTCAACAGGAATGTTTTTAAGCTTGCCAAAACTCTTTATACTTTTTATATTCTAAACTATTTTAATAATTTCTGAAATACATTTGGTCTTGAATTATTCGTGTTATCAGTTAGTGATTAATTAAATTCTTGGTTTATATTTAATCAAATATATTAGCATTAATTTTTATGCATTTTTGACATCTCCTCAAAATACTGATTTCAGTAATCAATATGGAATCGGAAAATTAATTTTATTTCGGAACCATGTTTTATGTAATAACGTCAAAAATAGGTAAGTTAGCGATAAATTCTACGTTCAACAAGAATGTTTATATAAATAAATTTGTCAAAAAATTTGTCAAAACTCTTTATACTTTTTATATTCTAAACTGGTTTAATAAGTTCTGTAATACTTTTGTTCTTGAATTATTCGCGTTATCAGTTAGCGATAATCTTAATTCTCGGTTTATATTTAACCAAATATATTCGTATTAATTTTTAAGCATTTTTGACAATCTCCTCAAAATACTGATTTCAGTAATCAATATGGAATATGAAAGGTAATTTTATTTCTTAACCGCATTTGGTGTAATAACGTCAAATCTTGGTAGGCGAGTGATAACTTTTACTTTCAACATCAATGTTTATATAATTAAATTTGTCGAACTGCTCTGTTCTTAGTACTTGTTTTAAATACTGTTGGCATTTAGTGAAATGCATATCGGAATTTTAAAATGCATTTGATGCTTCATTAGGCGTAGTAGCATGAGATGTTTAATTCTATCGATTCAGATTATTGAATTTCTACCGGTGTTCCAAATTAATTGATTTCAGATTTTGTGTGAGTAGGGAAACTTAAGCATGCATGCATATGTATCAGAAGTGCACATGTTTAAGTGAGACTTTCTGAATTTTAAACAAGTCTTCTCATTTCCTGACAACTTTGTTTAAGTAGAAAGAAGTAGAAGATTAAAAAAACTGAATGAATAAACATTACCTGACTTTAACTTAAAAGCCTTCATAGCTATGCATATTTAATACCTTTCACTTTTTGACTTTCGGCTATATTTTAAAATCGACTTGAGTATTTTCTCATTATATTGCACAAAAAATATAAATTTATAATCATAATCGGCTTTTGTAGTTGCATTTATGAATTGTTGCTATCCTATCCCCTATATAATAATAGCCTAAGTTATCTGTCCTTAAATTTATGAAGCGGTTGGACCTGGAATGGATACAGGCATCCATATTGATTTCTTGATGAGTTAGCGTTAGCAAAATTCAAAGTTTATCTTCTCCTAAACTATCTATCCGATTCTAAAATAAATTGGTATAAACATGCTTCACATCACAGCGGAAAATACTGTAGTCTTTAAAACGTTCGAAATCCACCTCTTCCCCCCATTTCGAGCGTTTAATGCAATTATTTTCATCCCTATTTTCCCCGGTTAAGGTTGGTTGGTTGGTTGGGAGCACTACGGTCTACTTTTTTGCAACACGAGGGCTAATGAGACCGGGACCTACTGCTTAAAGCCGATTCCGAACGGCTACGAACATCCATGCCTTAGTGGGACTCGAACCCACGAACTCCGGATCCGAAGGTCAGTGCCCTAACCATTCGGCCATCGTTCGGCTCCCCGGTTAAGAGCAGGAAATTAAGTTTATCAATTTATCACGTAATAAATAGGTAAAAATAACATTTTTTCCAGCATTATGACGTCATTCCTTTAACCATCTCATTGAATCATTTCTTATTTTAAATTATTTAAATATTGTCCGCATTATTTTCATATTTTTATCACTGAATTTAGATATCGCGTAAATAATTTTCCTTTATATTTGTGTTACATAATATATTAGATACATATGAGTTAATTTTAAATTTAAGCATCGATTACTCTTGCTGCAATGAAAATTTCATCACCGGTGTTAACAACAAATACGTTTAATAAAAGTCTAGAAGCCTATTTCACGGACTCATAAATATCTAGAGTTTAGGCTATATATCTTTGAAAATTAAGAAATTTGTCCGTTTGTGTGTTTGTGTTTCATGCATATCCACACGGTTTGACTAAATGAATTCAACGTGGTTCTAAACTGCATTCATAGTATCAGGAGACTTTAGAGGAATATGAAGATAAACAAATTATTGAGTGTGTTCTAGATAATGCTCAGTCAAAAATCGAATTATTTTTTTATCTACCTCCGTAAGGTATTTTACAGTTCTTTAAAATTAAAAATTTTACTGATCCCGTCATATGACGGGATATATACTAGTATATATATATAGTGTGTGTATATAAATATTTATATAGTACATGCATATATATATGTATGTATATTTATTAATAAATATTTGATATACGAGGCGCATCCGGAAAGTAAGTTTCCCGGTGTTTTCCCCTTTAAAGTAAACGTAATTAGCCACATCAATTGCGCATGCGTAACAGATCTATGACGTATTAATCATATGCCAGCTGGACAGGTCCCGACTCCTACCAGTAGCGTGGTAACAGTGGTCCGAAATAGAAACTCTTAAATCCTTCTTCCGCCGCCTGCAAAGTTCGGTCGCTGATCTTGGAATGCACAAAGCATTCCGCCAATTGAAATTCATCTTCAGCTCTGCCAGGTCTACGAGCCGAAACTGACACCTAAACACAAAAATCAATCCTTAGGAGCAGTACTGACGTTTCTGCAACGGTATCACGACGACGTCGACGAGTTCCTCGACAGGATCGTCGCGTGCAATGATACTCGGATTTCGCTTTTTACCCCGGAAACCAAGCAACTGTCAATGCATTGGCGTTATTGTGGATCTTATATCAGGACCAAATTCAAAAAGACTCTGTCGGTAAGGAAAGGGATGTGCACGGTGTTCTGGAACAGGAATGTTGGTTCCGTTCACAGAGCTCTACGACAAAGGTATACAAAAGTGCATCCCACAATACGACAAGTGTCTCATTCTGGTGGTGGCTATGCTGAAAAATAGCTGAAACATTGCTGTACTTGTTGCCAATAAAAATGTTTCTGGTTAAGTGTAAGTTCTTTTTTTCTTTTAAGTAGGGATACTTACTTTCTGTATGCGCTTCGTATATGCATATGCACAATATATATGTACATACGTATATGCATATATATGTGTAGATCCATTAACTAATAGCGACTAAACTTAAAGACGTCGTAACAGCTTGCCAAGCACAAAATATCGTGGCTCTGTCATCAAGACATCGGATTCGAAGCATTTTGTTAGTCTGTTAGGCTGTCGGTTTAGATCCCGCCTAGGAAAACTGTGTTTACGCAAAAAGTGTTTTTTATAATCTTAAATCTCATGGAATCTATATAGGGCATCAACTGAACTTCGAGGTTTCATTCTGTGGTTCTATGTTCGTTATTCAAATACTATTAGTCACTAAACTTAAAGGCATCTTGAAACAGAACTAGGCGGACGGACTCGTGGCTTGGTCGTCAAGACCTCTGGCTCGAAGTACGTATGTAGTTCGTGGTGTGTGTTCGAGTCCCGTCTAAAACATTTGATCTTGAAAAAAAAAATCATTTTTGAAATCTGAATGGATCTTTAAGGCTTCGTGACGGAAGTTTCAGGTTTGATTCCCCGTTTATGTATTATTTACTCTTAACCACTAAACTTAAAGGCGTCTTAAAAGAGGGTCTGGCAGAAGAAGTCGTGGCTCAGTCATGAAGACCTCTGGTTGACCACACAGCTGTAGTTTAGTTGTGTATCGGTTCGAATCGCGTCCAAGCGAGTTGATCTTAATAGGATAATTTAAAACGTGAATTTTTATTATCTTGTAGAACCATTGAAGTTTCGATGAATTCCATTTAAATTTGCTTACGATTTCCGCAAACTTCAAATACATCTAAAGGCTCTTCACAACCGCGGCCCAGTTTGGCCGAGTGGATTAGAGCGCGTGGCTCGAGCGACGAAGGTAGTCAGTACTTGGGTTCGATTCCCCGTGACTGCTTGAGAGTTAGATTTCCCTGTTTCGGCTCCTTTGAAGAAATTAATAAAAAAAAGTAATTAATGGAATAGAGTTTAGAGTAGTACCCCTCCCCCAAATCCCCTGTGTGCTCGAGAATGTGGACAGCGGTGCAATGGAGTGTCGTGCCCGGGGTCTACGCCCCGTTTCTCTGGAAATGCGGGGCTCGTATCCCGGCCCACTTCGCACCCTTCCTGCCCGCTAGAGTGCACACGGGTTTTGTCAAATTTTGATGTATCGATATATCTTCGATGACGATGAATCGATAGTTGATTAATCGATTACCGGTTAATAAAAGTCAATTTTGCAGAGACATTACCTCTCTTGGCCAGACAAATATTTCTATCTAAATATCAGTATATATCGATTAATCGATACCCGAACGATATATCAATTAATCGATAAAAATATGGATTTGGGCAAGAGAGGTAATGGGTATTCAAAACTGACATTTATTAGCCAGTAATCGATTAATCTATTCATCTTCATCGAACACACATCAAAATTTGGTAAAACCCGTGCGTACTCCAGCGGACAGTAAGGGTGCGAAGTGGGCCGGGATACGAGCCCCGCAGTTCCAGAGAAACGGGGTATAGACCCCGGGCACACTCCATGGCACCGCTGTCCGCATTCTCAAGCACACAGGGGATTTGGGGGGGGGAGGTTACTACTCTAAACTCAATTGTATTAAATACCTTTTTTTTATTAATTACTTCAAGGTAGCCGAAACAGGGAAATCTAACTTCCAAGCCGTCAAGGGGAATCGAACCCGAGTACTGCCTTTCTTCGTCGCTCGAGCCACGCGCTCTAATCCACTCGGCCAAACCGGGCCGCGGCTCGACAGCGTTTTTAGATGTATTTAAAGTGTGCGTAAATAGTAAGGAAATTTAAATAGAATTCATCGAAACTTAAATCGATTCTACGAGATAATAAAAATCCGCGTTTTAATTTAATTTATCAAGAATAACTCCATTCACTTTAATAACTTTACTTTTTAGTTACGTTAATAACTCTATTTACGAAGTACAGCTTGCGTGGACGGGATTCGAACCGATGCACTAGTAATCTACAACTGTGTTCTGAACCAGCGGTCCTGACGACCGAGCCACGACTTCTTCCGCCAAAACCTCTTTTAAGACGCCTTTAAGCTTAGTGGTTAATAGTAAATAATCTATCAACGGGTAAACATACATTACGATGTTTTAACCCTTTCGCTGTGTATTTTTATCAAAATAGGTTTAAAAATTGCGTATTTTTTTTATTAGATATTTGAAATCTATATACATTTTAGAGTTAAACTATACAAAAAAATTTTGCAAAAGAGTTTTTTTTAATATAGAATTAGGTCCTAAATAAAAGATGTTCAGAATCCCCTGTATAATAATAGGCTAAGTTGTCTGTCCGCGAATTTATGAAGCGGTTGTACCTGGAATGGATACAGGCATCCATATTGAATTTTTTATGAGTTAGGGTCAGCAAAATTCACAGCGAGTTTGAAATCCACCCCCTCCCCCCTTTACGATCTTTTAATGCTATTATTTCAAGTCTTATTCTCCCTTATATTCTATACTAAATTCATATCAAGAATGAATTTAGTATAGAATAAGAGGGAGCAGCGAGGGCGGAGCGTAATATGTAAACTGGACTGTGTTTACTCGACCCTCATATATACTCTAACTATATAGTTCCTTTACCGAGTGTAAGCCTAGCACGTTCGGGAGAGGATTCCGTTTGATCAGTGTACTTCTCGGGTTGACGGTTCTGACCCCGACTCAGCCAAATTTTTCTAAATGTCTAATTAATTTAATATTTTCTGATTTTTCTTTTAAATTCTTATTCCTAAAGTTGTTTTATTATTTCCAAAATTGTTTTATTATTTTTAAAATAAATGTTTACTATTTTTTTCAACTTTTTATGACTTAAACTTTCTTCTCGTAATATAATAATAGCTTAAGTTATCTGTCTATCTGTCCTAGAATTTATGAAACGGTTGGACGTGGTATGGATTGAGCATCCATATTCGATTTTTGATGACTTAGGGTTAGCAAAATTCAAAGCGAGTAAAGTTTATTTTTTCCTTAACTATAGATCTGATTCTAAAATATATTGGTATAAATAAGCGTCGTATCACAGCAAAAAATACTATCATATTTAAAACGTTCGAAATTCACCCCGTCCCCCTTTTCGAGCATTTAATGCCATTATATCAAGCCCTATTTTAGGAGCAGGCTATTAAATTTATCCATTTATCACATAATAAATAGGTAAAAATAACAAATTTTTTCTAGCATTATGATGTCCTTCCTTTACTTATCTCATTTAATCATTTATTTTAGATTATTTAAATATCTTTTGCATGATTTCGATACGTTTTATCACTGAACTTAAATATTACGTAAATAATTTTCTTTTATATTTGGCTTAAATAATAGATTAGGTACGTATGCGAAAATTTTAATCGATTATTTTTGTAGAACGATAATTCTCAGCCAAAACACAAACCATTTTATTACCTGCTTCATAGGTTACTTTACAATTCTGGAAAATTAAAAATTTTACTGATCCCGTAATATGACGGGCTATATACTAGTTGCATTATAAAACAACAGTGGGTATATGCTGAAAATTTATATCAAATAATACGGTTGCCATGCTCAAATAGAAAAAAAGAAAAAGCTGATTTTTCTTTCTATTTATTGCTATGAAAGCAGTCATCAATATTTTTGATACTTTTTATTGCTTCTCTTATATATTTTATTTATTTTTTGACCTCTTCTGTATGATTTTTAGAAATATATTTAATATAAGCATTAAATTTCAGATGAAAATTAAAGAATTAATATCCTTTTTTATTTGTACACAATCCGTATATCTATACAGGTTATAATGAAAATTTATTGAATTATACTATGGTATAATATCTAGTTGAATTACTACATTATAGAGTTTTGGCGACTTATTTAACTGATTGCTAAACTAACGACGACTAATTATGCTTTTAACATATTGTGTACGGGTACATTTCGCAGCGTAATTTTACCGGGAGCGGGGGTCTTGCGTAAATTTAGTTATTAAGTTAAATCTCAACAGATCGAAAATTATTTAATTTTTAAATAAAAATTTGTTGAATTATACTTTGATATAATATCTAGTTGAATGACTACATTAGATAGTTTTGGCGACTTATTGAAGTGACTGCTAAACTAACAACTAATTGTGCTTTTAACACATTGTGTGCGGGTACATTTAGCAGCGGAATTGTACCGGGAGCGGGAATTTTGTGAGTAAATTTAGTTATTCAGTTAAATCTCAACAGATCAAATATTATTTAATTTTTTAACCAACAATTTGTTGAATTGTACTTAATATAATATCTAGTTGAAAGACTACATTAGATAGTTTTGGCGACTTATTGAAGTGACTGCTAAACTAACAACTAATTGTGCTTTTAACACATTGTGTGCGGGTACATTTAGCAGCGGAATTGTACCGGGAGGGGGCATTTTGCAAGTAAATTTAGTTATTCAGTTAAATCTCAACAGATCGAAAATTATTTAATTTTTTAATCAACAATTTGTTGAATTATACTTTGATATAATATCTAGTTGAATGACTACATAAGATAGTTTTGGCGACTTCTGGAAGTGATTGCTAAACTACCGATAACTAATTGTGCTTTTAACACATTGTGTGCGGGTACATTTCGCAGCGGAATTGTACCGGGAGCGGGCGTTTTGCGCGTACATTTAGTTATTCAGTTAAATCTCAATAGATCGAAAATTATTTTATTCTTTAATCAACTTTTCGTATTTTATATCGAAATATATAGACATATATATAAATAGAAATATATAAATAACAACCATAAGATTTTTGTAAACAAAAAATATATTTTTAGTGGATAAATTTATAACAGTATCGTAAATATGAAAAATCAAATAGAAATAGTAGTATATAGTTTTAATGTTCTCGAATTATGTTATATATAAACATTTTTACATTATAAAAAAGTGAAAAACAAGAACATTCGGATTCGTTTTCTTGTATATACCATTATTTTTGTACCCACAAACAAACCATGTTGTTACATTAACCCGTACTAGTACGTGACCTGAGCTGAAGTATCAGTTGTCAGAAAATATACTAGTACGTTTCCCGCGCCGCGCTCAAGTATCAATCATCAGAAAACGTACTAGTAGGTGTCCCGCATACAATCTGTTAACAATTTGGGGTATGATTCAAAAGTATATTTTATACAATTCTTCACAGTTTTGCACATTAGATGGACCACCCATGTGTTTAAATGTGTGATATAGTCATTAAAAGAATGCTGCCAATATTTTTTATTTATAACTGTAAAAAATGTTTTACTATATTTTTTCAGTTTTTTTTAAATCTGAAACATATTTTGCCTCCTCCGAAACTGCATTAAAGAAAATTCTACCCCTAAAACTGAAATTATGGAACTTTTGATGTCAGTCTGTAAAGCATGAAGGACAATAAAAGAATGTACATATAATTCGTCATTTAAAATTATTTTGAATACAAAAGAACCTGAATCTAACTTTCAGTCTTATAACTAATGGCGTTATATATACCTAGTCAAATCAGTTGGAGAAAATATTACTTATTTATGATATGTTTCACTGCATTTTAACATTTTGAAAAATGTGATCAAAGTAGAAACCTGAAAAACTTCCACTCGGAATTTCTTAATGCATCCATTCATCAAACAAATTCATTTATCAAGTAAGACAACAGCATTTCTGTACCTCATACTGCACACCGAGTAATCACTGAATATATATTTTCAGTAGACTTGGCCCAATCCGGCTGACAATGATAACCTTAATTTTCCTTTTAAAAAGGTCAAAGAAAAGGTCGCCATTTCCATACGCTCATCATTCCAAAGTCATCTACCATAATCGTGGCTCTGCAAGGATGTTCAGTAAATTACATTCCTGGATGCGGAAAAAATCTAGGTCACATTTGAAAGTGAAATATTTAAAGAAGGGCCTCTGATGCATTGTTTTCACTTATTAAACTTCTGGGTCATAACCGAAAGCTGTTTATTTAAGATTGGATTTGAAGGATTATGTCAAAATATGACATCATCATGAATTCCCTCCCGTCGCGTGATTGTTTGGGCTGGAACATGTGTTTTGACAGCCAGTAGCTGCTGCCGGGGACAATTTATTTACCATGATGAACCAATCTCCGGAAAGGTAAACATGAAACGTCTAAGTGGCATATTGGGAACAAGAATGCAAAAAGACAGTAATTTAATGATGGTTAAGTGATTTTTATTTGCATTTTGGCTGATTCGAGACATCTCCGATAGTTTTGAAATGGCATTGAAGGTTTTGCAATTTGCCCTGCCGTCTTCTGTGAACCATAAAAACCAATATTCAAGATTATCGCCAAAGATGTTAGATGTTTCCTTATAGATTAAATAAGGCCATGAATAGATCCCCTGTGGTGCGTTTGTTGGAGGAAAATTATTTTTTTCTTTGTTTCGTGGCATGATTTGTTAGGTACTTGTTATGCTGAAGGTGCCTCAATTGACAAACTTCAAAAGATATACGGAAAGAAAAATTGCTGTTTGATATTTTTCACAATGTAATATCTAGTGTGCAGATTCTGAGTTTGGAAAATGGATACACATTGAAGCAGCTGTCTATCAGTCATATTAGATTATTTTTACTAAAAGTTAAACTAATATTTATACCAATGGAGGACTTGTTTTAAAAGATTTCTTTACACAAATTTCACCAGGTAATAGGTTTAAGTTTAGTTTGATTTAAACTCTAAATCTTGATTATAGACCGTAGTGCTCTACGGTCTGGTATTTCACTTTACAAAGAGTAAATAGACCAGGACTAACAGATTAAAGTAGATTTTGACTAAAAACACACATTCCAGCAGTGGGACTGAAAACCTCGAACTTCCTTGTTATGCTGGAGGTGACTCAATTGACAAACTTCAAAAGATACACGGAAAGAAAACTTGCAGTTTGATATTTTTCACCAAGTAAAGCCTAGTGCGCAGATTCTGAGTCTGGCAAATGAATACACATTGAAGCAGCTGTCTGTCAGTCATATTAGATTTTTTACCCAAAGTAAACCTAATATTTATTCGGATGGAGGACTTGTTTTAAAAGATTTCTTAAAACAAAATTGACCAAGCAGTAGGTTTGACTTTAGTTTGATTTAGACTCTATATCTTGATTATAGGACATAGTGCTCTACGGTCTGATATTTTATTATACAAGGACTAAATAGAGAAGTACTAACAAATTAAAGCTGATTTTGAATACGGACATTCATTCCAGCAGTGGGATTGAAAACCTTGAACTTCCTTGTTATACTCCAGGTGCCTCAGTTGACCAACTTCAAAAGATACACGGAAAGAAAACTTGCAGTTTGGTATTTTTCACCAAGTAAAGCCTAGTGCGCAGATTCTGAGTTTGGCAAATGAATACACATTGAAGCAGCTGTCTGTCAGTCATATTAGAATTTTTTTTTTACCCAAAGTAAATCTAATATTTATACGGATGGACGACTTATTTTAAAAGATTTCTTTACACATATTTGACCAAGCAATAGGTTTGAGTTTACTTTGATTTAAACTCTAAATTTTGATTATAGACTGTGGTTTATGGTCTGGTATTTTACTATACAAGAACTAAATAGAACAAGACTAACAGATTAAAGCTGATTTCTACTAAAAACATTCATTTAAGCAGTGGGATTGAAAACCTCGAAATTTCTTAATAAACAGAACCACTTAATCCATTTGAACATCGTTTGGTATGGCAACACAACAGAACCGAAAATTCTCTGTTTTGTATCCAATGATTTCACAAGCATTTTTGACATAAACTTAAATTGAATTCCAAACAATCTGAAGTTAAAATGTTTTATCGTATAGCAGCAAATATAATTTTATATTTACCCTGTATAAAAGTTCTTCAATTAAATAAGAATATATAACTAATAAGGAAATACAAAATGAGCCTTCTAATACTATATATCATCCTATAATGTATACATATATATATAATCATAAAAATTACAATAGTAGAAAGTAGAATTTAAATATGCATAAAAATTAAAATTATATCATAAACAGGGAAAGGGGATTAGAATAGATGTTAAGTAAATATTAATTGCAATAGTAATAGAATAAATGTTAATTTATAATTTAGTTTTGCGAACAATTATTTAAAGAAATGATTAAATTAGCTTAAAAATAGTATTCTTAATGCCAAATTAATAACTGAATATATTTATATTGTAATATATATATATATATATATATAGATATATATAAATATATTATATATATATAAAAATATATATATATATATATATATATATATATATATATTTGAAGGTTCATGTAGAACTACAAAATTATATAATATATATATATAAATATATATAATATATATATATATTATTTTTGTGTGTGTGTGTGTGTAATAAGACGGACTTTCCGATGGGTGGTTGCAGTCATAAGCCATAAAAATGACGCCGTTTTAGTTACAGACGTTTATTAACAGAAAGCTGGACGACAGGTTCCCACCTTATTATAAGAACGGGACAAACTGAGGGGCCAGCTAACATGAAGTTATAAGTAGCAGGCCATGTGGGTCAACATCTCAGTTTAAATCTGTGGGAAAATCTCTAGGAAAATATGACTGCAATAGCATATATCACTTTTTTGCTTGAAGGTGTCCGAATTTGTCCACTAGGGCAATGAAAAAATTAGAATTAGTTAGACCACTTCTCTGAGGGCGTAAACTATATCCCCAGTGACCAATTTAGGTTAGAGGTTAAAAAGGGGAATGTAAAAGGACGCTGGAATTTTTGAAATTGATTTAAGACTTGAAAACACCTGAGAATTTTCTCGGGGTGTCTTAGGGGTTTTATACAACATGCCTACATTAGTTTCCCGATCTAGATTATTTAACCTTACATATACACACACACGCACCATATATATATATATATATATATATATATATATATATATATATATACATATATATATATAATTATATATATATATATATATATATACATATATATACATACATATATATATATATATATATATATATATAATATATATATATATATATATATATATATAATATATATAATATATAAATATATATATATATATATATATATATATATACATATTGCTGGCATGAATGTTCGTAGCGGTTCGGAATTGGCTATAAGCCTTAAGTCCCGGTTTCTTTATTAAACCTCAAGAGCAAAACAGTAGACCGTAGAGCTCGAAACCAAACCATATTTATACATAAACACACACACACACACACACACACACACACACACACACACACACACACACACATATATATATATATATATATATATATATATATATATATATATATATATATAGTGTGTGTGTGTGTGTGACCAATTTTTTATATGAATACATATATACACTATTAAAAATATTTAACTTTATATTATCTTATTTATAAAAGATAGAAGTAGACTTATTAACAGATTTGATCAAACTTTCTATTTTTCTCCAAATTCTTTTCTAGACTTAAGTCAAGAAGTAGTTCCCAATCTTCAAGCTTCTTCACAGAGTAAATGCAACGGAATCCGGCAAATGCATTTCCTAATACCATCCGATTGCCTAATTCCCAAACCACCCACAATCCGTGATTCTCAATTACCGTCAAAAAGCAGGTCAAACCTCTCCTAAGACCCTGTGGGAAAATAGAGAGGCCGACTGCGCATTGTGTTCGGTTCAAATCGTCAAAACGGGGATGTGCGTTCGGGATGAAATGTAAACCAGGGAGTCAGTGAGAGGAGAGTCCGCGATCGGAAATTGCTGGTTCCGGGAGGTAATCACGAAAGGGAAAGTCATCATTAGGAGGGGTCGATAGAAATTGAGTGGAATATGATAGCATGTTTAAAGGGTTAATTTCTGGAATTTATTGATGAATGCCATGGAAATTCTAATGTGTACTTAACATTTTTAGGAAATGTTTGAGAATTCCACATTACCGCTGAGATGACACTATTTAATAAACACTACCTATTTTAATCTTTTAAATCACACATATTATAAATATGATAGTGATATAATGTTAATTAACAAAAAGAACTTTATTAAAAATAATTTTCCAAATTTTTAAAACTAAAATTTCTAATTAACACCAATGAAAATTTTAGTTACCCAGGAAATTATATTTAATTCAGTCATACACCCATGAAAATTTTAGTTACCTAGGAGTTCAAATAACATTTATTTCAGTCTTACACCCATGAAAAGTTTAGTTACCCAGGAGTCCAAATTATATTTAATTGAGTCATACATCCATGAAAATTTTAGCTACCTAGGAGTTTAAATTATATTTAATTCCATCATACACCCATGAAAATTTACTTTCCTAGGAATTCAAATTATATTTATTTCAGTCATACATCCATAAATTTTTAATTACCTAAGAGTTCAAATATATTTATTCAGTCATACACCCATGAAAAGTTTAGTTACCTAGGAGTTCAAATTATATTTATTTCAGTGATACATCAATGAAAATTTTAGTTAACCAGGAGTTCAAATTATATTTAATTCAGAATACACCCATGAAAATTTTAGTTACTAGGATGTTATAACATATTTAATTCAGTCATATACCATGAAAATTTTACTTACCTAGGAGTTCAAATTAAATTTAACTAAATTATACTCATGAGAAATTTCTTACTTAGGAATTTAAAATTATATTTAATTGAGTCATACATCCATGAAAATGTTAGCTACCTAGGAGTTAAAATTATATTTAATTCCATCATACACCCATGAAAAGTTTGCTTACCTAGGAGTCCAAATAACATTTCTTTAAGTCATACACCCATGAAAAGTTTAGTTATCTAGGAGTTCAAATTATATTTATTTCAGTGATACATCCATGAAAATTTTAGTTACCCAGGAGTTCAAATTATATTTAATTCAGAATACACCCATGAAAATTTTACTTACTTAGGAGTTCAAATTATATTTAATTCAGTCATACATCCATAAAATTTTTAGTTACCAAGGAGGTCAAATTATATATAATCCAGTCATATACCCATGAAAATTTTAGCTACCTAAGAGTTCAAATTATATTTAATTCTATCATACACCCAAGAAAATTTTGTTTACCTACGATTTCAAATATATTTAATTCCGTCATACACCCATGAAAATTTTACTTACCTAGGAGTTCAAATTATATTAATTGAATCAAACACCCATGAAAATTTTACTAACCTAGGAATTCAAATAACATTTATTTCAGTCATACCCCGTGAAAATTTTAGTTACCTAGGAGTTCAAATTAAATTTATTTCAGTCATATACCCATGAAAATTTTAGTTACCTAAGAGTTCAAATTATATTTAATTGAGTCATAATCCATGAAGACTTTAGTTACCCAATATTTCATATCACATTTAATTCAGTCATATACGCATGAAAATTTTAGCTACCTAGGAGTTCAAATTATATATAATTCAGTCATACACCCATAAAAATTTTAGTTACCCAGGAATTTAAATCATATTTAATTCAGTCATACATCCATGAAAAATCTAGTTACCTAGGAGTTTAAATTATATTTATTTCAGTCATACACCCATGAAAATTTTAGTTACCCAGCCGTTCAAATTATATTTATTAGGCCATTATTAGGGAAAATATCGAAAATTTTGTAAAAAAACAGCCATACTTTTTAAATTAACAAAAAGAAAAAGCAGAAAATATTTAGATTCTTGTAAAAAAATACCTCTAAGTAACAGTCATTTTGAATGCCTTTCTATCAAAACTGTTGAAGGTTTTAACTACTATAATTTAACAAGAATATATTTACACATAGTTATTGATCAAGCAACAAGATATGTTTGGGCATTTTCTTCTAAAATTGTAACTTCCGAGACCCACGCTAAGTGTCTAAATCAAATATTTCGCGTATATACCAATTGGAAATATGTATTGAGAAATGATAATCATGGAGTCAGTGAGAGGAGAATTCCGAGATTAGAAATTAGTGGTTTTGAGAGGTAATTTGGAGAGTGAAAAGACATCATTAAGAGGGATCGATAAACATCGATTTGATTAGGATCATAAGTTCAAAAGCCTTAATTTCGAAATTTTATGATAAATGCGATTGTACTCTATTGTGTTAATAATGTTTTAATCAGCACCTAATTAATGTGTATTCTAAATTACAAAGGAGTAATTTCGTATCCATTCTGTTTATATTTAATAAATTTTAGGCGTTTATTTAAAAGTAAAGGAATACTTTGACGTCATCAATTCCAAAGTCTTTATATACTAGCACATAGCCCGTCATATGACGGGATCAGAAAAATTTTAATTTTCCAGTTTGTTGTTAATACCGGTGATTAAATTTTCATTGTAACAAAAAATAATCGATGATTAAATTTAAAATTATCATATATGTACCTAATCTATTATTTAAGCTAAATATAAAAGAAAATTATTTACGTAATATCTAAGTTCAGTGATAAAACGTATGAAAATAATGCAGACGATATTTAAATAATTTAAAATAAGAAATGATTAAATGAGATGGTTAAAAGAATGACGTCATACTCCTAGAAAAAAAAATGTTATTTTTACCTATTTATTATGCGACAAATTGATAAATTTAATCATCTGCTCTTAAACAGGAAAAATAGGGCTTGAAATAACGACATTAAATGCTCGAAAAAGGGGGAAGGGGGGATTTCGAACGTTTGAAAGACTACAGTATTTTTTTTGCTGTTATATAAAGCATATTTATACCAATTTATTTTAGAATCGGATGGATAGTTTAAGAGAAAATAAACTTTCTCGCTTTGAATTTTGCTACCCCTAACTCATCAAAAATCCAATATGGATTTCTCTATTCATTCCAGGTCTAACCGCTTCTTAAATTCGAGTACAGATGAACAGATAACTTATGCTATTATTATATACGGGATAATCTGAAAACTCTGCTATAGAATTTAAAATACACACAATTTTTAATTTCTTCTCTTTTAGAAAACAATTCTTAAAAAATATTTTTTAGAGGCTATAGATAAATTTTTAATAAAAAATTTTGTTTGCTGGCACAATTTTTAACACTCTGTCCTTGAATATTCCATAACTCTTTAAAATTATACTTTTGATAAAATATTATCTTACTTTGCTGGGTAATTATTGGACCAAAATTTACAAAGGAATAACGAAAAAAATGCTTATGATCCAGGTAAAGCTTTTTTCAATTGTTTGGTCTTAAATAAGCGGTTCTCACGTACAATTCCACCAAACCGATGACGTCTTCAAAACGTACAATTTTCGACCTTCAAAAACTCTCTGAAAACGGATGTAACGTACATTTTTGTCAGTGTTTTCCTCCATGGAGTTTTCTGTAGGATGATCAGGTCGATTGTTTAGAAACTGCACTCCTCTTTGACTGATATTTATTGATATATGCATCCTTACCCCCTGAGACACAAAGACGCTGATAGCTTTTCATGGCTTTGTAGATCTCTATTTCGAAGTATTTCGTTTGCGGTAACAGATGTATCTCTAATTGCACCACTTAAATATCTTTGATGACTTTCGTAACAAAATATAAATAAGTCTCTCAAAGAATATTTTATTTGTACTTTTAGAATCCATTATTTCTTATTTGATGATCTTCGAGACTTGACGATCTTTATGGGTATTAAAAATTAACAATCTATAACATCTATTTATAACCGGAAGGGACAATAACGAGGGTAGGTTTCCCGTATTCCACACTAGTGGACAAAGGGTGAAGGAAAAAATCATAGAACGTTTTGGCTTCTGGCACAGTAAACATTTAGCGTATTTTTGGAGACTTTTTTTCCTTGATGTGTTCCACTCGGAGGGTTAAATAAATATTTTGTATCAAATATAAGTGAAGATACAGATAAATAGGACTTACCTGTATATGCAAGGTGAGAATAGGGCTCTTAAGTGACTCTCTATCTATTTCTTTGACTAGATACAAATCTGCCATTTGGTCATGCATTTCAAACAGGCCTTTTTCATTTCCTACAGGTTATAATAAAAATGATTTAGCTATCAATAATAACGAAGTAATTATGCATCAATTA
>CM063499.1:59504453-59524453 GCA_032207245.1 Pardosa pseudoannulata
ATGTATATATATACATAATATATATATATACATATTATATATATATATACACTATATATATATATATATATATATATATATATATATATATATATATATATATATACTAGTTTTATATATATTTATATTATATATATAATTTATATGATATATTAGATATGTAATAATATATATATATATATATATATCAATAATTTATAAAATGATGTATATGACTTGGAATATAAATGACTCCAACAGCCCTTTTACTGTTGATGGAGTTAGATCATAACCTAGATTTGCCTTCAACATCACATGCAAATTAGCCATTCTTGCAACCTTGGTAATCGTTTACGGATGCCCTTTCTCCCCACTGTATCTTAATCGTTAATCATCAATTGAAACATAACCCTTAATTAACCGCACCTAATGAAAACAACTTTTCCCCGTTATGACTAGACCCCGGGGCTATAACGGGATGGCGTAACGATCTAAGAACTTTTTCTTAGTGAAAGCAAACTTACCGATACACACCACGTGACCTTGCCCTTGAGCAAGAAGACGATTTTAGATCCAAAACGAATGAATGTGACTGATTATTATTAATGCCGTTTAATGATTTGAATGAAAAGGAAAAAAAAAATATTTCAAGTACAAGGTTACAACTCAACTCACCTTGGTTGACAAACATTTTTTAGTCTTTTGGGGGGAAAATCAGTGTTATTAAGTGAAAGAATGTGAAACAAATGGCTAGGACAGTTTCAATGTCAATGCAAATTAGGTAAATGTTCTAGAATCATATTATACGATGTCGAATATTTGGAAGAGGTGTTATTATAGACGTATAAATATGACGAAACTATTAGCATACGTGTAAAAGGTATAATGAGATTTCATTTTTATTAATTTAGCAATTATTTTGTTTAAACTTACTTAACGATCAATTATAATTTAAGTCTTTATATAATTTCCTTCTAGATTCTTAGATTCTGTTCTTAAATTTCTATGAATAGTGATTATTACTATCTAGTATTTTGCATGAAAATGAAAAATTATTTCAAGAACAAGGTTGCTATTTCTTTCACCTTGGTTGACAACCAATTTTTATTAAGAATAGCGGAACAAATTAGTAGCATTATGTGAAAGAATGTGAAGGAAAACTGACAGCTTCAATGTCAATGCAAATTAAGTAAATTTTCTCGAGTCATATTACAGTAATTCATATACTTGTATAAAGTGTTATTAAAAGCATATATTATAAATAACTAGTATATAGCCCGTCATATGACGGGATCAGTAAAATTTTAAATTCTCCAAAATTGTAAAGTACCCTATGCGGTAGGTAAAAAAATGTTTCTTTTCTTTTTAGCTGAGGATTATCTTGTACACCCTCAATATTTTTTATCTTCATACCCCACTAAAGTGTCACTATACTGTGAATGCAGTTTGGAATCACGTTGAATTCATTTAGTCAAACCGTGTGGTTATGTATAAAAACAAGCACACAAATGGTTTGGTTTGGTTTGGTTTGGAGCGCTACGGTCTACTGTTTTGCACACGAGGGTTAATGAGACCGGGACCTACTGCTTAAAGCCGATTCCGAACGGCTACGAACATCCATGCCATAGTGGGATTCGAACCCACGAACTCCGGTACCGACGATCAGCGCCCTAACCAATCGGCCAGCGTTCGGCTATGTATAAAAAACACACAAGCGAACAAACTTCTTAATTTTCAAAGATATATAACTTAATCGCTAGATATATATTAATCCGCAAAATAGATTCCTACACTTTTATGAAAATAATTTGTTGTTAATACCGGTGATAAAACTTTCATTGCAACAAAAAATAATCGATGATTAAATTGAAAATTATCACATATCCACCTAATCTATTATTTAAGGAATGGCATCATAATGCTAGAAAAAATGTTATTTTGCCTATTTATTACGTGACAAATTGATAAAATTAACCGGGGAAAATACGGCTTTAAATAATACATTAAACGCTCGAAAAGGGCGGAAGGGGCGGATTTCAAACGTTCTAAAGACGGCAGAACTTTTTTTATGTATATAAAATACATATATATATAAATATATATATATATTATATATATATATATATACATATATATATATATGTATATATATATATATATATATATATATATATATATATATAGAGAGAGAGAGAGAGAGAGAGAGAGAGGAGGGAGAGAAAGGGAAGGAGAGAGGGATGGAGAGGTTTGGTTTGGTTTGGTTTGGAGCGCTACGGTCTACTGTTTTGCACACGAGGGCTAATGAGACCGGGACCTACAGTTTAAAGCCGATTCCGAACGGCTACAAACATCCATGCCATAAGTGGGATTCGAACCCACGAACTCCGGTTCCGAAGAGCAGCGCTCTACCATTCAGCCATAAGGGAGGGAGAGAGATATATAGAGATATATATAGAGAGAAATAGATATATAGATAGAGAGAGAGAGAGAGAAAGAGATAGATAGATAGAGATAGAGAGACATATAGATAGATAGATAGATAGATAGAGATAGATAGATAGATAGAGTCAGAATGATATATGTATGTTTGGTATTAAATTACAGAAATATTAATCTGAAAATCAGATAACTAAAAATTTTGATTCTGCTTTAAGTATAAATATAAATCAATTTTAAAGACTTAATCATCAATGATCTAACATTCTAAAATGTCTTAATTCTACATGTCTGTTTTATTTGAATAAGAACTTTATATATAATGGTATTCCTAAACGAACATCAAGTGATTTTAAATATGATTTATCTAATTGAAATGCATATAAACTCTCCTCCGATTTTATATACTGATTTTATATTATTGGAAAATAATTCTAAATCTAAAACCTATAGTTATTCTGTATAGTTTACATTGTATAATATGCATTGCAAATATGAATCATTGTAAATATATGTATTTGATACGTATGCAATTCATTGTGAGCTGTAAGAATTATTCTTTATCATCTATAAGTATAAAGTACTTTTATAGCTTTAACCTTTGAGATTTTAATACCATTAAATGTCTCACTTACATTTCAGTTTACCATTAAAAACTATCATTGTCGGTACAACTTTAAACATTCAGCGAGCAGCGCAAAGTAAAACTATTTCTATTTGAAATTCAAATACCTTTCCTCCATCAAATCTACTTTAACAACAATTAACCCTCAGGTTGCTATTTAGTTTGCATTAAGCCGTTCAGATCTGGTATTTATAACTCCCTGAATCGTCGTAAACGGCTAATGAAGTCAAAATCTTGCAAACATGTAGCAAAGATTTAGTTACAAGCTACTATAACAAGTAATTATGTATATTCCGGAAGTCGAAATGGTGCAACTCCTTCATCAATCCTCTATCCTCGACTTTTGAGACACGATTAATGATTTACAAGTTCCACCTACGGTCCCCCTCTGTCCTCCATTAATGAAGTTCGGGAAACCAGAGTCGGAACAACTCAACTTGTGGTCGGTTTTGATGGTTTCGTGTAGATAAGATTGTAGTAACGCCAAGAGAAGATCGCATTGAAATCAGTTCATATGTTTGTTCTTCGAACCGGAAAGAAGAGGGGGGAGGGAGATATTAAGGTTCTTTTATTGGGGTCAAAGTGTGGGTTAAAAAGAATATCCTCCGTAAATTATTTCTTGGATGGACATTTGGGAATTTCTGCTGTTAAGAGATTTCGAATGTCATACAGGAGATAGACAGTCTGGACAATGACGTGAAAACATGATAAGACAAAATAATGGAATTTCCTGTTTGAGGTTAGGGGATAAAGATTGTTATCGCATTCGTCATGCAGAAAAACAGCTATCGGAACTCTTATTTCGATATCGATTAAATTGACTGATTATGTAACGATAAAAATAATCGAATAGAAATAGCAACACGAATAAAGAATTTGAAAGGAAGTTTCAGCTGTGTTATGAAATTAAAATAGGTTTTTTTTTTTTTTTTTTTTTTTTTTTGAAGCAGCAGTGAAAAAGCTCTGAACAAAGCTGATTTGTAATGAAAGGGATTACAATGCATACCAGATGTACAAAGTTTACACTTAGGCTCCTTAAAAATCCGGATAATGAAGGAAATTAGATAAAATTTCCCATCTTTAATTTCTAATATGATTCACAATATAATTTCTTGATTTATGGTATTAAAAGTAGCTAGTAGAACTAACCAAATTAGGAGTAATTTTACAAATCCAAAAGTCTTATTTCTTCAAAATTTTTACAAATTTTAATTTAAAAAACACATGTATATATTTTATGTTCCATATTATTCAATTTTATTGCTTAATTTTACGAGAACTTAAGTAATTCCATAATATGTATTTGACAGTTTGGGATCCGTACATCTACATTCTTGTACATTGTATCCCACTGGTATTTCCAGTGGGAGTGGGAGAAAGTGTCGCCCTCCTCGGGTGCCACTTTGCTACGGGTGACAAAATGCCTATTGTTGAATATAATATTAAGGATGTTTTAAATAAAAATATATTTTTTATTTTAAAAACAGATATTTCAAATGGTTTTTTTTTTTCCGAACGATGGCCGAATGGTAGAGCGCTGCTGGCATGGATGTTTGTAGCCGTTCGGAATCGGCTTTAAACTGTAGGTCCCGGTCTCATTAGCCCTCGTGTGCAAAACAGTAGACCGTAGCGCTCCCAACCAAACCAAACCAAACCAAATGATTTTTATTTCGGTGAAAACCAAAAGTGTATAATTATATTACACCAGTCAGAAATTTTTCGGTAATATTTATTAGAATTTTTTATCAACAATTTTTTTGTCATGTAATAATACTGTATTTGATAATAATTTAACTTTAGAAGCCAAAGTATACATTCTCAATAATATTTTTAGTTTGTAAAACATTTTAATGTTTCAATTGAAAACGGTTTTTTGTAGAGTATTTTTTTTGTTTGTTTTGTGAAAGTATATACAATAATATTATTTACAGTTGAAGAACGGTAAATTTAATATCTCATCATAAGGTAGAAAACTACGCTACGTCAGTGTCATACATATTAGTCTATAAACGATACCTTTCAATGTGGCAAATTTGTCGGTTTAGCAACGTGATCTGTCCAGGGCCCAATCAAGGCAAAGTTGGGTCTAGGGCCTGATAGTCTTTCGCCCCCCCACCTTCCTTTCAAGGCAAAAAATAGTATATACTCTATTTAGTATAACCTGAAAAACAAAAGATTTTTCTACTCATAACCATGGAGTAAATAATGAGTAAAAAAAAGTGACTGGTTGGTTGGTTGGTTGGTTGGTTGGTTGGTAGCACTACGGTCTACTTTTTGCAACACGAAGGCTAATGAGACCGGGACCTACTGTTTAAAGCCGATTCCGAACGGCTACGAACATCCATGCCTCAGTGGGACTCGAACCCACGAACTCCGGTTCCGAAGGTCAGAAAAAGTGACTGGAATGATGTAAATAAGTAAACTAGAGTGTATTTTAGATAAAACTGTCGACATTTTAATTGTTTTTATTTCATTTCTGGATAAAGTTTCATGAAATATTACTTAAAGAATTAACAAAACACTTTTCAACATTTGTTAGTTAAATTATTTAAAATTTAATAATTAAGTACCAAATTTTAGGGAGCCCCTAAAATTAGGGGGCCTAGGGCCTAAGCTCAGTCGGGCCGCACTTTAATTAGGCCCTAGATCTGTTTTTAGTCATCCCCATTGAAAGTAATCAATAGGTTCTTTGTGGTTTTCCTAATCTTTAAAAGTAAGCGTCCGTTTGTTTGTGTCTTATAAATATACACACTGTCGAAGATCCCAAATTTCGGGCACATGTTCATTGATACAACCATACGGTTACAGTGAATGTTAAAAGAATGACAAATTTAACATCTCCCTGGAAAGCAGGCTGCGACAATGCCATATACTAGATCATAAACAATGCAATTAAATGTAGCAAATTTGCCAGTTTAACAATAATATCTCTCCTCGGTCATCCCGTTAAAAGAAATCATTTGATTCTTTGTTGCTTTTCTAATCTATAAAAGTGAGTGTTCGTTTATTTGTGAAAATAAAAATAAAAATTGTTTGTCGTAGACTCATAAATTTTTGACATAAATTCAACTATACGATACAACCATACGATTACTATCAGTGTTATAAGAATGGTGAATTTAACATTTGACAGAAAAGCAGAAACCTACTCTGCGATAGTGTCATATACTAGTTCATAAACAATTCTATTAAATGTAACCAATTTGCCAGTTTAACAACAACATCTGTCCTCGGTCATCCTGATTGAAAGAAATCATTTGATTCTTTGTTGCTTTCCTAATCTATAAAAGAGATTGGTAATTTATTTGTGATTCTTTTATAAAAATCCAAACCATTTGTCGTAGATTCACAAATTTTGGACACAAACTCAATCATACGATACAACCATACGATCACTGTTAATGGTATAAGAATGGTGAATTTAACATCTGACAGGAAAGCAGAAACCTACGCTGCAGTAGTATCATACACTAGTTCAATGCGGTAAATTTGCCAATTTAATAACATCTATCCTCGCTCATTCCGATTGAAAGAAATCAACAGGATTTTTGTTGCTTTTTCTGGCCGATAGAGTGAGTGTTTTTTTTTTTTTTTGTTTGTATGTCTAATATAAAACCTATACTGTTTGCCGTAGAGCCATAAACTTTAGACATATATTATTTGATATACCCAGATGGTCACTATCAATGTTAAAACTTCTGCCGCTCATCACACGCGATTACATTATGGCGAAATTTCACGTTTCTGATCTACGACAGATGGCAGTGCAGTAGTTTCATTGTTGCACTTTACTGCTTGAAAAATTTGCTTAGCTATTTACTTAGAAACTAGTAATTTATCTAAAGTAAGAATTTTTTACAAGGTGTATTAAATGGATTTTGCTTTGAAGTATCAATTAATTAAAGAAAATAATCTTGTTTAAAATCGAAATATTGTCACGAAGATTCGATAATTCTACACCGTTTAACCTAACAGACGAATTTATTGAAGATATGTAGCAACTTGCAACTTTGCAAGATCAAAAAGTTGCCTACAACTAGTGGATATCAGCTTTTAAACCCGAACAGAATAATGACTAATTTGCATAACAAAGAAAGTTCTAGGAGGTTCGAGAACATAAGGCAACAATAAATAACATTTTTAAATTAAAAATCCATATTTCGGTTCAACTGCCATGGTGAGCATCGAACCCACAAACTTCGTGCCTGGACCTCTTGCTTTGATCATTCGGCCACTGAGCTCGTTCTTTTATGCGGCAATATAATGAAAACTGTGCCAGACTGTTTAAATGGAAGTTTTGTTAGCAGCTTTAGCAACTATCGTAAAAGTTTGGCTTTTATTCTAATTCTTTTGTCTTTGCACTAGCTTGGGATGTAGTTTTAATTTTGAATTATGGAAATCACCATGGAAATTCGATGTGCTTATTATGTATAAAAACGGTATTTTTCTTCTGAGTACAATGGAAAATAGTAAATGTTGCTAAATATAGCACTGTATACGTCATAAAGTATCAGAAATTAAAACAGCTTACAAAAGATTTTAATACAACGTATCTTTACCAACTATACCCAAACTGAAGACAGCTTAAAATGACTAGTTTGTTATAAAGCATCTTTTATAATTTTTTTTTAAATGAGGCATCGTGAATTCACTACTGAAATGCATAGAGCCAATGCCAAATCTTATAACAATTTCCATACAAAAACTAGGGATAAAGTCACAAAGCTTTTAACATTAATAATATTATTTTATTTATTTCATTCAAAATTTCAAATTTCAAACAATGATTCATTCAAAACGTTTTTTAAGAAAGCTGTGTTTTCACGTTTTTTTTATCTATAACATGTACTTAATGACTTCATCCTTTTCCTTCACGCATTAAGATTCCGATTAAGATTAAAGAAATGAGAAAAAAATTGTTGTTACTACAACGTCGCCATTGACAAATCGGAATGTTGTTAAAGCCGTTGATTAAAATCATTATACATCGGAGAAGAAAATCGTGGGCACAGTATAAACATCAAGTGTTAAGTCGATTTGATTAACAAGATATTTATGATTACGTCTTTCTCAGCATTTTAAATAAAGAGCTGACAAAAAGGCATTTACGTCAAGTTACGTAACTCATTATAAAAATGCACATCTTACGTCAAAATAGCAAAGATAACAAACGTCTATTGTTCGAGCTAAATTCCCCAATTTAAACAAAGAAAATCCATCATAAAGGAATCCCACGTGAGAAAGAAAACACGTGCGTTTCATATCTCCCGCTAACGGAAGCCTCTTAGTAATAAAGAAAGTCTTCGCTTTATCCAATTTGTTTTGCCCTTGTTCCCGAATTAAAAAAAAAGAAATATTTCTACCTACAACACACACCCCGTAGGCATATTAATTTGCAAAGTCACGAAAAATCGGTTTTCACTGAGGGAATTCTTGAACCAAGTCCAAGGATCTTTTTTAATTCCTACCGTTAGGATGGAAGAGGTGAACGGAGATCCTGCAGGAAAGACCTTGAAAGCCACAACCGAAAACGCATAAATCAGAAGATGGGTTGACAAGATGAAATCGCGGGATCATTGTAAGTGAGTTATTGCACTGGGTCACTGTATTTATGATGAACCGAGAATAAAAGATGTTGGGTGTCACGGCAGATGAGCATAAGGCATACATTGATGGATAATTAGACGATGTTTGGCAGAAAGAAGAATGGCTGAAATATTATTCTGCTAACTGAACTAGCTTGGAACTCTATAATAATAGATATATCACGGAATTCAAAGAAACTATTTGGCCTTAATCTGAAAATACTGTATATGTTTAATATCGCAGGACGTATACATGCATATCATAAGCTTACATATGTATTTAACCCTTTGTACTTGAGGCTATTTTCGCGAGGACTAATTTCAACTGGAAATCTTTTGTAGAGCTATTTTTGTGAATTTCTTTTCATTCATCTTTTTATTTTTCGTCTTCTTACACCTCTTATTTCATCACTATCATCATCACTGCTCGAGTTCACTCTATCGTCAAGATGTTTATAGCTATAATTTCCTCGTTAAGCAACTCTTAATCAAGCTCATCCTCACTCGAGTTTATTTTATTGCTAAGTTCCATTCTAATGGGAATCAGAAACCTCACTTTTATAGCTCTTTTGACCACAGCTCTCAAGTTCGAACTAAGACCAAAAATACTTGAGATCGTTTTCCCGTCGACTAACTTCAACTGGAAATGTTTTGTAGTGCTATTTTGGTGAATTTCTTTTCCATCGTCTTTTGTTTTTTCGTCTTCTTATACCTCTTATTTCATCACTATCATCATCACTGCTCGAGTTCACTCTATCGTCAAGATGTTTATAGCTGTAATTTCCTCGTTAAGAAACTCTTAATCAAACTCATCTTCATTCCAGATTATGTTATTACTAAGTTCCATGCTAATGGAAATCAGAAACTTCACTTTTATAGCTCTTTTGACCACAACTGTCAAGTTCGAACTAAGACCAAAAATACTTGAGGCCATTTTCGCGAAGACTAATTTCAACTGGAAATATTTTGTAGTGCTATTTTGGTGAATTTCTTTTCCATCGTCTTTTGTTTTTTCGTCTTCTTATACCTCTTATTTCATCACTATCATCGTCACTGCTCGAGTTCACTCTATCATCAAGCTGTTTATAGCTGTAATTTCCTTGCAACTCTTAATCAAACTCATCTTCACTCGAGCTTATTTTATTACTAAGTTCCGTGCTAATGGAAATCAGAAACTTCACTTTTATAGCTCTTTTGACCACAGCTGTCAAGTTCGAACTAAGACCAAAAATACTTGAGGCCGTTTTCGGGCCGACTAATTTCAACTCGAAATGTTTTGTAGTGCTATTTTGGTGAATTTCTTTTCCATCGTCTTTTGTTTTTTCGTCTTCTTACACCTCTTATTTCATCACTATCATCATCACTGCTCGAGTTCACTCTATCGTCAAGATGTTTATAGCTGTAATTTCCTCGTTAAGCAACTCTTAATCAAACTCATCTTCACTCGAGCTTATTCCATTACTAAGTTCCATGCTAATGGGAATAGAAAACTTCACTTTTATAGCTCTTTTGGCCACAGCTGTCAAGTTCGAACTAAGACCAAAAATACTTGAGGCCATTTTCGCGAAGACTAATTTCAACTGGAAATATTTTGTAGTGCTCTTTTTTTGAATTTCTTTTCATTAATTTTTTCATCTTTCGTCTTCTCACACCTCTTATTTCATCACTATCATCATCACTACTCGAGTTCACTTTATCGCAACTATTAATCAAACTCATCTTCACTCGAGCTTATTCCATTACTAAGTTCCATGCTAATGGGAATCAGAAACTTCACTTTTATAGCTCTTTTGACCACAGCTGTCAAGTTCGAACTAAAACCAAAAATACCTGAGGCCATTTTCGCGCCTACTAACTTCAACTCGAAATGTTTTGTAGTGCTATTTTGGTGAATTTCTTTTCCATCGTCTTTAGTTTTTTCGTCTTCTTACACCGCTTATTTCATCATTATCATATTCAATGCTCGAGTTCACTCTATCGTCAAGATGTTTATAGCTGCAATTTCCTCGTTAAGCAAATCTGCTTAATGATAATTTACCTGCAATTTTCAATTATTTACCTAATAAAGTATCTAAAGTAGTACACTGTTATAAAAATAACAAAAGTGTTAATTGTTAAGTATATTCTTTTTAAACATGCATGTATTAATAACTAATATTTATAATAAAATATATTCTTCAAATGACCCCTATATATGTATATATTTGGCCCCTATATATATATGCGTGTGTGTATATGTACATATATGTATAGTGTTAGGCCTATTGATGTCCTTTATCGATTTTTAACTCTCTAGTTTTTTTTTCCAAACACTAACAGTAAGAGCAGTTAACATCACTAACTGTTATCGTGTCTAATGTATCTTTACTTAACATTGCAGCATGAAATGATGCCATTTTTTGTTCTTTTTATTAGAATTGTACTTTAATAAGATGCGTTTATTATATAGATGAAATCTCTCCAGAAACAATCATTTTGTATAATGATATTTGTGGGTACTGTAGATGAGATTGGCATCATTAAACCTTTGTCTTTTTAGTTCTCTGTTTTGCTTTGTTTTCATCTTTCACTATAACTTCTACTACATATCTGTAAAATTGTGGAAATCTTCTGCTTAATATAAAGATCAAAATCACAGCAAAGATCTATGCCTGGCAGTAACCTTGAATTATCTTCGCCATGTTAATTGTACTCAAGAGAGAAAACTTTCCCCATGATTTCGTATCTTTCTTCCAACCGTTACTTAACTAAAGAAAGAACTAGAGACCTAGGGATTCAAAAAATTGCTTTAAAAGTTCTCTCCAAGCTAAATCATTATAATTTGCTCAAGGTTTCTTTCTGACCCATATCTGAAAGAGGGAAATAACTGTTTGTTTTATAATATGAATTATTTAAAAGCTGTACTACATAAAAACTGAAAATACTACCATTATATACTTAAAGACCATTTAAAAGCTTCTAACAAATGGTCCATTTAATATCTATAAATATGAATGATATTAAAAAGCGAAATGCCCAATACTTGAACTCTCTTAAGGTGTCGACAACAGCTATTTTTACGGAAGGCCTCGAAATGCCATCGTTATTAGAAAGTGAGATAAAAAAATATTAACATTTTTCTTTCTTCTTGCACCAGGGATTATTTATTCTTTGTTCGAATATAAACTATTGAACCTCGCATTCAAGATCTATCTGAGTACAAACACCCTGCAATCCGTTAGCACTGTTGAGAACCAACCTTCACCGTTTCCAAGGCTGCAACCGAAAGGCAACAATCAATAAACTCCAAGAGCCTTTCTGCTTAATGCATTTCACAGTTGCCTTTTAGAACAGTTAGGAGACATGCAGGAAATCTTTGTCAGCAAAAGCCTCAGGATATCAGGTGCTGGGCGGGTAAAGCCAGATCTGTAAATTACCCCGTAGGAGTCTGTCCTTCGGGCAATGGTAAATGAAGATAGTTTCCCTATAATGGAAGGAGCTTTGTCGTGACTGGTGTTCCGATTAATGTTAGAAGGGGAGGGCCGGAATTCCATCGATCATTCGACAAGAATAAGTGGGAGGACTTTAAGTCCGTATTAATTAATGTCTAGAAAATAACAGTAAATTTATTAACAGTAAAAAAGGAACATGGGCGTGAGTAGGACCGTTTTGTATATCATGTTAGATTTTCCCAGAAAAGAGGATAGCCAAATTGGGATATTAAAAAGTTTTTCACGCACGGGTAACAGATTTGCATAATCGTGTATGTCTTAACGTGCGTGCATCTCTAGTGGTTGAAAAAGTGATAACACTATAAATGAAATTTTTCTTGTAAAATAAAAGAACAGATGAGCTATCAGGTTATAAAATATGAACTTTAAGAAATAAAGAGGTTATTACACAAAACGAATTATAGGGCATATTGAAAATTCTACTTTTATTATTTTTAGAATATTCTGCCTAAATAGATAAATTAGAGAAGTAAACGATATACTTACGAGAAAATAAAACCAAATAGATAAGTAATTAAAGAAGCAGAAAAATTTAAACTTAATAACTCAATTCATTTGAAAAAATAAACTTGCGAATTAAAGGATCAGAGTATATTTAAATTAATCAGCATTAATAATTACAGTAAAACTTTCAGAGTAGTCACATGTATCTCATTAACTATGTACACTTGTACACTAAAATATTATCTGTTAAATTACGTTCAGTTATCTAAAATAATTCCATAGCAAGCATTTGATACAATAATTAGGGTTTGTTTACTTTTAACATAATTAATTATAGTACAACGTTCTTTGTAAAAATTATAATCTTGTAAAGCTTTTCAACTTTGTTTTATTACTCAGCTCTCAGTTTGAGAACCATAGATGCAGATGATTGGCAGCACTTTGAGATAAATTCGAGAACAATAATTAGTAACTTTCAACAGTGGAGCAAATGCGAAGGAAAAAAAAAACTTAAGTTTTAACTTATAAAAGTTTTACTTGTCCTTAAAAATTCAATTAATGGTCTATAATTGCGTTTTCATCTGTAAAGTTTTATATTTACTTTTAACATAATTAATCATAGTACAACGTTCTTTGTAAAAATTATAATCTTGTAAAGCTTTTCGACTTTGTTTTTCGACTCAGCTCTCAGTTTGAGAACCGTAGAGGCAGATGATTGGCAGCACCTCGAGATAAATACGAGGACAATAATTAGTAACTTTCAACAGTGGAGCAAATGCGAAGGAAAACAAACTTAAGTTTTAACTTATAAAAGTTTTACTTCTCCTTAAAATTTCAATTAATGGTCTATAATCGCATTTTTATCTGTAAAGGTTTATATTTATTTATTTAATTTTTAATATTTTTTAAATCAGACACTTATTTCTATTTTGCTTTATATCGACACTATTTTGAAGTACCTAAATGCAAAGCGTTGCATAGCAACGTAAACAACATGCATATAATGTCCCACATACATATAATTATACGTATTTAGTAGATTTATGGTGGTTAGCGTGTATCCACCACAAATCAACTAAATACGTATTTTTACGTGACCCTCGCTTCAGTGACAGACTGCAAAAAACGTAAAAATACGTTGCCCTCACGCGAAGTGTTAAAATAGTAATAAATGTTTTTTATTAATTTCTTGATTATTGTTATGGCACACCTGGCATACGCTCGTGGCACCCCGGTGATCTATGGCACCCAGTGTGTACAGCAGTAAAGGATTTCTCCCCGTTTATTTATAGCTCCAGACCAATGAAAACTGCGTAAAATCTACTTACGGATGCTTGAATAAGGAGCTTAAATTCCCTGGATCCATAGTCGTAGTCTAGAGGTTTGTTTACGACGAGAATGCCTTCGATGGGATCGGAGAGAGCGAAAGAGTTGTTTTCGTTGCCACCCTGAAAATCAAAACAAATATTACCCGCTTATTCATAATTTATTTTGTAAAACTAAAAAATTAATTAAATAATATATACATAATGACATAGTTTTAATTAAAAATTGCTTTGATATCTAAAGACATTTTGTGATTTTTATTAAGGTTAATTAATAATTTTTAATAAGATTTAAAATAAGGTTTTAACTTCGTTAATATGTTATATATATATATATATATATATATATATATATATATATATATATATATATATATATATATATATATATTATATATATATGCATATATGTATATATGTATATATACATACATATATGTATATATATATTATATATATATATATATATATATATATATATATATATATATATATATATGTATATATGTATATATATATGTATATATATATATATATATGTGTGTGTATATATACATACATACAGATATATATACACATACACATACACATATATGTATTTATTTATTTATGCTTATATGATAGTTTTTGAACATTTCACATAAGTTTTGCTTTACTTTAGAACATGATAATCAATATTCTAGATTAGTTATATAAATTATCATATCATATATCATATATCTAATTGCCTATACATTATCTACATTTTTAATGCAATTTTAAAATATAATATATTTAATAATGTCCTCTAATTTAATTTATGTAATATATATGTATGCATATACGTAGAAATATGTATATAAATAAATAAATATATATATATATATATATAAGCATATATATACGTGTATATATATATATTTATGTATATATATACATACATATATACATACATATATATACACATACATATATATATATGTATATATATATATATATATATATATATATATATATATATATATATATATATATATATATATATATAGCATATATATACGTATATATATATATTTATGTATATATATACACACAAATATACATAGATATATATACACATACATATATATATATATATATATATATATATACATATATATATATATGCATATATATATATATATATATATATATATATATATATATATATATATATAGCATATAGCATATATATATATATGTAATATATATATATATATACATACACATATATATATATATATATATATATATTATATATACATTTATACATACATTTATGAATATATTTATTTATTTATGCATATATGATAGTTTTTGAAAATTTCATATAAGTTTTGCTTTACTTTAGAATATGATAATCGATGATCTAGATTAGTTATACAAATTATCATATCATATGTTATATAGCTAATTGCCTATACTTTATCTATATTTTTAACGCATTTTTAAAATGAAAAATATTTAATAATTTCCTCTAATTTAAGTATGTATGTTCGCATGCATGCATATATTACAAGTTCATATGAGCTCTAGATACTATAAATTATATTTTATTTTTTGAAATTAAATTATTTATATTAAAGTAAATCTTTTTTATAATCTAATTTCTAATAGTCTATTTAAATACATTACATTGGCTATTGAAATAAAAACTAATGAGAGACTTATTAATGAAGTAACGTAATATATACAACAAATTTAAGTTTCCTAACTGATTAATCATCGTTAATAAATAACAAAGTTAAAACAGAGATTTCAAAAGATATGCAATATCTTATGAATTAAAAAAAACTGGATTAAAAACTATTTTATGACTTCAGTAAAAATAATATAAACACTTAAAAAATAAAAAGCTATGTATTATTAAAAAACATTTATTTTATATTGTATATACATAAATTACATGCTTAATGTACTGTTAGATATATATAAAATCAGAGGCATAAAAATATATAGTAAGATATAATAGAAAACGAAATTATACATACCACAATCGAGTAAGTTACATCAGAATTAGGCGTGTTAGGTTTATCTTTATCAATCGCATGAATTCCACGGAATACCGTAAGACCAACAGGTGTAAGCTGAAAACAGAGGCAAATATAGTTTTAATTAAATATAAAAATTATAAATATCATACCTTCCACATATCCGGACTTAAAAAATTAACTGTGATATGTCTTTTGTGGGCTGAAAAGTATAAATATTATTTTACATATAATTTACTTAAAAATAACGTAAAACTAATGTCGTATTTTAAAAATTATTTATTAAATTATTTTTATTATTATTTATTTTATATATATATTTTATTTGTTATTTATTTACTATTTATTTATCTATTTTTATTTATTTATTTATTTATTTTATTATTTATTTTATTTTTATATTATTTATTTTTATTTTTATTATTATTTTTATTATTTTTTGCCATGTTTTTTTGATATTTTATGACATATCAATTTAATTACATATTTTTAAAATAGAAAAAAATGATTATTATTTATTTATTTATTTGCAAAGTTATATTTACATGGTTTTTCATAACTGAATGAAATAGAAATATTCAATTGTTTTTCCGATCATAAAAACCATCAGTGGACATCTGTTAAACTTACAGTTTAAGTTATTATTTTGAAAGAATAATAAACTTATAGCGTGTACAATCGACAAATATTTTACATTTTATTATTTATTTTTTTGGAGCGGTAACTTTTGAAACTAATTTGTTTTTTCGCGGAATCTTTCGTCCCCCGTCTTGTTTAATCTTCCTACAAAACGTGGCGTCATTCTCGCAAATAGATCGCACTAGAGAACACTATGAGCACAGTCAGTTTAATTATGGCCACTCGGTACATATATACATACATACATATATGTGTATATCTACATATATATATATATATATATATATATATATTTCGCGGAATCCTTCGTCCCCCGTCTTGTTTAATCTTCCTACAAAATGTGGCGTCATTCTCGCAAATAGATCGCACTACAGAACACCGTGAGCACTGTCAGTTTAATTATGGCCACTCGGTACATATATACATACATACATACATATATATATATATATATATATATATATATATATATATATACATATATACACATATATATATATATATATATATATATATATATATATATATATACATGTATGTATATACATATATATATATGCATACCTTTATACATATATACATACATATATGTGTATATATACATATATATATATGCATATCTATATACCTATATACATATATATATATATATATATATGCATACCTATATATATATATATATATATTCATGTATGTATATACATATATACATACATATATGTGTATATATACATATTTATATGCATACCTATATACATATATATATGTATATATATATATATATATATATATATATATATATATATAATATATATATATATATATATATATATATATATATATATATATATATATATTCGTGGAATCCTTTGTCCCCTGTCTTGTTTAATCTTCCTACAAAATGTGGCGTCATTCTCGCAAATAGAATCGCTCTATAGAACACTGTGATCACTGTCAGTTTAATTATGTCCACTAGGTACTTACATGGTTTTTTATAACTGAGTGAAATAAAAATATTCAATTGTTTTTTCCTCATAAAAACCATCAGTGAACATCTGTTAAACCTACAGTTTAAGATATTATTCTGCAAAAATAATAAACTAATAGCGTGTACAATCGAGAAATATATTACATTTTTCATATCTGAATTTATTCACCGCCTTTACACATCACATTTTAATTATACATTTCTATAGACAAAATAATAAAGAAAAAAACCATTAATTTTTTCTCCAAACGTTTTTCGCGTGGAAAAAAAAAACCATTGATGTTGGAAAACGAAATACCGTACCTCATCCACTTCAAGATGGTAAGGCGTGTTCTGGAACTCAGGTGCGTGATCATTAATGTCTTGAATGTACACAGTCACCGGAAGGAAAGCTTCATCCTGAAAGTGAAAACAGTGGGAATGGTTACAAAGTTCATTTACATAAATATGAATAATTCACGCTTTATCTACTAGCACGCGGTCCCGATGAATTCCCTCATATAACACACACAAAAAAAAGTAATGATAAATGTGCTGATTTTGCTTTATTCTACAAATAATTTATAGAGTTTCGTTCAAATACTGATCACGAACAAATGCTTCTGGTATGAGAGAATTTTGATTAAGTTCCGAGCATTATGTGAGGGAGAAATTCATTTCGTGATGTGTTTTCGTTTGTTTGTGAAGGTGTTACAAAGTTACATAAAAACGTTATTAATTGAAAAGCTTTTGTGTCTTAAACACATAACTTTTATAAATATTCATAAATATTTACATTTTTAATGCTTACTTTATTTTGAGTTTTGTGTCCTGTGCTAATAATTGAAAAATGACAGAATTTTTTTCGACTTCGGGTTAAAGTAAAAAAAAAAGCTTCAAAATTCTGCACATGCGTATGTAGTTAAACTATTTAAAATAATTAAAGAATATTTTACAGGTGATTAAGATGGATTGAACTTAACCATGAAATTTTAATTAAATTCCGAATATCGTGTATATTTCACAGGTTCATTTGATAATGTGTTTTCATTTAAGTATGGAAGTGTTACAAAATAAGAACATAGTTATTAATTTACTATAAATAAATGTCATTAACATAACAGTTTGTATTAATAAATATTCATGATTTTCTCAATAATTTTTTATCTTTTTCGTGTCCTGTGTTAGTAAGTGAAAAGCAAAAGAAATTTTTATAATATCTTAGATGAAATGCTATTAATTTCAAAATATTTTGTGACGTAAAACGTATAGCTTTTTTAATAAATGTTCATATTTTATACAGTTATTAATTTACTATAAATAAACATTATTAACATAATAGTTGGTATTAATAAATATTTGTGTTTTCTTAGTTTTTTTTTATAGTTTGTGCCCTCTTTTGGTAAGTGGAATATAATGTTTTCGATGAAATGTTATTAATTTAAAAATATTTTGTGCCGTAAAACACATAATAGCTTCTCAATTTTTATTTTCTTTGTACCCTGTGTTAGTAAGTGAAAGAGGAAAGAAATTTTTATATCTTCGATGAAATGCTATTGGAAAATATTTTGTGCCGTAAAATACATAATAACTTTGTTTAATAAATATTCATATTTTACAGTTATTAATTTACTATAAATAAGCGTTGTTAACAAAATAATTGGTATTGATAAATATTTATTTTTTTCTTAATTATTTTTTGTTCTTTGTGCCCTGTGTTGGTAAGTGGATTATAATGTCTTCTATGAAATGCTATTAATTTGAAAATATTTTGTGCGTAAAACACATAATAGCTATTTTTGAAATAAATATTCATATTTTACACAGTTATTAATATACTATAAATAAACGTTATTAGCATAACAGTTTATATTAATAAATATATATGATTTTCTCAATTAATTTTTATTTTCTTTATGTCCTGTGTTAGACGTGAAAACTGAAAGAAATTTTTATAATATCTTCGATGAAATGCTATTAATTTGAAAATATTTTGTGCCGTAAAACACATAATAGCTTTGTTTTAATAAATATTCATATTTCACATAATTATTAATTTACTTTAAATAAACTTTATTGACATAACAATTTGTATTCTAAATATTTATGTTTTTTAATTAATTTTTTTATTCTTTATGCCTTGTGTTAAGTGAAAAATGAAAGAAATTTTTATGTGTTCGATGAAACACTATTAATTTGTAAATATTTGTGCCTTAAAACACATAATAGCTTTGTGTTAATAAACATTCATATTTGTTTAAATCATTTTCTTTTGAATTTTTGTGTACTTTGTCGGAAAATGAAAAATGAAAAAAAAATTTATAACTTCGTATTAAGGGCACAAGGTGCTTTTGAAAAGACAGAATTCTGCAAAAATTTTAAATGATTTTTTGGTTTTGCAAAGATATTTAGTTAGGTATACGCTTCATTATCAAAAGACATTTTTTGAAAGGATTATTTTACTGTAAAAGGATTATTTTGTAGGGCTTAAATCTTTTTC
>CM063499.1:59529453-59536953 GCA_032207245.1 Pardosa pseudoannulata
TAAGGTTGTTTGAACCTTGTTTGAACGTTTTGTAATGTTAATAATGACGTGAATTTCTCATCCTTTGGAAGATATGCTCGTACACATCTATGTGTATAATAAATCAAAATTTTTACATCAGAAAAAGATAACTAAAATTCTTCTTTTTTCCCTTCTCAATTTGAATACCTAATTTACTAGCTGTAATATTACAGCTAGTAAATTACGAATAGCAACGAAAATATGAATATTGTGCTATTGTCGTGCATACCAAACACTTCTTCAGATCAATGTAATTATAGATTATTGGGGAGGGGGGGGTAATGGTAATTTAACTATTTGGTTTGCGGGTATAAGGTTAAGATTTTCAAGGTAAGGTTGTTTGAACCTTGTTTGAACGTTTTGTAATGTTAATAATGACGTGAATTTCTCATCCTTTGGAAGATATGCTCGTACACATCTATGTGTATAATAAATCAAAATTTTTACATCAGAAAAAGATAACTAAAATTCTTATTTTTTTCCCTTCTCAGTTTCAATACCTAATTTACTAGCTGTAATATAACAGCTAGTAAATTACAAATTACAACGCAAAATATGAATATTATGCTATTGTCGTGCATACCAAACACTTCTTCAGATCAATGTAATTATAGATTATTGGGGAGGGGGGGGTAATGGTAATTTAACTATTTGGTTTGCGGGTATAAGGTTAAGATTTTCAAGGTAAGGTTGTTTGAACAATGTTTTAACGTTTTGTAATGATAATATTAACATGAATTTCCCATCTTTTAGAAGATATGCTCGTACACATCTATGTGTATAATAAATCAAAATTTTTACATCAGAAAAAGATAACTAAAATTCTTCTTTTTTCCCTTCTCAATTTGAATACCTAATTTACTAGCTGTAATATTACAGCTAGTAAATTACGAATAGCAACGAAAATATGAATATTGTGCTATTGTCGTGCATACCAAACACTTCTTTAGATCAATGTAATTATAGAGTTTGGGGGATAATGGTAATTTAATTTAACTATTTGGTTTGCGGGTATAAGGTTAAGATTTTCAAGGTAAGGTTGTTTGAACAATGTTTTAACGTTTTGTAATGATAATATTAACATGAATTTCCCATCTTTTAGAAGATATCCTCGTACACATCTATGTGTGTAATAAATCAAAATTTTTTCATCAACAAAAGATAACTAAAATTCTTATTTTTTCCTCTTCTCAATTTGAATACTTAATTTACTAGCTGTAATATTACAGCTAGTAAATTACGAATAACAACGCAAAATACGAATATTATGCTATTATCGTGCATACCAAACACTTCTTTAGGTCAATGTAATTATTGAGTATTGGGGAGAATGGTAATTTAACTATTTGATTCAGAGATATAAGGTTAAGATTTTCAAGGTAAGGTTGTTTGAACCTTGTCTGAACATTTTGAAATGTTAATATTGACATGGATTTATAAATAGATTATATAAATTACATGAATTTATTAAGATAACTAAGATTTACTTTTATATAACACAAAAAATAGCAATACAAATAAAAATAAATAAAAGTATAAAAAAACAATAAAATAATAAAATAGATAAGAAAAAAAACCATAGAAAATATAGAATATAGATTAAAAAAAAAAACGAACAATAACAAACAGGAAAAGAAGAATATAATAAAATGAAAACACAAACAAAAGTAATATTATAACAAACAGAAAATAAATTTAAAATAATAGAAAATTAAAAAAAAAAGAAGAAAAAAAATGTAGAAAACATTAAACGCAAAAGAAAAAACAAACCAAAATAAAATAAAAAATAATAAGATAAAAAAGAAAAGAAAAAAAGATAGAAGAGGATAAAAAAAAATAAAAGATAGGGACAAGACAGGACAAACTGAAGGGTCAACTAGCATAAAGTTCTACGTACAAGACACGTAACACCTGGATGAACATCTGTGGGAAAATATCTCTAGAAAAATCATTCTCCGACAGCGTGTACCTCCTTTTTATTTGGAAATTTCCTAAATTGTCCGCTAGGGCCATGTAGGTTTATGATTGGCCAGGCCCCTTCTCTGAGAGCTTAAACTGTAGCCTTAGTGGTCAATTTAGGTTAGGGGTTAAAAAGGGGAATGCTAAATGACGCGAGAATTTTTAAGCCCTTGATTTAAGTTTTGAAAACCCCTGAAAATTTTCCTTACACACACACACACACACACACACATATATATATATATATATATATATATATATATATGTATTTATATTATATATATATATATATATATATATATATATATATATATATATATATATATATATATATCCATTAGTACTTATCAACATCATTTGATAGATATAAAAAAGATAGGATAAAAGAAGTACATCATGATCATTTCGTAACCAAAACAGTGTAATGAGATATTTATTTGAATCATTTTATTGGAGAAGTAATACACGGTCTCAAAGGAACCGCTTCTTAAAAACATATCGTCCAAAAAACACTTCCTTTCCAAAGAAAAAATATTCACTAATAACATTTAGACATAAAAACTGCAAAAAAAAAAAAATGAAGAGAAGAGAAAATCGTCTGCCTCTGTCCATCAAATTCACTTCCCTGCTTTGGCGACAGCAAAAATATTTTCACCAACGAGGGAGATGATAAAAAAAAAGTAACTCCTACTTCACCAACTAATTTTTTTTTATTTCTTTCGTCTCTCTGATATGGCATCTGTATTTCAAACCTCAGAAGTCCTAAGGGAGAAGGGTATTAAATGTCTGAATTAGGGGTGTAGATAAAAATAGATATTATGGTTTCAAAGAAATCCTTTCTTAAGATCTCTCGCTAAGGGGATTTGCACTTGGTAGTGAAATACGTCAGTATATTTTTATAACATTAAATAAGAAAGCATTGACAGCAGAAATTGCAATGCTCTTTTTTTAGAGAGCTGCTGAAAGCAGTAATTTTATATAATGCATTACACACATTCATATATATATATATATATATATATATATATTTTTATATATATATTTATATATATATATGTATAGATATATATTTATTATATATATATATAATATATTTATATTATATATATTTATATATATAATATATATATATATATATATTGATATATATATATATATATATTTATATACATTTAGATATGTACATATATATTATATACATCTACGTATGTACGCATACTTATGTATATATATATGTATATTATATATATATATATATTGATCACATTTAGATATGTACATATATATTTATATACATATACGTGTGTACATTATTATGTTTATATATATTTGTATTTATATGTATATATATATATATGTATTTATATATATATATTTATATATATATAAAATATATATATATATATATATATATATATATTTATATATTTATATATATATATGCATATATGTGTATATACACATACATATGTGTACATACACATACACACATTATATTATATATATATATATATATATATATATATATATATATATTTTATATATATATATATATATATATATATATATATTTATATATATATTATATATATATATATATATATTTATATATATTTTTGAAATAATGGCATTAAATGATCGAAAAGGAGGGGAAGGTGGGATTTCGAACTTTGTAAAAACGATTATTTTTTTGGTGTGATATGAAGCATATTTATACCATTTATTTTAGAATTGGATCGATAGTTTAGAAGAAGATAAATTTTTCTCGCTTTCAATTTTGCTAACCTAACTTATCAAAAAAAAAAAAAATCCAATATGGATGTCTATATTAACATTATTCGATATATATTCTACATTATATATTTGTATATATATATATATTTCGGTTTCGGTATTTCGGTTTTAGGTGTTAAACAATATGACAGTTTATACTACTTACAATTATTATATATATATATATATATATATATATATATTTTATATACATATAAATATATATAAACATATATATATATATATATATATATATTTTATTATATATATATATTTATATAATATATATATATATTTTTTATATATATTCATATACTTATATACATAATACACATATACTATAATTTATATATATATATATATATAATTATATATAGATATATATATATATATATACATAACATATATATAATACATAAAATATTATATTTCATACATATATATAACATATATTTATATATATAATATATTATATATATTTTGTATTTTTTTTTATATTTATTACATAAATAAACACATACATTATATGCATATATATTTATTTACATATAGACACACACAAATATATATATTTATATTTATTACACATTATGTAACAAATTTTCTTTACAATAAAAATATTGACTTTCTTTTTATCTGTGCACCGTAACTTCTTCCTTTAGAATTTTCAGTTTGTATTAGTCTCTGTTTTATTTCGTTTTTACAAACTAAACAGACATAGCGTTGTCTTATGGCTGTAAATTACTAATTGCTTATCACTGGTTAATGAGAAATAATTTTAACAAACTTGATTAGAAAAAGGTTTTTAAACATAAAAACCTGAAAACCTCGGGATAAAGTCGTTTTATCTGTGTGCACCTTCACTCCTCTTCCTTTTGAATTTTCAGTTTGTATTAGTCTCTTTTTTCCTCCGTATTCACAAACTAAACAGACGTATCATTATTCTATGGCGGAAGATTTCTAATTGCTTATCACTGGTTAGTGAGAAATAATTTTAACTAACTTGATTAGAAAAAGGTTTTTAAAAATAAAAAGCTGAAAACCTCGGGATAAAGACGTTTTATTCGTGTGCACCTTCACTCCTCTTCCTTTAGAATTTTCAGTTTGTATTGGTCTCTTTTTTTATTGCGTTTTCACAAATTAAAGAAATGCAGCATTGTACTATGGTTGTAGATTTCTAATTGCTTATCACTGGTTAATAAGAAATAATTTTAACTAACTTGATTAGAAAAAGGTCTTTAAACATAAAAACCTGAAAACCTCGGGATAAAGTCGTTTTATCTGTGTGCACCTACACTCCTCTTTCTTTAGAATTTTCAGTTTGTATTAGTCTCTTTTTTATTGCGTATTCACAAACTAAACAGACTCAGCATTGTCCTATGGCGGTAGATTACTAATTACTTATCATTGGTTACTAAGAAATAATTTTAACTAACTTGATTAGAAAAAGGTCTTTAAACATAAAACCCTGAAAACCTCGGGATAAAGTCGTTTTATCTGTGTGCACCTTCACTCTTCTTAATTTTGAATTTTCATTTTGTATTAGTCTCACTTTTATTGCGTTTTCACAAACTAAACAGACGTAGCGTTGTCCTAGCGATAGATTACTAATTGATTATCACTGGTTAATGAGAAATAATTTTAACTAACTTGATTAGAAAAAAGCCTTTAAACATAAAAACCTGAAAACCTCGGGATAAAGTCGTTTTATCTGTGTGCACCTTCACTTCTCTTCCTTTTGAATTTTCAGTTTGTATTAGTCGATTTTTTATTGTGTATTCACAAACTAAACAGACGTAACTTTGTGCTATGGCGGTATATTACTAATTGCTTATCACTGGTTAACAAGATATAATTTTGACTAACTTGATTAGAAAAAGGTCTTTAAATATAAAAACTTGAAAACCTCGGGATAAAGTCATTTTATCTGTGTGCACCTTCACTCTTCTTAATTTTGAATTTTCAGTTTGTATTAGTCTCTTTTTTATTGTGTATTCACAAACTAAACAGACGTAGGTTTTTCCTATGGCGGTAGATTACTAATGCTTATCATTGGTTAATAAGATATAATTTTAACTAACTTGATTAGAAAAAGGTCTTTAAATATAAAAACTTGAAAACCTCGGGATAAAGTCATTTTATCTGTGTGCAACTGCACTTCTCTTCTTTTGGATTTTCAGTTAGTATTAGTCTCTTTTTTATTGCGCATTCACAAATTAAACATACGCAGCATTTTTCTAAGGAGGTAGATTACTAATTGCTCATCACTGGTTAACGAGAAATAATTTTAACTAGCTTGATTAGAGAAAGGATTTTAGACATAAAAACTTGAAAACCTCGGGATAAAATTAAAAATCATATAATACCATTACCTTTTTAAAAACATTTTCTATAAGTTGTTTTTGACTTTATGTGACCCACATTGTTTTGTAAAGTTTCACTTTAAAAGCAACCTTAATTTCTTGAAGGTTGAAAAGTACAGAAGGATATATCAAAACTATATGTTTCAAGGTAAAAACGTTTTGATAAAATGACTTCTTTTTGTCAAAAATTGTTATGATATAACTCATTAGTTTGTAAATCTTAGCAGAAATTACATGCATAGCATATTTAAAGAAATCTGGGTAATTGAAACCTTGAAATTTTTTTTCTTACATGCTTGTAAAACATTAAAGCACAGGTTGTATATAATGAAACTTAACTACTTTAAGTTGTCGACAGCCGAAATTGCTGTTTAGAAAGTTTTGAAATGTTGTGTTGGATATAATGAAGGAATGGAGCTTTTTTATATATTTTAAAAAACAATAGTTAAAATTTAACATGTTCTACATGTTGAAGGGGAAATGCTGATCATGTAATGATATTGTCACGAAGATTCGAATGAATCACCGTTTAACGTAATTTTTATTGAAGCTAATTAGCAACTCGCAACTTTACAAGACCGAGAAGTTTCCTACAACTAGTGGGTATCAGCTTATACTAACAGAATATTCGAGAAATAACTAATTTACATATTAAGAAAGGATTTAGAATGTTCAAGAACATAAAAACATAAGGAAAAAATAAAAAATAAAATTAAAAATCCGTACTTTGGATTAAAAACATGGCAAGCATCGTCACAATTTCGTCTGGATCGTTGACCATTCGGCCACTTAGCTTGTTGTAAAGTTCTTTACAATATATTACACTAGCATTAGCATTTCACAGTCAAACGCAGAAGATAGATGAACATCAAAACTGTTTCAGGTAAAAAGCGAGACGGAGATGAAATCTTTCCCATAGAAAGTAGCTTAGTCGGGGCTATTTCTATGCTACTCTGATTGATACTAATATTCTAAATTAGCATATAGTCTACATTTGATAGGATCATAAAATTTTAATATTCCAGAATTGTAAATAAACCTGCGAGTAATGAAAATAATAGGAATTTTTTCTAAATGTGGTAGGCGCTCAAAATTTATTTATCATTACTGATTGCATGTTCGTTGTAACTTTAATTTATCTTGTCATATTACGTGATAGGGTGGACAGAAAATTTTAATATTGAATGATTATTTGGCGGTATATATAAATGATGTCCAAAATTTAGCGAATCTATTGCTGTGGGTATGGATAAAAAAAAACACACAAACGAAAAAACTTCTTAATTTTAAAAGATATACAACTTAAACGCTAAATGTTTAGTAGTCCGTGAAATAGATTCCTAGACTTTTATGAAAAGAATTTTTTGTTGATACCGGCGATAAA
>CM063499.1:59541953-59566953 GCA_032207245.1 Pardosa pseudoannulata
TATTATCAAATGATATTTAATATTTTGAAATTCTAATAAATCAACTAATATAAGTCAAAAAGTGAAGAGACAATAACCTAAATTTTTCAAAATAAATTGTTAAGGATATTATCTCTCTGTCAAAACACACCAGAGCAAAGCTAAATTAAAATCCAAGAAAAAAATTGCTGGAAGACATTTTCCAGATGCTGGAGTGATCTATAATATGGACTTTTTGTTAAGACCTCATAAATCATACGCTTTGAAAGTCAACGACAGGCTTTAGGGTATTGGAATATATCTTGTACTTTCGAATGTTTGGGAAAATAGAATCTGTCCATTAAGAGTCAAAGGAAATTATATCGCTATTAAAATGCGTTATAATTAATAAAGGCTACACTCACACAATTTGAAATATATATATAAATATATATATATATATATAAATATAAATATATATATATAAAATATATAAAGTCATATAAATATAAAAAATATATAAATAATAACATATATAATATATATATATATAATATTAATAATATATATATATATATAAATACATATTATGTATTTTTATATATATATTAATATATATATATTGTACATATAATATATATTTTTTAGTATTTCCATATTTTCTTATATATACATATATATAATATTATATATATAATTATGTACATATATATGTATATGTATGTATGTAAATATATAAATTGCTTTCACAGTAAAATTCACAGTAAAAAGTCAAATTTTTGGAGACATTCTAAGGAACTAGTTACAAATACCGGACTATTTTAGAATACTATTTTTCAAAATGTCACGTGACAGCAAATAAATAGATATGACACACACACACACACACACATTATATATATATATATAATATACATATTTCTGTGTTTGTACAGATTTCATATATATGTTGTAATTATATAGTGTTTGTGAGTATGTCCATTTATATGCTTATACACAATGTACAATTATATAAAATAATATTATATTATATATGTATATATATATATGGCAATTTTGACTATATCCTTCTTCATATGTGTGACGTTTTCATATTTTACATATATCGATATTAAAATAATACAACTTTCCTGATATGTTGTCATATCCGAATAATATATATATATATATATATATATAAATATATATATATAATATAAAAAATATAACAATTACAAACAATTATGTGAACTACACACATTTTTCTGATTACAGATTTCATATATAAGATAAATTGTTACAATGACCGTGCTCTTTCTTTAATGCTGTTTTCAATATATTAAAATATGTGTGCATTTATATATATATTTATATATATTTTGTGTGTGAATATATATATATATATAAATATATATATATGTATTTTTATACATATATATGTATATTTATACATACATATAGGTATATACACATATATACGAACATGCATAAATATACATATACAGATACATATATACATGCATATATACATATATATATACATATAAATACATGCATAAATATACATAAATACATGCATATATATATGCACACATATATACATATATATGTATGTGTGTGTGTGAATATAATATTTTGGTTAATAATATATATCACGGATTTCAGATTTTACAAAGAGATATATTTATAAACTCATAAATAACACATATATATAAATCTGTGCTTCAAGACTTCATTTAAAATAGATTAATCAGCCTTCATATTTATTTTTCGAAATTTATTTAATATAGTGCATAATCATCGTATAAGAGAAATAAAATGACTTTTTGTTATAGATTTTCTTTGCTCATCGGAACACAATCGACCGAAAATATGGTTATTTCGCCTAAAGGTTATTGGTAGAAGGAATAGTTAACTTAGAGGAACGGTCTTTACATTATTTCCATTATGTGCAGAATTATTTTATGGTCTGGTAAACAAACATAAATATAACTTGTTTCATGGCTATTAGTCGGAATTCACTTGCAGAAATCGTGTTTTCGAGATGCTAATAGTTTCTACATTCAATTCCCACACATAGTTGTGATGACGTATAATATATTATACACAAGAAGAGAAATGGAAAAAAAGACATAATCGGCATTTTGAATGATCTGATTTATGTAACCTAACCTATTATATAGTTTAATTTAGTTGTACATTCGTATATACAGAAAATTCATTCTTATGAATATTCTTATAAAAAGTTTATATAAGGTTTATTTATATGTATATGTTTGCGTAATTGACGTTTTTATTCCTAATTATCTATTAACTAATTATCCTACTATTCATCCTAAACTAATTTCATATTATCGTCAGTCTATGAAAGAATAAAGCAAAATTTGAAGAGAAAAATGTTCAGTTTATTTAAATAATCCTTTTTTTCGCTGTGTGACATCAAAAGTTTTTACATTCGCTTACACAGTATTATGGAAGCTCAAGAAACTCAACCAATCATAATGTTAAGATGAACCGTATATATATCTATATGTATATGAATACTTATATGTATATATATATATATATATATATATATATATATATATATATATACATACACACACATATATATATGTATAAATACATATATATGTATGCATACATACATACATACATATATACATGCATACATGTATATATATAAAACAGATTCAAACCGGAAAGTGATCAAAATATATATATTATATATATATATGTGTGTGAATATATATATATATATGTATATATATATATATATATATATATATATATATATATATACATATATATACATATATATACACACATATATATATATATATACATATACATATATATATATATATATATATATATATATATATATATATATATATATATATATACATAATATATATATATACATATATATACATACACACAACATATATATATATACACATATATATATATGTATACATATATACATTTACAAATATATATATATATATATATATATATATATATATATATATATATATATATAGTGTATATGTATGAAATATATATATTTCAGACTGAATATCTGGAATAGAATATCTAAAAATTTTTCAGCATCTTTATGTCTTTTCAGAACATTTAAATCATGAAAGTAACTTGAAATACGATATTAACTATTAAAGCTTTTATGATATTCTTGTCGGAAGAATAGTTTAAGCAAAATCTGAGTAATTTTTTCTTTGTCTTTGAAATAAAAGTTTTTTGTCTTCTGTCTTCAAAGAAGCTTATAAAAGATGTTTTGCATAAAGAAAAACGAAAATTTTTAATTTTTCAGATCTCCTTTGCATAGGATACATTTAAAATTTTTAGAAGGAATGCAGATAAAATCTTTGAAAACATCTAAAAAAAGCATTATGTTTAGAATACTATGAGTTTTATTCTTATTTTGTTTTGTTATGCTTTGAAATGTGGTATTTAACTATTCTAGATTGTTATGTAACTTGATTCTTACATAAGTGTATTAAAATGAATGTGGTAGCATGCTATAATATATGCTTTATAAAAATAACTTTCATTTTTATCCTATAATGAATTAAATACTTTCTAATATAGACAGTTTAATAATATAATAATATCTCATTAATTTTTACTAATGTTTATGTAAATTTTAAATATAAATTTTATATAAAATGTTATCGAAAGAATTATCTATAAAATTATTTCATAAAACAAAATCAAATTTATATCCATAAAAATTTTGCATTTACTTTTATTTAACTTAAAAATGAACCTATAACAATAAAAAGTAACTGTTACAAATTACAATGCCTTGGAAATATAAATTATATAACTTATATAAAAGTTGTATAACATTCACTGCGAAACAGAAAACCTTAATATTTAAATTTTTGTTATAAAATAATAAATCAAAATCAAAATATTGTTTGTTTCTAACCAGACAAAATGTAAAATTAAAATAGCAATTAAATTAAAGAAAAAAATTGTAAATATTTTCCATTATATTTGTTAAAATTTTTAACGGTAACTTTTAGCAGTTATTTGTATTTATTTATAGTTAAATTCAATAGCAGTTAATTATTATTAATTATATACTTTACGATTATTATAATGAATATAATTAACTATATTAAGAATTATTAATTTTTTCTTGTATTACTATATGAAACTATTTCTTCTTAAAAAAGAGTTGAAATTTTTAAATTTATTTTTACAAATTTTCACTAGCTTTGATGATAGCAAATTTTGATAACAATAAATTGTGTTTTTATGTTCTCATTTATTTAATTGATTAATTGTTATGTGCTTTATTTACAGATTAGCAATTTCGATAAATATAATTAACTATATTAAGAATTATAAATTGTTTCTTGTATTATTATATTAAACTCCTAACTCTACCTGCTTAAAAGGGTTGAAATTTCTAAATATTAATTTTTGAAATTTTCAATGGCTTTGATGATAGCAAATTTTTATAACAATAAAATACGTTTTTATGTTTTCATTTATATAATTTATTAATTGTTTAGTGATTTATTAACAGCATGGTAATTTCGATCTTCGATATTTTAGGGAGTTAACCGGGGTTAAACTGAAGTTGATAATGTATAAGTAAATGCAAGTATTGCAAAATTTAAACATTGTGATTTCATTCAAAAATAAGAACTAATTTTATGTTTACATATTTATACATTTGATTAACTTTTTGGTGAACAATTTAGAGATTGAAAATTTTCACTTTTGTTATTATTGGGGTTAGACGAATTTTTGATCCGAGTTTCATGCATCTGATGGATAAACAAATCGACTAATATAAGAATTAGTTCAAAATTCCTCACATAGTTCAATAATAAAAACTGATTTTACGTCTCTACATATATGATTGATTAATTATTTAGTGAGTAATTTACATCTTGGAAATTTTCACTTTATAAAAATTGTGTTTATCTATCTTGACACGTCAAATCCGATAGGAAGTCTCGCGAATTAAAAGCCAATTTGCAATTTTCTAAAGTTTACAAATATAATTATTTACTAAAGTGTATAAATAAGATATCCCTGACATTTTAAAATATTTTTCATAAATTCTTCTAACTAATATCTGTTAAACTTTGTAAAAAGCTTTCCAGATATAGTTTACACATTTCTTACATTTTTAAAGAATCGTGTGCAGAGTTGTACAAGTGCCAAAAAAGGGGGGATTTCGTATAAATTATTTTTTCACTCAAAATACTTTTTTAACTTCCAAGTAGAAAAAAAAATTCACAAATAATATTTTTACAGCGTTAACTTTTCTGAAACATACTCAATATATTTTTATTAAAAGTGCTGTAAGTTTAAAACATTATAAGATATAGAAATTATATAAAATATTACTTTATTATATATATATATATATATATATATATATATATATATATATATATACATACATATAGATAGATATAGATAGATAGATAGATAGACAGATAGATAGATAGGTAGATAGATATATAAATAGATAGATAGACTGATTGATAAATTTGTATGTATTGAAAATAACATGACTAAAAAACTTATACAAACTTATATATTAAATTCAATATATTTAAATTCTTTATAATACTATTTTTATACCACAAATGAAGTTATAAATATATTTACATTAATCTAAAGCTATACAAATTTTACTTGTAGTGTTTATTAGCATTTGTGATAAAATAATATAATAATATAATATTGTTCTTTTGTAAGCTCTAAGTTTTATATAAGCTCTATTATTTACTATTAAGTAGAAATTATAGGTAATAATACGTTAATCTACAGCTATGTAAATATTACTTGCAAGGTTTAATCGTGATTCTCATAAATTAAAAAAATTGAAATACCAAATCGTAATCCAATATTGCTCTTTTGTAAGCTCTATAATTTATAAAAGCTCTATTATTTACTATTAAGTACAAATTATAGGTAATAATACGTTAATCTACAGCTATACAAATATTACTTGCACTGTTTAATCGTGATTCTCATAAATTAAATAAGTTGAAATACCAAATCGTAATCCAATATTGCTTTTTTGTAAGCTCTATAATTTATATAAGCTCTATTATTTACTATTAAGTAGAAATTATAGGTAATAATACGTTAATCTACAGCTATACAAATATTACTTGCACTGTTTAATCGCGATTCTCATAAATTAAATAAGTTGAAATACCAAATCGTAATCCAATATTGCTCTTTTGTAAGCTCTATAATTTATATACTATTAAGTGAAAATTATAGGTAATAATACGTTAATCTACAGCTATACAAATATTACTTGCACTGTTTAATCGCGATTCTCATAAATTAAATAAGTTGAAATACCAAATCGTAATCCAATATTGCTCTTTTGTAAGCTCTATAATTTATATAAGCTGAATTATTTACTATTAAGTAGAAATTATAGGTAATAATACGTTACTCTACAGCTGTACAAATATAATGTTTAATCACGATTCTCATAGAAAAATTGAAATAAAAAATCGTAATCCAATATTGCTCTTTTGAAAGATCTATAATAATAAATAATTACATTTTCATTTGCTCTGCAAAAAATTTATACTAAATGCCTAGATAGTATCCTATAATAACAAGAATAAAGAACAGAAATACAGAATAAAAAATCATCACTGCATGTAAGAATTTGCACTTATCCGTGACATAATTAGCAAAGAAAATCTCTGCAGTGTGCTTTAACAAGCTGATGCTTAAGAAAACAAATTGTATTCCGATGCCGTATCATTTTTCCACTTTTTTAACGGAAAATATTCCTTGAATAAATACCGTTGAAATAAAAGGATTTCATTTCAGATTTCTAAAGTTGTTTTTATCATCTAACTGCCTCTAAGGTTTGGTGCTTTTTGAGATAGCTATATTTGATAAATGGATAGTTTGTGTTTGTTTGGTTATTAAATAATCCTCAGAAAAATTTAATAATTTTTTTTCAAGGAAATTTTTCTTAGAAAGGAAATTCTGCCTCCTCATTAATATTGCTGGTATATTCAGCATTATAAAATTATTTACGCATGGATTATTATTTTTTCCTGGAATCTGTTTTTCATTAAAATCGGATTAATGAAAAGGATAAAAGAAAGGTTTTCCGTGATTTATTTATTTATAAGCGAAAAATTAATTTTAAATTCATTGCGGCTTTGTGAAGTATTGAGAGTTTTCCTAAAACATATATTTTAATGTTTTTAAAAGCTTTATTTTTAATGCAATTTAAAGCTTAATGTTGTATCCTTCTGAAAGTCTAAAAGTAATACAGCATATTTGCAAAGTATTGTATCCAGTGTATTTGGATACTGAAATTTATTTTAAGCATCTGTTGAATACTTTTTCTTCAGATTGCTGCTATGTTGAATTTCATATTTCATTTTTTATGTAAAGTGTATTGTATATTGCTCAAAATATGGTGCTTCTAACCCGAAATATTTTATGGCTGATTTTCTAAGGATTTGTATCTAAAGCTCAAATAAATACTTTATAAATTTTGTGGATCTTGAAGGGAGAAATATTCACTTTTTATTATTTAAAGTTTCATTATACACAGGAATAAAAGCAATAATAAATTTACTTCTTTTATTATCCTGTTTCTTGTATATGTTTTGTAAAATTTTAACTTGCAAAATCAGTAGCTATAACTTAATTAAAAGTATATAAGTACGGCAAAAAGATAATACATATGCACACTTAGAACTAATCGTGCTGTTATCCTTCAACAGTACTGTAGTCAACTTTATCAACAGTTCGGCTACCCTTTCCCCTTCAATTTATAAACAAACAAACATATGCACACACACACAGACACACACACACACACACACACACACACATATATATATATATATATATATATATATATATATATATATATATATATATATATACATATATATATATATATACATACATACATACATACATATATATACATATATACATATATATACATATATATACATATATATACATATATATATATATATATATACATATATATATACATATATATACATATACATATATATACACATATATACATATATATACATATATATACATACATATATATATATATATATATATATATATATATATATATATATACATATATATATATATACATTATATACACATAAATATAGAGCTATATATTCATATATACACATATATACATATACATACACATATACACACAGAGACACACACACTAACACACACACACATATATATAAATATATATATATCTTCTTTATATAAATTCCACTGTTTCTCCAAAAATTACCAAAATTTTAATGAATTTTTATCATATCAAGAACATGTGGTATCTCGCATAGTCATTTTTACTGTTATTGCCCATATAGATATATACTTACAAGCATTCACACATTATATATTTATATGTGTGTATACGCCTATGTGGTTGAGTATATGTGCATTTATACATAAAAAAGAATGAAATATTTTACTTGAAAGTCTACTTACAAGTATCTATTTCTAAAAGAAACTAACTTAACTGACAAAAGCTGTCTGTATATTATTTTATTTATGGAGAGATATCTTTATTTTACTTACCCTATCGACCAGATCTTCCAGAGACCTCGCTACTTTTATAGCTACTGTCTGGTTGTCAATGGAATCGACCTTGAAGAAGTTAATATCGCTTAAACTATTATCCACTGGTTCTAATTTGAATTCATATCTAGGATAGACTTGGACTCGAAAGACTTCGCTCCCTGGAAAATAAATACAAAAATATGTAAATTTCAATATATTTAAAAGACTTGTTTGTCATAGTTAATTATTGTCATAGTTTGTCATAGTTCATTAATGCACATTAAATTTATTTACGTGAGAAGTAATTTAAAAGAGATTAAAAAAAACTGCTGTATTTTACAAGTAATACAGTTTTGCTTAACCCCGTCCGGTAAAATGACGAGTCTAGCTCGTCATTAGTTTTTCATTCCATACCGCACAATGACGAGCTACACTCGTCATGCGATTAAAGTTACTGTTAAATATGATAATTAATTTAGTTTAAAATTTCTAATGTACTGAATTTGGCAACACTTTTATCACTTGTGAAAATCACAAGTCACTACTGCATATTGTTTACTTAGAATTTCTTTGTACAAGTCATTGCCAGATTAATGAGTCAGAATAAAAGAAAACTTACTAAGAAATGCCGTGTGTGTTACAAGAATCAAATTAAAAGTGAGACTACTTGGCGGTGTAAACAATTAAGAATTTTTTGCACTTTGTTTTGAAAAGTACCACTAACTTGAAGACTATTATCTGTATACCTTATTAATGTTTTGCTTTGGTATTTTCTTAATTTTACTGTTTCTGATATTATTTAACACTATGTAAAAAGTGGATTTTAATTAAGAATATGTAAGAATTGTAAAATGAAACAAGTTTTTTAAATAAAAATTAAATGGTTATTTCATGCACAGTTTTTCAATATTAAATCATACCGGAAGGGGTTAATTATCTTCCCTAATATATAAGAATTCATGCTTTTTATGATGCTCGTTGAATTTAATTAATAGGATTTAATAGGATTATGAAATCTTTTTTAAATAAATCAGTTCTTAAATATCATTTATAACAAATTAAAATACTTATAAGATTATCAAATTTGTCGTCAAATAACACTGTTTTGCTTAATTTCCTTCCTGATCTATAACAATTCAAGTAGATAATGAGGTTCCTTGAATTTAATTAATTGGATTATGATAAACAATAATTTCATAAATATATTTTAAATATCCTTTATAACAATGTAAAATATTCATAGGCATATCAAATTTATCTTCTAGTAACACTGTTGTTCCTAATTTGCTACTCTTATCTATAACCATTCAAGTCTTATAAGGATCCGTGAATTTTATTAAATGAATTTTAATGAGCATTTTCTGAAACTAATTCGTATTTTAAATATTTTTATAACGATAAAAAATGTTCAAAATATAAAATAACGATATAAAATGTCAAATTTATCACCTAATAACACTATCTGTTTTGATTAATTTCTTGTCACCTTCTACAACAATTCAAGCCTCTTATGAGATTCCTTGAATTTAAATAATTGGATTATGATATTTTTATTGAATTATTTGTAAATGTCATTTAAAAACAATACAAAGTGTTCATAGTCACATCAAATTTGTCATCGAATAACATTGTCTGGTGTGCTTAATTTACTGTCCTTATCTACAAAAATTCACCTCTAAGAGACATATAAGGCCCCCTCAATTTTATTAAATGGATTATGATGAACAATTTTTATTGAATTATTTTTAAATGCCATTTAAAAATAATATAAAGTGTTCATAGGCACGTCAAATTTATCATCTAATAACATTATCTGGTTTGTTTAATTTGCTGTTCTTATCTACAAAAATTCACCTCTAAGAGACTTATGAGGCCCTCTGATTTTATTAATTGGATTTTGATAAACAATTTTTTATTAAATTATTTTTAAATGCCATTTACAACAATATAAATCATTCATTCGGCACATTAAATTTATTATCTGATAAAAGTATCTGGTTTGCTTAATTTGCTACCCTTATCAAGAAAATTTCACGTCTAAGAGATTTATGTGGCTCCCTGAATTTTATTAAATGGATTACTATAAACAATTTTTATTAAATTATTTTTAAATGTCATTTAAAAACACATAAAACGTTCATGAGCACATTAAGTTTATTATCTGGTAACACTATCTGGTTTGCTTAATTTCCTGCCCTTATCTATAAAAATTCAAGTTTAAGAGACTTATGAGGCTCTCTAAATTGTATTAAATGGATTATGATGAACAATTTTTATTGAACTATTTGTAAATACCATTTGAAAATAATATAAAGTGTTCATAGGCACATCTAGTTTATCATCTAATAACATTGTCTGATTTGCTTAATTTACTGTCCTTATCTACAAAAATTCACCTCTAAGAGACTCATGAGGCTCCCTGATTTTATTAATTGGATTTTGATAAACACTTTTTTATTAAATTATTTTTAAATACCATTTACAACAATATAAATCATTCATTCGGCACATTAAATTTATCATCTGGTAAAGCTATCTCGTTTGCTTAATTTGCTGTCCTTATCAAGAAAATTTCACGTCTAAGAGATTTATGTGGCTCCCTGAATTTTATTAAATGGATTACGATAAACAATTTTTTATTAAATTATTCTTAAATGCCATTTAAAAACAATATAAAGCCTTCATGAGACCATTAAATTTATCATCTGGTAACACTATCTGTTTTTCTTAAGTTGCTGCCCTTATCAAGGAAAACTCACCTCTAAGAGATTTATGAGGCTCCCTGAATTTTATTAAATGAATAAAGTAAACAATTTTTTATTTAATTTTTTTAATTTCATTTAAAAACAATATAAAGCATTCATTCGGCGCATTAAATTTATCATCTGGTAACACTATCTGATTTGTTTATTTTACTGTCCTTATCTACAAAAATTCACCTCTAAGAGACTTATGAGGCTCTCTGATTATTATTAATGGATTAGGATAAACAATGTTTTATTAAATTATTCTTAAATGCCATTTAAAAACAATATAAAGCGTTCATGAACACATTAAATTTATCGTCTGGTAACACTATCAGGTTTGCTTAATTTGCTGCTCTTATCTATAAAAATTCAACTCTAAGTTAAGGGGCTCCTTGAATTTGATTAATTGGATTACGATAAATAATTTTTAAATTATTTTTAAATGTCATTTAAAAATAATATAATGTGTTCATGGGCGCATTAAATTTATCATCTGATACAACTATCTGGTTTCCTTTATTTGCTGCCCTTATGTATAAAAAATCAAGTCGAAGTTATAAGTATCCCTGAATTTTATTAATTTAATTACCATGAACATTTTTTAAACTAATTAATATATTAAATTCCATTTCAAACTATGTAAAATGTTCATAAACATGCCAAATTTATTATCTAGTAATTACTGTCTGTTTAGCTTGATTTGTAGTTCCCTTCTTTAACCTCTTATAAGTCTCCTTGAATTTAATTAATAGGATATTAATGGATGATTTTTTATATATAATCTAAGCTACCCTTTTGTACAATAATTCACAAAATAATTTTTTCTTTGGTTTTTATATCAGTTAGTAAGATTGTTAAAATTCATTGCATTACTTTCTTTACAAAAAGTCAATGGCTTATAAAAATTTAATTCTAAGTTATGAGGCTTCCTGAATTTTATTGATTGAAATATGATGAACAATTTTTTAACTAATTAATTTTTTAAATGCCAGTTAAAACGATGTAAAATGTTCATACTCATGTCAAATTTATCATCTAGTAACAACTGACTGTTTAATTTAATTTGCTTTTCTCTTTAACTATTCAAACCTCTTACAAGTCTTCTTGATTTTAGTTAATAGGATATTAATGGATGATTTTTTCCTATATAATCTAAGCTACTATTGTGTATAATAATTCACAAAATTATTTTTTCTTTGGTTTCCATATAAGTTAGTAAGATTGTTAAAATTCATTGCATTACTTTCTACACAAAACGACTTCTACACAAAATGGCTTATAAAAATTCAAGTCTAAGTTATGAGGCTACCTGAATTTTATTGATTGACTTATGATGAACAATTTTTTAACTATATAATATTTTAATTACTATTTAAAACGATGTAAAGTGTTGATAAACATGTCAAATTTATTATCTAGTAACTACTGTCTGCTTAGCTTGATTTGTTGTTCCCTTCCTTAACTTCTTATAAGTCTCCTTGAATTTAATTAATAGGATATTAATGGATGATTTTTCTTCTATACAATCTAATCTACCCTTTTGTATACTAATTCACAAAATTATTTTTTCTTTGGTTTCCATATAAGTTAGTAAGATTGTTAAAATTCATTGCATTACTTTCTATACAAAAAGTCAATGGCTTATAAAAATTCAAGTCTAAGTTATGAGGCTCCCTGAATTTTATTGATTGAATTATGATGAACAATTTTTAACTAATTAATATTTTGAATGCCATTTAAAACGATGTAAAATGTTCATAAACATGTCAAATTTATCATCTAGTAACAACTGGCTGTTTAGTTTAATTTGTCGTTCCCTTCTTTAACCATTCAAACCTCTTATAAGTCTCCCTGAATTTAATTAATAGGATAATGATGGACGATTTTTGTCCTGTATAATCTAAGCTACTCTTTTGTGTAATAATTCACAAAATTATTTTTTCATTGGTTTCCTTATAAGTTAGTAAGATTGTTAAAATTCATTGCATTACTTTCTATCTTCAAAACGTCAATGGCTTATAAAAATTCAAGTCTAAGTTATGAGGCTCCCTGAATTTTATTGATTGAATTATGATGAACAATATTTTAAGTAATTAATATTTTAAATGCCATTTAAAACGATGTAAAATGTTCATAACCATGCCAAATTCATCATCTAGTAACAACTGGCTGTTTAGTTTTATTTGCCGTTCCCTTCTTTAACCATTCAAACCTCTTATAAGTCTCCTTGAATTTAATTAATAGGATATTAATGGATGATTTTTTTCTATATAATCTAAGCTACCCTTTTATATAATAATTCGCAAAATTATTTTTTCTTTGGTTTCCATATAAGTTAGTAAGATTGTTAAAATCCATTGAATTACTTTCTATACAAAACGTCAATGGCTATATTTATTATTAACATTAAGTGGGGATTAAAATAAATATGCATAAGACATTTTTAAAACCTATCGAAATGCACAAATATTTAAAAATCTCTTTTCAGTTTCTTAAAAAAATATTTCTTTTACGATGAATACATTAAAATTGCATTTTGCTTCCCCTTAAACGCTCGCTTTTAAATTTAAAAATTTAAAAGAAAAATAATAGTGAATGCGTCTTGTCCCATCGATAATCTTATGAATTAATCTTTATTTAACATTTTCTAACCTTTTATATTCATTAGAAATTTTTTAGAGAAAATTATTCCTATATTTAGACATTAGTACGCTTTCCAGGAAAGAAGAACTGAAATTGTGAATTCGGAAAAATGTACTAGTATTAAAAAAATCCTTTTCTGAATTTCTAGCACACTTGTACCATTCACGTTATGAATAATAAAAGAGAAACCACATTCCAGAAACGAATATTTTCTGGTAGGAGAAGTCACGTATTCCTTTTACGTTATTTGACTTCTTTTTAACCATTTTTTTTCTTTCTGCAGTTTATGAAATTGTTTGAAACTATATAACTAAGAAACGTAATTCACTTTCAATTTATTTCAGTTTCAGAAACTATTAATTACTTTACCTATCTATACATTGTCTTAAAGTAGGATTTATTTACTAATCTGTAATGACTAGCATATAGCCCGCCATATGACGGAATCAGTAAAATTTTTAATTTTATATATAGTTTTAGAAACTATTAATGACTTTACCTATCTATATATTATCTTAAAGTAGGATTTATTTACTAATCTGTAATGACTAGCATATAGCCCGTCATATGACGGGATCAGTAAAATTTTTAATTTTATATATAGTTTTAGAAACTATTAATGACTTTACCTATCTATATATTATCTTAAAGTAGGATTTATTTACTAATCTGTAATGACTAGCATATAGCCCGTCATATTACGGGATCAGTAAAATTTTTAATTTTATATATAGTTTTAGAAAAAATTAATGACTTTACCTATCTATATATTATTTTAAAGTAGGATTTATTTACTAATCTGTAATGACTAGCATATAGCCCGTCTTATGACGGGATCAGTAAAATTTTTAATTTTATATATAGTTTTAGAAACTATTAATGACTTTACCTATCTATATATTGTCTTAAAGTAGGATTTATTTACTAATCTGTAATGACTAGCATATAGCCCGTCATATGACGGGATCAGTAAAATTTTTAATTTTATATATAGTTTTAGAAACTATTAATGACTTTACCTATCTATATATTGTCTTAAAGTAGGATTTATTTACTAATCTGTAATGACTAGCATATAGCCCGTCATATGACGGGATCAGTAAAATTTTTAATTTTATATATAGTTTTAGAAACTATTAATGACTTTACCTATCTATATATTATCTTAAAGTAGGATTTATTTACTAATCTATAATGACTGGCATATAGCCAGTCATATGCCGGGATCAGTAAAATTTTTAATTTTCCAGAATTGTAAAGTACCCTGTGAGGCTAGTAAAAAAACGGTTTGTTTTTTGGCTGAGAATTATCTTTCAACAAAAATAATCTATTAAAATTGTCACATATGTACCTATTCTATTATTTAAGTCAAATATAAAAGAAAATTATTTACGTAATATCTAAGTTTACTAATAAAATCCCCGAATATCTCAACGAAAAGAAAAATGGTTATTCTAAATATAAAATTCAAAAATAAGGCTTAATTTTTATTAAATAAGCTTTTCTTTTAATCAAAAATTATCTTCTAATAGATTATAATGTATTATGTGCGTCTTAATGTTATGAATGATTTATGAATATTAATTAAAATGAATATTGCAGCTGATGAAGATATCTCCCCGGAAGAAAGATGGTTATTCGAAATATACAATTCAAAAATACGGCTTAATTTTTGTCAAATAAGCTTTTATTTTAATCAAATATTATCTTCTAATAGATTTTAGTGTCTTATGTTTTTCATGTAACAGCATAACATGCTATCATTATAAGAATATCGTTAAATTTCAAGAATTTAAAAATTGAGATTCATCGTCCTTTGTACCCTAATTCGACTCATGAATAATTTATGAATTAAAGAATGTAAATGAATTATTGCAGCTGTAAAAAGATATCTCCCCGGGAAGAAATAGGGTTATTTTAAATATAGAGTTAAAAAAAATATGGCTTAATTTTTGTCAAAAACGCTTTTATTTTAGGGAAAAATTATTTTTTTAACAGATTTTAGTGTATTTTATGTAAATGTGTTTTATGTAATAGCATTACATATTATCATTATAAGACTATCGTTAAAAATTCAAGAATTTAAAAGTTCAGATTCATCGTCTATTGTACCCTAATTCAACTGATGAACGATTTATGAATTAATGAATGGAAATGAATTATTGCTGCTGTAAGAAGATATCTCCACGGGCAGAAAGATGGTTATTCCAAACATACAATGCTAAAATACTGCTTAAGGTTTGTAAAATAAGCTTTTTTTAAATAAAAAATTATATTTTAATTGATTTTAGTGTCTTATGTATTTCATGTAACAGCATAACATGTTATCATTATAGTAATATTGTTAAATTTCAAAAATTTAAAATCTGAGATTCATCGTCCCTTGTACCCTAATTCGACTCATGAATGATTTATGAATTAATGAATGGAAATTAATTATTGAATGAGAAAAAGCTGAATGAGATATCTCCCTGGGAAGAAATATGGTTATTCTATATATACAATGCAAAAATACGGCTTAATTTTTATTAAATAAGCTTTTATTTTAACCAAAAATTATCTTCTAATAGATTTTAGTGTATTATGTTTTTCATGTAACAGCATAACATGTTATCCTTATAAAAATATCGTTAAATTTCAAGAATTTAAAAATTTTGATTTATCGTCCCTTGTATCCTAATTCGACTCATCAATGATTTATGAATTAATGAATGAAAATGAATTATTGCAGCTGTAAGAAGATATCTCTCTGACGAAAGATGGTTATTCTAAATATACAATGCAAAAATACGGCTTAATTTCTATTAAATAAGCTTTTATTTTGATCAAAAATTATTTTCTAATAGATTTTAGTGTCTTATATGTTTCATGTCACAGCATAACATGTTATCATTATAAGAATATCGTTAAAAATTTGAGAATTTAAAAATTGAGATTCATCGTCCCTTGTACCCTAATTCGATTCATGAATAATTTATGAATTAATGAATTGAAATTAGTTATTTCAGTTGTAAGAAGATATCTCACCGGAAAGAAAGATGGTAAGATAGCTTTTTCAATACTCATTCATTTTAATAAAATCGTTACCGATCTTAAATATTTCACAAGGAATTTAGTTCTAGACAGCATACATTGCTGTACGGTCTAAATCTGCTATTGCCTCCCTCCATTCATGAAAAAAACAATTACTTCAATTTTTTTTGTCGATTTTTGACGGTTAAAGTCCCACAAATACACCATCTATGAAGACCCACAAATCACATGTCGCAGATGTCTCCGTCGCGTTTTACTGCGCAAAGTTGGAAGGCAATGACCAATCATTCTGTTTATTATTCCCTCCAGCCAACACTCTTTACGTAATTGATGTACAGGATGATTGTTGGAAATGGGGTAAAAACAGGGAACTTTTTTCTGTCAGTGATAAGCGTAGCATATCGTGCTGAAGATCACGAAAGAATGTCTTGTCGGCTTTTCTTCAGATATGGAGGATTTTTCTTTTTTGTAATCTTCAAGGGCGTGGTAATCTAAGAGAGAAACCCGGTTAGGAGTTCGGGAAAAAATAATAAAGTTATCCTCATGTACTTCAGGTCAGTTATAAGCGTGCCGTAGATGTCTATTTTTTGAGCTGCCATTAAATGGTTTGTTTGTTTTTTGTTTACGCTTCGTTATCTTGTCAAAAAACCCAAAATATGAGCTTTTGTAGACAGATATATCTGGTGCAATTTCTTGGTGATTGATTGTTTTTACTTAGCTTATTTTCATTATATTGTTATATCACCTCCTTTGTGTTAAGTTTTACTTGATTTTCGGATATGAAACAAACGCGTTGCTTATTTAAGCCTCTAGCATATTTCTTTATCAGAGGTAAAATTGCTGATATCTAATTTTAGCAGTCAACTAGTTAATATCACTTTTGATCAACATAAACTACAACTATTATGTTAACTTTAAATAAAATACAAAATTTTGATTGTGAGGTAATGATATATCAATATATGTATTATCTTTTTTTATCAGAGCTAAAATTGTTGACATCTCATTTAGGCAGATTATTCAGTCGTCTGGAATCGGTTTCAAATAGCAGGTCCCGATCTCATTGGTCTTAGTGTGGAAGTTCTATTTTATCAAACTTTAGTGCTTAAGAGAATTACTTATTAATACATGGAATTTTCGTATATTTTATTTATCTCAATACTTTTGCGATACACACAATTCCATACACTCCATTGGAAAATTCTTATATGTTTTAGGCACAGAAAAATTCATTATTTTATGTGTTATGCTTCAAGAGACCTGGTGTTACACTAAGTTTTGTTCTATTTATATGTTAGTGACGCAATTTCAAGGTTGTATAGGCAGTGAAAGACTTTTATACAAAAATCAAAAAATGGAGCTCTATAAAAGTATGTATGTATTCAGACGTGACCGAAATCTTGTGATAAAAACAAATGGAAACCGTAAAGAAACTGAAAAGAGTATAACGCTTTGGACAGCTTAGGGGAAATCGCATGCATCAACACAGCTTACGGTTTCGCAGATTTGAGAGATATAAATAGACAAGAGATTTAAGAGCACACGTGGTGCTTGGGTTTTTTGAAAAGTGAATTTTTTTATGCTTTGGGGAATCTCATGTGGTGCTGTAAGGAAAGGATGCTGGAGAAGTGGCTGTCAAAAGAGTAAAAGTTTTTGAGGAATGAAAGTGTATTTCATAGTTTATTTTATTAAGGTGACAGTAGACTTTCAACTGGGAAAAATTTGAATGACAATCCGATATTTCTATCCTGGGTTGTGAAATACAACTAAATTTGTAATAGTCCAGGTGCATTTATATCTATCACATTACACTGTTTTAAACTGGTATAGGACCAGAATAATTTAGTTCAGAGATTCTCAACCTTTCAGTTTATACAACCCAATTTTCAATCAAAATTATCATCACACACTCTAATAAAAATGTACACAATAATAATGCATTTTGAATGTTTTTAAGGATGTTTGAGAAGTAGCTGTCAGAAGACTAAAAGGTTTTGAGAAATGAAAATGTATTTCATAGTTTATTTTATTAAGGTGACAGTAGACTTTCAACTGGGAAAAATTTGAATGACAATCCGATATTTCTATCCTGGGTTGTGAAATACAACTAAATTTGTAATAGTCCAGGTGCATTTATATCTATCACATTACACTGTTTTAAACTGGTATAGGACCAGAATAATTTAGTTCAGAGATTCTCAACCTTTCAGTTTATACAACCCAATTTTCAATCAAAATTATCATCACACACTCTAATAAAAATGTACACAATAATAATGCATTTTGAATGTTTTTAAGGATGTTTGAGAAGTAGCTGTCAGAAGACTAAAAGGTTTTGAGAAATGAAAATGTATTTCATAGTTTATTTTATTAAGGTGACAACAGATTTTCAACTGGGTAAAATTTGAATGAAAATTCGATATTTCTATCCTCGGTTGTGAAATATAATTAAGGATAAGAAAGAAATTTTTTACAATCCACCATCATATAATGAATGCATTTATTGCAAAAATTTACTATACAATTATAACTAATAATAATGTAAACGCCTTTTTCAAAGCAAACTTTTATAATAGTCTAGGTGCATTTATATCTATCACATTACACTATTTTAAACTGGTATAGGACCAAAATAATTTAGTGCAGAGATTCTCAAACTTTCAGTATATGCAACCCAATTTTCAATCAAAATTATCATCACACACTCTCATAAAAAATGTACACAATAATAATGCATTTTGAATACTTTTAAGAATGCTCGAGAAATAGCTGTCAGAAGAGTAGAAGGTTTGAGAAATGAAAGTGTATATCATACTTTATTTTATTAAGGTCACAGCAGACTTTCAAATGGGTAAAATTTGAATGACAATCCTATATTTCTATATTGAGTTGTGAAATATAATTAAGGATGAGAATCCGAAAGATTTTTTACTATCCATCCTCATATAATAAGTTGAATTATTGGAAAAAATTACAATACAATAATTACTATTAATAATTTAAACGCCTTTTTCAAAACATATTTTTGTACTTTTGAATTTTTGAAATAGTCTAGGTGCATTTATATCTATCACATTACACTATTTTAAACTGGTATAGGACCAAAATAATTTAGTGCAGAGATTCTCAAACTTTCAGTATATGCAACCCAATTTTCAATCAAAATTATCATCACACACTCTCATAAAAAATGTACACACACAAAAAAAATGCATTTTGAATGCTTTTAAGAATGCTCGAGAAATAGCTGTCAGAAGAGTAGAAGGTTTGAGAAATGAAAGTGTATATCATACTTTATTTTATTAAGGTCACAGCAGACTTTCAAATGGGTAAAATTTGAATGACAATCCTATATTTCTATATTGAGTTGTGAAATATAATTAAGGATGAGAATCCGAAAGATTTTTTACTATCCATCCTCATATAATAAGTTGAATTATTGGAAAAAATTACAATACAATAATTACTATTAATAATTTAAACACCTTTTCAAAACATATTTTTGTAGTTTCTGAATTTTTGAAATAGTCTAGCTGCATTTATATCTATCATACCACACTGTTGTAAAACTGGTATAGGATAAAATAATCTAGTGCAGCCATTCTCAACCTTTCAGTATATGCAACCCAAATGTCATCTTAATTTTCATCCCACCCTCTCATAAAAATGTACATAATAATAATGCATTTTGAATGTTCTTAATAGTCATATATAGATAAATAAAATACAGATATCTGGTAAATATTGATAAAGAAATCATAGAGTGTATTTCTAATATTAAACCTTCTTTCGAGAATCTTTGCTCTCCAAGACAAATCTTTTTTTCATTTGTCTTTGAAACGCCTAAAAATTATCATTACTAAAAAACACTAATCATTTAATTGTCACTAAAAATTATTAAATTATTAATCACTAATTATCACTAAAAATTATTAAATTTTATTTTTACTTATCATTCACTAATTAATTATTAAATACATTGTACGAATACAAATCTATTTATAAATGTATCTGTAAAAGCATTTTATTTTTTATTATTTCTTTTTAGTAAATTGATTATTTTCAATAATATTTTATTTTCTATTATCCCGCATTCCTGCGTTTTCGGATGCCTTTTTGGGAATTTGATACTGCCACAGGTTGAGAATCGCTGGTCAAATGGTTTTGGCCGTGGAATACACTTCTTTCTCTTTAGTTTCTTCGTTAGTAAGTTATAATAGTCTTTATAAATTAAGTATTTTGTCTTTATCTACTAAGGCATTATACAGCAAAATATTGCTTTCGACTAATAGTAATTATAAATTATTTAAAAACTAATCAGCAGTAAAAGAAGTTCAGGTAGAAGAGGAAAATTTGCTTTTTGTTTGAATATTTTGAACAGGATGGGACATAAATTTTCAGAGCGTTCAGAGATTTGGATCAGGGATTTAATGTTATGTTCCTCTTTTATAGTTTATAAAAGTTCTATTTATATACTCAAAGAAAATATTCAACTTGCACACGAGAGATCAGAAATCAATGCTTAGTTGTAGCCTCAAATAAAGACTATCATATCTTTATCATCTATTGACGCAATGTTGGGATTGGAGACCTTCTGTTGACATTTATTTTTCCCGAGGATTCCCACATATTTACAGCTTAAACTCAGATAGCAAATTTGGTCTGCAGCAAGCTTGCAGCTGCCTTGTTTTGCAAAACCTGCAAACTTGCAGCAAGTTCAGCATGACAAATCTGTAAGTTTGAAACAAGACTGCAGCAAGTCTTAAGAATTTTAGCTTGCTTCAAGTTTGTCATGACAAGGTTGCTACACTTTTGCAGCAGAATAGCATTGCAAAGGAGTGGTCGTTATCTGTTCCTTCTAACTTGTAGGAGTTTTGGTGCACGTTTGTCGAGTCAAATTTGTCATGACAAGATATTATCCAGAAAAAGACCAAACTTTCTGCAAGTATCTATGCTATCTGGGAAATGGATTAAGAATAATTAAAAATGTCAGTCGTATCAGTTTAGTCATTAGAAACCATAAACAAAGACACTAGGCTACAACTTAATACCAACTTGGACAAGATAAGACTGAAGGATTTAGATTCTAAAGTACTGCAAACTTCCATGAGGGAATTGGTATTTGAACCTAAAAACAATGGCACTTAGTCGCTCTATCTCTTCGTACAATATCCTTGTTAAAATGACGTAAACCTTCTATGAATTTCAGATTCTAAATACTACAAACATCCTTGGCCGTTGTGGGATTTGATTCATTCAAAACTTATGAATTAATCATTCATTTAAATCTTCTGGTTAAGACTGGAACACATCATTCAACAAAAAATAGTACAAAGCTTTCCATGAAGGCAGGTCGGTCCTTCTTATCGAATAAAAAAGGCCCGTAGCACTTGATTGCGCATGTCTCCTTCCTTCTTTGTCAAAATAAATTCTGTTCGCTTTTTTATTCTTTTCTTTGCCTCTATTGAAAAGTCATGTAATCAACAAAAGGTTATTTTATCTTGTAACCGACAACTATAACCGTTACAAAGAAAATTCTAAATAACAGTCACTTTATAAGGACTTTAACCTATTATTGTTAAAGTAATTAACAATGAACGTGCAATAACAGTTTCAGCTTGAAATAGATATATTTTTTTTATAAAGGATAATTATATCGTGCTTTCTTTTTTATTTTGCTTAATACGCTCCTGTGGTATAATTTGGGAACAAGTGATCATCATTACGTGCATTGTGTGAGAGAAGGGAGAAAAAAGACATTGCTATTGTTCAAGGAGATCGTCTTGTAATAGACCACAAAAGCACCAGAAAAGGTAGAAATACAATTTTCTTTTATGAAAATTACCTTTGTTTAGATCATTGATTACCTTTCTCATGCAAAATAACAGTTATTTCGCAGCGCTAATTAAAACAATGAATGATAACTCAGCTGATGGGATTTATTTACTAACTGCGTTCATTACGTTCTTTGAACAGTTACAGTTACGGATATATCATGGGACATCTTATACCCTGCGGGTTGCAGTCAACCTCCCGTAAGGGTGGCGTAGGCATTGAGCACAACCCCGGGAACACAAATCGCCCAGCATGTGCCTAACCATAGCGATTAACTTTATTTAAAAATAAACAATAAGAATTACAAACTACATAAAAAGAGAAAAAAATTTTGAGTTACAAAAATAATAATGAAATAAAAATAAGGAATAATAATAATAATAATAATAGATGAATAAAAAATAACTCAAACTACATTAGACCACGCGATCTGGGAACTTTGGGGGGCTTCTCGCAGAAGTCATTTTATTGCCCTACGCTCCTACCTGCTCCTGTAGGGGTTCTTGGATGATTGTTAGTTTACATTAAACTTAGAAGGACTACATTTTTCAGAAAAGGACATTGCTTATGGTAATACATTACTAACATCTTCTTTACAGTTACACTGGTTCCAACAGAGTTACGGATATTTCATATGACAGTTTTCTAGGAATTATAGTAGTCCTTAAATAGAATCAAAGATATATCATATCACAGTTTTCTAGGAATTATATTAGTCTTTAAATAGAATTAAAGATATATCATATCACAGTTTGAAGGATATATCATAGCACAGTTTTCTAGGAATTATAGTAGTCCTTAAATAGAATTAAAGATATATCATATCACAGTTTGAAGGATATATCATATCACAGTTTGAAAGATATATTATATCACAGTTTTCTAGGAATTATAGTAGTCCTTAAATAGAATCAAAGATATATCATATCACAGTTTGAAGGATATATCATATCACAGTTTTCTAGGAAAAATAGTAGTCCTTAAATAGAATCAAAGATATATCATATCACAGTTTTCTAGGAATTATAGTAGTCCTTAAATAGAATCAAAGATATATCATATCACAGTTTGAAGGATATATCATATCACAGTTTTCTAGGAATTATAGTAGTCCTTAAATAGATTCAAAGATATATCATATCACCGTTTGAAGAATATATCATATCACAGTTTCCTAGGAATTATATTAGTCCTTAAATAGAATCAAAGATATATCATATCAAAGTTTGAAGGATATATCATATCACAGTTTTCTAGGAATTATAGTTGTCTTTAAATAGAATCAAAGATATATCATATCACAGTTTGAAGGATATATCATATCACAGTTTTCTAGGAATTATAGTAGTCCTTAAATAGAATCAAAGATATATCATATCACAGTTTGAAGGATATATCATATCACAGTTTTCTAGGAATTATATTAGTCTTTAAATAGAATCAAAGATATATCATATCACAGTTTAAAGGATATATCATATCACAGTTTGAAGGATATATCATATCACAGCTTTCTAGGAATTATATTAGTCTTTAAATAGAATCAAAGATATATCATATCACAGTTTGAAGGATATATCATATCACAGTTTTCTAGGAATTATAGTAGTCCTTAAATAGAATCAACGATATATCATATCACAGTTTGAATGATATGTGATATCAGAGTTTTCTATGAATTATATTAGTCTTCCAATAGAATCAAAGTCACGAAATTCGATACAATTAAGCAATTAAGGTAACCGTCCAAGTTCAAATTATTGAAATAAACATATCCTTTATAAACCTCAAGAATTCGATTTTTTAATTTTTACATATTTAATCCCGTGGAATATATTTGAGAGAAACTTGCCTAAAATGGAATTTTTTTCTCTTTAATTTTGTTCGTTATTATAATCAAATTTTTAGAAATAGATTATTTACTTAAAAAAACAAAATTTTGGACGAAATATCTACTATATTTAATATTTTCATATATATGGGAATGGTCAATGAAATACATATTTTTTTTTGCTCATATTACATCAAAATAAATCAAATGACATAATTTTCAAGATATACGTACCAAAGTAATACAATAATATTAATTCATATCTAAACTAAACTCTTCTGTGAAACAGCCCCTAGGGAGCCAGAGCCTACGAGACCAATCTCTGTTTCGGAGACAAAAGGCCCTGGGGTGCGGAGCATATGTTCCAGTT
>CM063499.1:59576953-59586953 GCA_032207245.1 Pardosa pseudoannulata
TAACCCTACATGGAATTGAAAAAATAGGGCATATTTTAACTAAATAAAAGTACTATATTATAATTAACAATAATATATATTATTGTTATACAATAATATACAAGTGCATTTAAAATAATGCAATTAATTAATGCAACTTATATTTTGCTTGAGTTTTACAATAGTATTTTAGTAGATACTTATGCGTTAATATTTGGCCTCTTAATGTTCTTCCTCGTATTTTAAACTCCTTGGTTTATTAACCAAGGAGTTTGTTTATTCCTTAGTTTAATAAATAACCTTAAGACGACGGGTAGAGAACTAGCTGCGATAACGACCGCATAGAGAGTTCATTGCCTTGCAGCGAAATATTTACTCTACAATCTGCGGATTTATATATAATCTATGGATTAATATATACTCTACGGGTCTTGGTAATTTCTAATTATTTAATTTGTGTGAAACAATAAATGTATATATAAGCATAACAATAGTTATCACAAAAAATAATTATGAGGTTAGTCTAACCCTACATGGAATTGAAAAAATAGGGCATATTTTAACTAAATAAAAGTACTATATTATAAATAACAATAATATATATTATTGTTATACAATAATATACAAGTGCATTTAAAATAATGCAATTAATTAATGCAACTTATATTTTGCTTGAGTTTTACAATAGTATTTTAGTAGATACTTATGCGTTAATATTTGGCCCTTAATGTTCTTCCTCGTATTTTAAACTCCTTGGTTTATTAACCAAGGAGTTTGTTTATTCCTTAGTTTAATAAATAACCTTAAGACGACGGGTAGAGAACTAGCTGCGATAACGACCGCATAGAGAGTTCATTGCCTTGCAGCGAAATATTTACTCTACAATCTGCGGATTTATATATAATCTACGGATTAATATATACTCTACGGGTCTTGGGTAATTTCTAATTATTTAATTTGTGTGAAACAATAAATGTATATATAAGCATAACAATAGTTATCGCAAAAATAACTATGAGGTTAGTCTAACCCTACACGGAGTTGAAAAAATAGGGCATATTTTAACTAAATAAAAGTAATATATTATAAATAACAATAATATTCATTATTGTTATACAATAATATACAAGTCCAAGTAATGCTATTAATTAATGCAACTTATATTTTGCTTGAGTTTTAGAATAGTATTTTAGTAGATATTTATGCGTTAATATTTGGCCTCTTAATATTCTTCCTCGTATTTTAAACTCCTTGATTTATTAACCAAGGAGTTGGTTTATTCCTTGGTTTAATAAATAACCTTAAGACGACGGGTAGAGAACTAGCTGCGATAATGACCGCATAGAGAGTTCATTGCCTTGCAGGTAAATATTTACTCTACACTCTGCGGATTTATATATAATCTACGGATTAATATATACTCAACGGGTCTTGGGTAATTTCTAATTATTTAATTTGTGTGAAACAATAAATGTATATATAAGCATGACAATAGTTATCGCAAAAATAACTATGAGGTTAGCCTAACCCTACACGGAGTTGAAAAAATAGGGCATATTTTAACTAAATAAAAGCACTATATTATAAATAACAATAATATATATTATTGTTATACAATAATATACAAGTGCATTTAAAATAATGCAATTAATTAATGCAACTTATATTTTGCTTGAGTTTTAGAATACTATTTTAGTAGATGCTTATGCGTTAATATTTGGCCTCTTAATGTTGTTCCTCGTAATTTAAACACCTTGGTTTATTTTTCTAATCTATAGTGCTTTCCCCTTAATACTAACCTTAAAAAGGTTTGGTTTAAGGACGAATTATCGTCTGCCTTTTCTGTTAGGAATATCTAATTTTTTTTAAATCAAATCTCTAAATGTATTTAAATTTTAATCGTATTTGTCACGGACTTTTATTTTGGTGGTGTATTAATAAAGGGAAATTTGGTTGTGTGTAGATGTGAGATAATTTTGCATTTTTGGTGTGTATGAATATAATAGTATGGTGATTTTTTAGTGGGTTTTATGCTATTTATAATAATTTATTAGAAGACATCACGTAATTTATTACTTCTTGTATGTATGTTCTTAATTTCTGAGAATTTGTCAGGGTCTATGTATAGAACGGTCTCCGAGAGTGTTGCTCGAGCTTAAAAAAGAGTTTTAATTTAAGTTGGTGGGTCACAACTCCCTCGATGCCACTTAATTACAACAGTTTTGTCTTAATTCAGTTTAATTTTAATTTTAATTTTATGCTATATCTCAACATTTTCTTTAATTTTATGCTATATGAGCTGCAGTGCGCCATTAAATATTCTTAATAGTCCCTCTTTAAAGTCAACCCCCCTTTTTTATATATGAATTGTGTATTATATATATATATATATATATATATATATATATATATATATATATATATATATATATATATATATATATATATATATGTATATATGTATATATATGTATATATATACATATATGTATATATGTATATATATATATATAGTATATATACATATATGTGTATATATATATATGTAGATATATGCATATATGTGCATATATATATATATATATATATATGTATGTATGTATATATACATACATATATATGCATACACACACACACACACACACACACACACACACACACATATATATATATATATATATATATATATACTCACATATATATGTGTGTGTGTGTATAGAGAGAGAGAGGGGGAGAGAGATAGACAGAGAGGTTAAAGTTATATATACGTGTATAATTTTGTTTAAAACCGTAATATTTGCCGAAAATGTATTTACACATTTGAAATAAAATATTTATTTTAACCATTGTTAATTTTAAAATGTCTCAAAATGCAATCATAAATACATGAACTAGAATTTCCATTGAAAGAATAATAACAAAGTTAATAAAAAAATTTTAAAAAATATTATACACCTACATTCATTTATATATAACATATATATTATATTTGTCTAAGAGTGAACTTAAATATTATGTGCTAAAATCGGAAGAAATAGTTAATAATAGAAAAATCTTCCATGCACAAATTAAAGTTATATTTAAAAATCATCTTAAGTTCCTGTGCGCTACTTGTTCCACTCGCTGACTGTGAAATAAAAAAGAATACAATCTTAAATAAAAACATATCGGTGATTTTGTCTCACTATAATGAAGTTATACAATGACTTATATATCTCTAAAGGCATGCAGACCCTGACCTTGAAATCTCCTTCACCACAGAATGATTATTCTATGCGTGACTGGTCACTGGTCATTTTTAGGACAGTAGAACAACGAATATTTATAGTGCTGTTTGTCTGTAAAAGCATTGATATCTAATCAGATATTTTTAAGCACGGTGGCATTTAACCATGAAATCATGGCAACTGCTCATAATTTAGTTAAAATCTTTATGCCCTAGAATTTGTTTGTTTACCATTTGTAAAAGTCAGATCTCCACGTCCGGAAACGGTACAGAATATTTAGCATTGCATATAGTTCTTTAATCATTAGATGAAATTGCACAGCAAAACAAAGAACAATACAGGGTGCAATACTTGTACACTTTTAAGCAGATGAACTAATGATAAAAATTTATATAATTAGAGTCATTTGTATTGTTTATGTCTGGCGGAGCTAATCATCTCACAAACACATTAAGCATAGAATGGGATACCTAAATGTTTTGTTTCAACCTAATTGCTAGGAAATTATATAAAAAATATCAATACAAATGAAGCTCTTTAGTAGATATTCATCATTAATAAAACGCACGTTCTTAACACATTGTTGACCGGCAATTTTTCTGAAAATTTATCTCATCTCACCGGCTATTAGCAAATCGGATAATCAGATAAAACATCCTAGTATAATTCATTGAAAGATTCTTCATTACATATATATATATATATTATATATGTAATTATTATATTTCATTCTTCATATATATATATGCATATACAAATATGTATGTATATATATGTATATGTATAATATGTATAATATATATATATATATAATATATATATATATGTGTGTATATATATATATATGCATATATATATGCATATATATACATGCATATATACATATGTATATATATGTATAAATGTATATAATATATATATATATATATATATATATATGCATATACATACATGCATATATACATATGTATATATATGCATATACATACATGCATATATACATATGTATATATACGTATAAATGTATATATATATATATATATATATATATATATATTTATATATATATATATATATATATATATATATATATATATATATGTATATATATATATATATATACATATATATATATATATATATATATAGATGTATAAATATATTATATATATATATATATATATATATATATATATATATATATATATATGTATATATATTATATATATATACATATATATATAGATGTATAAATATATTATATATTTATATATATATATATATATATATATATATATATATATATATATATATATATATATCTATATATGTATATATATACATATATGTTTGTATGTATATGTATATATATACATATATATATATATATGTATATGTATATATATATATATATATATATAAATTTATATATATATATATATATATATATACACCTATGTTTATGTATATATATTATATGTTTTTCATGATTCAATATACTGCTTGGCACTTTCGGTTTTATCCAAAATCATGTCAATTTTTTATTACAAATGTTTTAGCAGTTATTACGGTAATTATAGACAAGCATAAAACATCATTTCTTGTATATAATAGTATAGATATATTTTCATAGAACCAGTATAGTTAAAACCATACAAAAGATTCAATATACAGCTTAACAAGAAAAATATATTTCTACTATTACTCTATATGGAAAAAAATGACTTAAGATGACTAGACAGTCGGTTAGACTTTATATCAATTACCCACGTGTTTCGACGCCAGTCTCCAATCTCTTAAGGCAAGGTTATTTCTTTAACAATGTACTCTTTGTAAAGGGTTGAGAGAGATTTGCAGAGACTAAAAATATACCGGCGCCTGTGTATCTCCAAACAAACATTTATCTTTTACAGATCTTCACGACAGATAAGGGCAAGCTGTACATATTAATTCTGAATTGTAGATTTCAGTGTATTGATCTTACATTTTTATCTTAAATAAATCGATAGAGATAAATAAAATAAATAGATATCTTCACTATATAAGATTAAATATCTGATAAAGAATTGATTTGAAAAATACAGGGTATCTGCCAAAATAAAATTTTTCAAATCCATGACTTTTCATGACTTTCTCTGATTTAGCAGATCATTTTCCATGACTTTCAAAAACTTTCGTTAAAGTATATATGAATAAAACGTCTGATGTACATACAAATAAAATATATGCTTTTAGAGAAATTACAGGAATTTTATCATAAAAAAAACTATAAACTTACTTTATAAGTGTTAATAAACTCACATACATAAAAGTAAATTGTTGTATCTACATACCTAAGTTTAATCATATAGCAATTTTTCAATCAAAATGTTTCCAATTTGAATTCAGGGTACTTTGGTATTATCCAGGTGACCATGAATAATAGACAAATATAACCCTATAACATTTATATACAATATCCCTAGAGATAAACTTATATTTTGTGCAAAAATCTTAACTAATTTTTATTAAAAAATAATTATTATTATATTAATAAAATTTTAATCTACAATTTAAGAAAAAACCAGAATAATATACATTTACCCACCCATTAAGCTTTCTTGCTTTGAGTTTCCTTGGTGAACAAATTTTACTTGGTCAATAGGATAATACATAAATACCAAACTCAGTAACTTCAGCCAAATGACAAATAAAAACAGAATTAAACAATTCAATGCATTTTTTTAATCGGTAGTTGAGCGGATCCATGACTTTCCATGACTTTTACTCATTTTACTAGAAAAATCAAGACTTTCCATGACAAAATAATACATCGTCTAAATCCATGATTTTCCCTGACTTTCCAGGTGCGCGGAAACCATGAAAATATTAAGGATTAGCATATAGCCCGTCATATGACGGGATCAGTAAAATTTTTAATATTCCAGAATTGTAAAGTTCCCTATGAAACAGGTAAAAAAATGGTTTGTTTTTTGGCTGAGAATTATGTTGCAAAAAAAAAATAATCGAGGATTAATTTAAAATTATCACATCTATTATTTAAGCCAAATATAAAAGAAAAATTATTTAGGTAATATCTAAGTTCAGTGATAAAACGTATTAATCAGTTAAAAATTAAAAAAATGATTAAATGAGATGGTTAAAGGAATGACGTCATAAAGCTAGAAAAAACTGTTTCTTTTGGACTAGCATATAGCCCGTCATATGACGGGATCAGTAAATTCCAGAATTGTCAAGTTCCCTATGACGCAGGTAAAATATTGATTTGTTTTTTGGATGAGAATTATCTTGCAACAAACAATAATCGAGGATTAATTTTTAATATTTCAGAATTGTAAAGTACCTTACGAGGCAGGCGAAAAAAATGGTTTTTTTTGGCTGATAATTATCTCCTACACGATCAATAATTTGTTTATCTTCATAATCCTCTAAAGTCTCCCGATACTGTGAATGCAGTTCAAAATCAGGTTGAATTCATTTAGTCAAACCATGTGGTTATGTATAAAAACAAACACAGAAACGAACAAACTTCTTAATTTTGAAAGATACAAAACTTAAACGCTAGATATTTATTAGTCCTCAAAATAGATACCTAGACTTTTATGAAAGGAATTTGTTGTTAATACCGGTGATAAAAATTTCATTGCAACAAAAAATTATCGATGATTGAACTTAAAACTATCACATATGTAACTAATATAGTATTTTAGCCACATATAAAAGAAATGTATTTACTTAATATCTAAGTTCAGTGATAAAACGTATTAAATAGTTGAAAATAAGAAATGATTAAATGAGATAGTTAAAGGAATGACGCCATAATGCCAGAAAAAATGGTATTTTTGCATATTTATTATATTTAATCGCCTGTTCTTAACCGGGGAAAATAGGGCTTGAAATAATTGCATTAAATACTCGAAGAGGGGGGGGGGAAGGGGGGATTTTGAACATTTTCGAACTCGCTTTAAATTTTGCTAACCCTAACTAATTTTTCGTTGTGATATGAAGCATATTTATACCAATTTGTTTTAGAATCAGATCGATTGTTTAGGAGAAGTTAAACTTTACTTGCTTTTAATTTTGGTAACCCTAACTCCTCAAGAATACAGTATGAATGCCTCTATCCATTCTAGGTCCATCCTCTTCATAAATTCGAGGACAGACAGACAGATAACTAAGGCTATTATTATATAGGGGATTTGAAAACATTTTTCAAAATAAATAGGTTTGGTTTTGAATGCTAAGATCTACTAATTTGCTTCACTAGGGCTAATGAAACCGGGACCTACTGCTTAGAGAAGATTCAGAACAGCTACGAACATCATGCCATCAGCGAGATTCGAACCTGCGATCTCCGGTATCGAATAGCAGTGATCTACAATTTGTCCAGCGTTCGGCATTCATAATATATAAAATAATGATTTAATAAATATGTCAGATTTTGATAGTATAAAATTTAAAAAATATTTACTTGATTTTGTTTATGATGTAAGTTTATATAAGTTTTATACTCGAAATTCGAAATCTCGAAATCAAAATGTAAGGTTTCTAGTTTAGGTTAAAATTATTTCAAATATTTTTGTTAAATCATAACACAGAACAGTTAGTCCCTTATTGCTTATCTGTAACACAATGATGTAAGTTTATATGAAATTTGATACTTGAAAACCGAAATCTCGGAATCAAATTGAAGGCTTCTAGTTTAAGTTAAAATTATTTCAAATATTTTTGTTAAATCATAACACAGAACAGTTAGTCCCTTATTGCTTATCTGTAACACAATGATGTAAGTTTATATGAAATTTGATACTTGAAAACCGAAATCTCGAAATCAAATTGAAGGCTTCTAGTTTAGGTTAAAATTATTTCAAATATTTTTGTTAAATCATAACACAGAACAGTTAGTCCCTTATTGCTTATCTGTAACACAATGATGTAAGTTTATATGAAATTTGATACTTGAAAACCGAAATCTCGAAATCAAATTGAAGGCTTCTAGTTTAGGTTAAAATTATTTCAAATATTTTTGTTAAATCATAACACAGAACAGTTAGTCCCTTATTGCTTATCTGTAACACAATGATGTAAGTTTATATGAGATTTTATACTCGAGATCAAAATTTAAGGTTTCTAGTTTAGTTTAAAATTATTTTAAATAATTTTGTTAATTTCATAACACAGACCAGCTAGTTCCCTTTAGCTTATCTGTAACACAATGATGTAAGTTTATATGAAATTTTATACTCGAAATCCGTTTATTTCTTAAGTGAACTGCAATCCGTTTACAAAGGAAATGGTGATTCCTCAGTCAATAGTTCAAGGAGTTTGCAACAAACAAGCCACTGTTATGCACTTTAGTGGAGAACATGCACTTGAAAAGTCTGTGATATCCGTACGACTTTATAATTACCGCGATACAAAGATATAGTTCTTCAGAAATAAGAGAAGGTAATTAGTAAAAATATCGATTTATTTTCATTAATTACTAAAAACGCATAGATTTTTTTAATTGTTTGGTGTAACGCGTATTTTTTGTTAATTATAAAGCTCATTTGAAAATGAACAAACAAATTGGACAAAAGAAAGTTGAACAAATATTTGGCAAGTTTCGTAATGTTATCCACTTGAAAATGTTAGGGTTAGAGTAGCGTAGCGTAGGAGGGATAAAGAGGAGACTGCAACAGTCGTTTAATTAGTATTATGGTGCATATAATAAATATATTTTTTTTATTTTGATAGTGGAACTAAAGTTGATTACTATCTGTGAAAAAAATGTTTATCATATTTTACCAGTCTTTGGTTTTTAATAATATATACTATAATTTTTTATTAATTCTTTTCTTTTAGTGATAATACTGCTTGAAGATTATCGTTAAATTATTATCTATGAAAAAAATGATTATTTCACCAGTCCTTGGTTTTTAATAATATTTACTATAATTTTCTATTAACTTTTTCTTCTAGTAATAATACTGCTTGAAGATTATCGTTCAATTATTATCTGTGAAAAGAAAATGTTTATCATATTTCACCAGTCCTTTGTTTTTAATAATATTTACTATAATTTTCAATTAATTTTTTTCTTCTAGTAATAATACTCTGCTTGAAGATTATCGTTCAATTATTATCTGTGAAAAGAAAATGTTTATCATATTTCACCAGTCCTGGGTTTGTAATAATATTTACTATTATTTTTGATTATTTCTTTTCTTCTAGTAATAATACTGCTTGAAAATTATCGTTAAATTATGTGTGAAAAAAAAAAAACGTTTATCATATTTCACCAGTCCGTAGTTTTAAATAATATTTACTATAATATTTGATTAATTCTTTTCTTCTAGTAATAATAATGCTTGAGGATTATAGTTCAATTATTATCTGTGAGAAAAAAAATGTTTATCATATTTCACCATTTTCTCAGTATTTTCCTCAATCTCAAAAATTGTCATTTCTAAGACAATAATATATTTTGTAGGATATGCCAGGCAAATTTGGTATCTACCCCAATAAAAAATTTAGTTTATGCCTTGGTCGGCATAAAATTAAGGCATGCTTGTGCATGAATATGCTGTGGAAAATCATTAATTTAAAAATATTTTAATCTGTAGGTTCAATATCCTTTGCGTAAAATAGCGTAACTAGGCCTTGCAATGTAAAACTTGAAATGGATTCATACGGTGTGTATGTGTCTAAAATATGTTTAGTCGCGCCTACACACTTAGCTGCCGATAGGTATCTTTACCACAAATCATTTCCTCGCCCAGCTGGACTTTTGCCTTCTAACGAAGCCCACA
>CM063499.1:59589453-59591953 GCA_032207245.1 Pardosa pseudoannulata
AAATATAATTACAGGTTTCTATATATAAGTTGCTTTTTATGTATAAACATATATATGTATATACATATATATGCATACATAATACACAAACACACATGTGTGTATGCGTATGTATTCCCAAATGCCAGAAATTTATTTTCGTTAATTATCTATGTTAAACAATTTCAATTGAATATTTTGGTATACTGTATTTTAAAATAAATCATTCGAATTTAATAAATAGGCTCATTATCTAACTAAGACACGTTGAGGTGTAAATAGACAGAGCTGAAACGAAAAAACAGCAAATTAAAAAAAATCACGCACTCAAATGTTAACAGTCTATCATTGTGCAAGCGGCACATTTACCTCAGCAAAAATCACAGAGGGAAGAAAATTGCAATGCGGTGTATCGCAAGCATCCAATTACTTTCCACCCTACATAACATAATGTACTCCGACCCGAAAACAATGCGCATTCTTTAATTTAATAAAACCCTTCCGAGAGTCCGGAAGATTCTTTACTCTAACGCTGCCTGCCCATTCATCCACCATTTGCGTCTCTAATACCCCGAAAAACCACACGTCACGATACTTCCCGCTTCTTCATCTCCTTCCTGCAGGCGATCCTCTGCTGAAGGAACGAAAACAAATCAGCAAAAAGAAAAGACCATCATCACGTCTGGGCATCATCTATCCTTGACCCTTTTTAGAAGTTCCGAGGATCCCTGCACGTGAGGCAAGGCTAAAAATACGGTGGAAGGCTAGCGGGTAGGTTCTTATTTAGGAGATGCCCATATGGTCGTCTGTTGAAAGAATAAAAAATATCTGGAGGAACATCGGTCAGTGCAGTATCCGGCCTCCCCTGACCCGTGACTATCGGGGATTCTTTGTCTTTTTGTAACCAGCTACTTGTGTGACGCTGGTGAATTGCTGATAGGAGATCTGCATTACCAATCTATCAGTGATCTTCTTATAAATTTCTTCTTGGGGCACTATACCATCGCCTCGTTACTAGAACACGGTCCGCATGATCGATTTTTTCAAGTATCTAGACTATTGGAGATGGCACAATTCCAATGTGCAAACACTTAAGATAGCGGGATGAAGACTATAATAACCTTGCTGTTCTCTAGGTTAGTAACAGCATGTTTCCAATTGGTTAAGACTGTTTGAATCGGAGTTTTCTCACAGTCACCCTAGAGATGTAAATATATGTATACAGTAGACGCTCGCTTACACGAAGACTATGAGAGAGGGAGTGATAAATCTTAACACATTGTATGCCGGACACTTACTAGTACGGGTTAGTATAACAACATTGTTTGTGGGCACTAAAAACGGTGTATATAGGAAAACAAAGTCGAATGTTCTTGTCTTTCATTTTTTAATGTAAAAATGTTTATATATAACATAATTTGAAAAAAATTAAAACTACACACTACTCTTTCTATTTGATTTTTCATATTTACGATACTATTATAAATTTATCCACTAAAAATATATTTTTGTTTACAAAATTCTTATGGTTCTCATTTATATATTTCTATTTATATATCAGTTTATATATTCCAATATAAAATACGAAAAGTTGGTTAAAAATTAAATAACTTTCGATCTATTGATATTTAACTGAATAACTAAATTTACGGGCAAAACACCCGCTTCCCGTACAATTCCGCTGCGAAATGTACTCGCACACAATGTGTTAAATGAATGCTTCGCATAAGTGATATCGCTAATATAAGTAAATGCTATCATTAATATAAATGAATACTTTGTGTAAGAGAAATCGTTAATATAAGTGAATGCTTCGTATAAGTAATATCGTTAATGTAAACAAATTCTTCGTATAAATGACATAGTTAATATAAATAAATGATGTCGTTAATATAAATTAATGCTTTGTGTTAGTGATATCGTTAATATAAGTTTATGTTTCGTATAAGTGATATCGTTAATGTAAGTAAATGCTTCGTATAAATGATATCGCTAATATAAGTAAATGCTATCATTAATATAAATGAATACTTTGTGTAAGAGAAATCGTTAATATAAGTGAATGCTTCGTATAAGTAATATCGTTAATGTAAACAAATTCTTCGTATAAATGACATAGTTAATATAAATAAATGATGTCGTTAATATAAATTAATGCTTTGTGTTAGTGATATCGTTAATATAAGTTTATGTTTCGTATAAGTGATATCGTTAATGTAAGTAAATGCTTCGTATAAATGCTATCCTTAATATAAATAAGGAATATTTTGTGAAAGAGATATCGTTAATGTAAGTGAATACTTCATATAAATGATATCTTTAATATAAATAAATTTCATCGTTAATTAAAAAGGAATGCTTTGTGTAAGGGATATCGTTAATATAAGTATAAATATATATATATATATATATATATATATATATATATATATATATATATATATACATTCATATTTATACATATATAAACACACACACACATATATATATTATATACATATGCATATGTATAGATATATAT
>CM063499.1:59596953-59634453 GCA_032207245.1 Pardosa pseudoannulata
ACACATAATTTCTTTCCAGTAGATTACTGACCATTGTCGTTTTCTGGTTTTGGTTTTGGAGTGCTACTGTCTACTTTTTGCAACATGAGGGCTAATGAGACCGGTACCTACTACTTAATGCCGATTCCGAACGGCTACGAACATCCCTGCCATAATGGGATTCGAATCTACGAACTCCAATTTCGAAGGCCAGCACCTGATCATTGTGGAATTTTGGACAATGAAAGAGCTAATACTCTGGCTAAAAATGGAGCCTTGATAGATAAATTTATATTTACCTTTTATACAACTGTAACAAGTAAGTGTAGACTGTGGCTTATTTTATATGCGCCCTCTATAGGGTATAGCAAGAAAGAACTGAGTTCGAGGTTTGCTGTCGACCGGTATGGTAGTGTACTGTTGAATTTTCCGTACACAAAAAATAACTCATAATTCGTTCAAAAAATAATGAATATATTTTAACTGATATATTTTTTAGTAAATTCAGATTTTATTAGCTCCAAGCAAGCTGGTATGAAACCCTATCTAGAAGTTTTTGCCTAAAACGTACCTTAAAATTTGTAAGGAATACCCTTAAATTCGATGACACGAGAGGTTCTACAGTAAACACTCCCAATTTTTTAATTATTGGGGTAATCCCAAAATATGATTAGATGAATGGGATATTTCATTTTATTTACATTTTAATATAAACACCAGACGAATCTTTGATTTGGTTTATATGACAAGCGAGCTCATGCCGCGTGAAAAAAAAATTAATAATTCTTGCTGTCTGACATGCTTCAAGCTTGGAGAATAGTCAGATACGCGAAGCAATGGGATTTTGCTTTTATGCTCAAACAGTAAAATTACAATACAGGGACAGAGGCATTCTCTTAAAAAAATACCAAAATAGTAATCTCAATGTAACCAAATCACTAAACAGCATTTTTTCTTTTTTACACTTTAAGTTAAACATCAGATGAATTATTAATTTGGTTTGTAAGACATGTATGCTTATCATAGTATAAAAAATGATTTCTTCTTTTTGACATGTTTCAAATGGCTTGCAGCATAATCAAATTTTAGAAATAACGTGATTTTACTTTTATGCTCAAAAAGTAAAATTACAATGGACAGATGCTTTCTTCTAAAAAAAGCAAGGTTGTAATCTTAAAACATAACCTAATCACTCAACAGCATTTTTTTTTCATGGACACTTTAAGTTAAACATCATATGAATTATTAATTTGGTTTGTAGTATATGTATGCTTATCATAGCATAAAAAAGTGAAATCTTCTTTTTGACATGTTTCAAATGACGTACAGCATAATCAAACTTTAGAAATTAGAGGATTTTGCTTTTATGCTCAAAAAGTAAAATTGCAATATAGGTATAGAGCCATTATCTTAAAAAATACCAAAATAGTAATCTCAATGTAACCAAATCACTAAACAGCATTTGTTCTTTGACATTTTAAGTTAAACATCAGATGAATTATTAATTTGGTTTGTAAGACATGTATGGTTATCAAAGCATGAAAAAAAGTGATTCCTTCTTTTTTGCATATTTGAAATGGCTTGCAGCATAACCGAATTCTAGAAATAAGGTGATTTTGCTTTTATGTTCAAAAAGTAACATTACAATAGATAGATGCTTTCTTTAAAAAAAATAACCAGATTGTAATCTTAAAATATAACCTGATCACTCAACAGCATTTTTTTCATTCACTCTTTAAGTTAAACATCAGATGAATTATTAATTTAGTTTGCAAGACACAAGTGTTCTTGTCATAGCATGAAAAAAGTTAGCGGTTCTTGCTCTCTGACACGATTCAAACAGCTTGTTTCATATTCAGATACGAGAAACAATGTGACTTTGCTTTATGTTCAAAAAGTAAAGTTACAATACAGGTACAGAGGCATTCTCTTAAAAAAATACCAAAATAGTAATCTCAATGTAACCAAATCACTAAACAGCATTTTTTCTTTTTTACACTTTAAGTTAAACATCAGATGAATTATTAATTTGTTTTGTAAGACATGTATGCTTATCATAGCATAAAAAAATGATTTCTTCTTTTTGACATGTTTCAAATGACTTGCAGCATAATCAAATATTAGAAATAATGTGATTTTGCTTTTATGCTCAAAAAGTAAAATTACAATAGACAGATGGTTTCTTTAAAAAAAATAGCAAGGTTGTAATCTTAAAACATAACCTAATCACTCAACAGCATTTTTGTTCATTGACACTTTAAGTTAAACATCAGATGAATTATTAATTTAGTTTGCAAGACACAAGTGTTCTTGTCATAGCATGAAAAAAGTTAGCGGTTCTTGCTCTCTGACACGATTCAAACAGCTTGTTTCATATTCAGATACGAGAAACAATGTGACTTTGCTTTATGTTCAAAAAGTAAAGTTACAATACAGGTACAGAGCCATTTTCTTAAAAAATACCAAAATAGTAATCTCAACGTAACCAAATCACTAAACAGCATTTTTCTGTGATACTTAAAGTTAAACATCAGATGAATTATTAATTTGGTTTGTAAGACATGTATGCTTATTACAGCATGAAAAAAAGTGATTTCTTCTTTTTGACATTTTCAAATGACTTGCAGTATAATCAAATATTAGAAATAAGGGTATTTTGCTTTTATGCTCATAAAGTAAAATTACAATAGACAAATGCTTTCTTTAAAAAAAATAGCAAGGTTGTAATCTTAAAATATAACCTGATCACTCAACAGCATTTTTTTCATTCACTCTTTAAGTTAAACATCATATGAATTATTAATTTAGTTTGAAAGACACAAGTGTTCTTGTCATAGCACGAAAAAAGTAGTAATTATTGCTGTTTGACATGTTTCAAATGGCTTGCAGCATAATCAGATAGGGAAAGAATGTGATTTTGATTTTGTGTTGAGAAAGTGAAATTATAATTCAGAAAGAGGTGTAGTTTTTAAGAAGAAATTAATGTAAAAGAATAAAGAAACACACTTGAAAACATGCATTTGTATGCAGGAATGTTCTTACATTGACCCAAAAATCTGAATTCCGGCAAACTGAAGTTTACGTGCCCTTTATGTGGCCTCTATCAGTCAGCACAATATACAAATACGAATATTAATGCGATAGATCAAGTCGTTCATTACAATAGAATTTCGATCATTTCTAATTTCCTTCTTTGTTCTAAGGTTATTGTATTCAAAACAGCAATCGGAGGTGCAATAGGTATTATAAACCAAACACAATCTGGTCTTTAACTCTTTACTTCTCTCTAATACAATGTCATTATAAAGAAATATTCCTCGTTATAATGAATGTGACGTCATACTTATTTATAAAAATACTAGTTTTGTAAATTTTAAATCCATGTTACGTAATCCGAAATAATTTACAGGTTTCAGTTATAAGATACTAATGCATTTCACTTTTAATTAATGACACACACACACACACACACACACACACACACACATATATATATATATATATATATATATATATATATATATATATATATATATATATATATATATATATAATTTTAGAAATAGGGTCAAACACTTTTAATAAATTTCTGAATATAGGATTTTCTACACAAAAATACTAATAAATTGTATACCAGTTATTACAGTTTAAAGTGTCTTTTTGAAGTGAAAATAAATGATAGAGATTTTTCTATCCACGTCCGTTTTAAAATTACTATTGATCAAATTAGGAAAAAAAACTATTGAGAAAAATGATATTTTTTATATTTTTTATCGTTTACTGTATTTAATCTGAATTTCAAAATATAGCATGTTTTATCTAGAACGATGTATAAACTGCAGTACTATTACAGTGTAAAGTGTCTTTTTGAAGTGAAAATAAATGATAGAGATTTTTCTATCCACGTCCGTTTTAAAATTATTATTATCAACTAGGAAAAAATTATTAGAAAATGATTATTTTTTTAAATTTTATAATCGTTTACTGTATTTAATCTGAATTTTAAATTATAGCATGTTTTATCTAGAACGATGTAACGTCAAACTGCATCTGCCTGGAAATCTGAGCAGGGTAAAGTGTCTTTTTGAAGTGAAAATACATGATAGGGATTTTTTTTCTATCACGTACACTCTAAAATTATTATTAGCAACTAGGAAAAAACTATTAGAAAATGTTTGTTTTTTAAATTTTATTATCTTTTACTGTATTTAATCTTAATTTTAAATTATAGCATGTTTTATCTAGAACGATGTAACGTCAAACTGCATCTGCCTGGAAACTAAATCTAAGCAGTGTAAAGTGTCTTTTTCAAGTGAAAATTAATGATAGAGATTTTTTTTTTATCCATGACCGCTCTAAAATTATTATTATCCACTAGAAAAAAATGATTAGAAAATGATTATTTTTTAAAATTTTATTATCTTTTACTGTATTTAATCTTAATTTTAAATTATAGCATGTTTTATCTAGAACGATGTAACGTCAAACTGCATCTGTCTGGAAACTAAATCTAAGCAGTGTAAAGTGTCTTTTTGAAGTGAAAAAAATGAGAGGGATTTTTTTATCCACGTACGCTGTAAAATTATTATTAGCAACTAGGAAAAAATAATTAGAAAATGATTATTTTTCCTAATTTTATAATCGTTTACTGTATTTAATCTTAATTTTAAATTATAACATGTTTTATCTAAAACGATGTAATGTAAAAATGCATCTGCCCGGAAACTAAATCTAAGCAATGTAAAGTGTCTTTTGAAGTGAAAATAAAAAAACCGGAATATATTTTTTCCACTTACACTCTAAAACTGTTATTAGCAACAAGTTATAAAGATCATATAAAAAATAATTTTTTTCTTTTTATCTCAATACTTAAATGTATTATAAATGTCAAGATTAGCTCAATGTGTCTCAAAGATACCTCTGAATACCATTTATAAATGATCTAATTGGGATTAATTAAGTTTTTTGTTTTCCCTAACAATGTGAGTTCTTAGACAGTTAACAAAGATTATGATATGTGATCAACTGCTTTCCCAAACCGGATACGTATCATCAGCCTACATCAGCTTTCCTGTCAGATTTTTCTCGTCTTTAAACTGTTTCTGAAAAATCAACACACCTTCAGTCCTCTAATTAACGCTCTAAACATATCAACTTTTCATTTAATGAGCAAAGTAGATGTATGTCAGGAGGACTAGAAGCGGAAATTGCTTTTGAACTAAGTTATCTTCTGTGGAGGAGGAAACAGGATTCTTCGTGGGTCAAACTCTACAGGTTTCAAGAGGGATTCAAACGAGACAGGCCTCTGCAGGTGTACATGAGAATATATTAAGGAAAACCATCTCAAAGGAAAGGTTAAGGGCGAACAATTTGACGCTTAAAATATAAAGAAAAATACTTTGCTCGTAGCATAAGGTTGTGATAACTCTTTTAAACCTTGAGGTAACCAACGACATTCAAATTATAGTTTAACAGATTCAACAGGCAACTCTCAGAAGATAGGAATTTGCTAGTTTAGGGCTCATACTCGATTTTCAAAATAAACATTGAGAAGTTTTCCATAAATTAGAAATAATTTCGAAAGATTATTCATAAATAAATACTAAACAGCTGGTATAAAATCATGAATAATTAAGAAAATAAATAACTATTATTGTTTAAATTATAATGAAAAAAAAACGAGAATATTCTTATATTGAATAATTCCAATTCATTATAATTTTCAAGGAATTACTCGTGCTTAGTTATTATTATTATTGTTACAGACACATAAGTAAACGATTTCAGTTTTCGAAAAATTATTTATAAATAAATCGTAAACAGCTAGTATAAATTCGTGCATAATTTAGAAAATAAATAATTATTTTTGTTTAAATTATTATGAAAAAAAAACCGAGAATATTCTTATATTGAATAATAACAATTCATTGTAATTTTCAAGGAATTACTCGTGCTGGGTCATTGTTATTATTGTTACAGATTCATAAGTAAAAGGTTTTGACTTCACTATCAGATTATTAAAATACAATAAACATTATTAGTAGCTTAGGATTCATACTCGATTTTGAAAATAAAAATGCAGACGTTTTCCATAAATTAGAAACAATTTCAGTTTTAAAAGATTATTCATAAATAAATACTAAACAGTTAGAATAAATTCTCGCATAATTTAGAAAATAAATGATTATTTTTGTTTAAATTAATATGAAAAAAACGAGAATAATCTTATATTGAATAATCACAATAAATTATATTTTTCAAGGAATTATTCATGATGAGTCATTATTATTAGTGTTAAAGACACAGAAGTAAAAGGTTTTGACTTTACTAATCAGATTATCAAAATACAATAAACATTATTAGTAGCTTAGGATTCATACTCGATTTTGAAAATAAAAATGCAGATGTTTTTCATAAATTAGAAACAATTCAAGTTTTTGAAAGATTATTCATAAATAAATACTAAACAGCTACTATAAATTCGTGTATAATTTAGAAAATAAATAATTATTTTTGTTTAAATTAATATGAAAAAAACGAGAATATTCTTATATTGAATAATCGCTATTCATTATAATTTTCTAGGAATTACTCTTGCTAAGTCAGTCATTATTATTATTGTTAAAGACACAGAAGTAAAAGGTTTTGACTTTACTATCAGATTACCAAAATACAATAAACATTATTAGTAGCTTAGGATTCATACTCGATTTTGAAAAAAAAATGCAGAAGTTTTCCATAAATTAGAAACAATTTCAGTTTTAAAAGATTATTCATAAATAAATACTAAACAGCTACTATAAATTCGTGTATAATTAAAAAAGTATATAACTATCATTGGTTAAATTATAATGAAAAAAAGAGGATATTCTTATATTGAATAATCACAATTAATTATAATTTTCAAGGAATTACTCGTGCTAAGTCATTATTATTATTGTTACAGACACATAAGTAAAAGGTTTTGATTTTTCTATCAAATTATCAAAATACAATAAACATTATTAGTATCTTAGGATTCATACTCGATTTTGAAAATAAAAATGCAGAAGTTTTCCATAAATTAGAAACAATTTCAGTTTTAGAAGATTATTCATAAATAAATACCAAACAGCTAATATAAATTCGTGCATAATTTAGAAAATAAATAATTATTTTTGTTTAAATTAATATGAAAAAAACGAGAATATTCTTATATTGAATAATCATAGTTAATTATAATTTTCAAGGAATTACTCGTGCTGACTTATTATTATTGTTACAAACACATAAGTAAAAGGTTTTGGCTTTACTAATCAGATTATCAAAATACAATAAACATTATTAGTAGCTTAGGATTCATACTCGATTTTGAAAATAAAAATGCAGAAGTTTTCCATAAATTAGAAACATCTTCAGTTTTTGAAAGATTATTTATAAATAAATACTAAACAGTTATTATAAATTCATGCATAATTAAGAAAGTAAATAACTATTATTGTTTAAATTATAATGAAAAAACGAGAATATTCTTATATTGAATAATCATAATTAATTATAATTTTCAAGGAATTACTCTTGCTGAGTCATTATTATTATTGTTACAGACACATAAGTAAAAGGTTTTGACTTTACTATCAGATTATCAAAATACAATAAACATTATTAGTAGCTTAGGATTCATACTCGATTTTGAAAATAAAAATGCAGAAGTTTTCCATAAATTAGAAACAATTTCAGTTTTAAAAGATTATTCATAAATAAATACTAAACAGCTAGCATAAATTCTTGCATAATTTAGAAAGTAATTAACTATTATTGTTTAAATTATAATGAAAAAACGAGAATATTCTTATATTGAATAATCATAATTAATTATAATTTTCAAGGAATTACTCTTGCTGAGTCAGTATTATTATTATTATTAAAGACACAGAAGTAAAATGTTTTGACTTTCCTATCAGATTATCAAAATACATATATTATTAGTTAAATAAATATCACTGATTATTTGACAGGGTATTATTTTAAAGGGTTATAAATTTGCTACAAGGATTGCTACAATATATATTTACTTATTCCTTTTCTAGAATCAATCGACATGTTAATCGTATTGAGATTGCTTTTAAACTACACCAACCAACGACTCAAACTACTTTAAGGATGCTTTATTTAAATCGAAAGAATTTAAAATAGCAAGAAGCTTATTTTTGGAATTCCTAATGTTGTATTTACTACTTACATATCCTACTTCTTTACTACTGCCTGAAGTGATTTCGTAAATAGTCGGATCAAAACATCTAAAACATCCTGCAACTTCTTCAGCAAAAAAATAGATATTATGGATAAACGTCGAAACCAATTACCGTTATGTATAACGATATCTAAAAAGAAGTTTTTATGATATAGCCAAATAAAGACTGTTTTTAACCAAAACTTAAAAACCATGTACAAAATTAATATTTTGGAGGATAACTTAATTAGTATTACTTTGTTTAACTTTATTAGAAATTATTCTAGCATCTTCCAGTTGATTAGAAAGTAAAATTTTAGGGTAAAACAAATATTATCATGGCGAGACAATATTGTTCAATTTTTCTAATTTTACATATCAAACAACTGGTTGTAAAAGACAGAATTAATTTTCCTTTGAATTAATTTTAAGTCCGAGTAGTGCAAATATTACTACTAGAAAAATGTAGTAAATTAAATATCTAATGTATTACGTAACCGAATAATATACATTAATAAATATGCATAATAAAATTCCGATTTAATTTCTATTAAATAGTATAATATTTCATTCTGATAGGACAATACTTAGAATCCTTTGAATTATTTTTAAGTCAGAGTAGTGCACATATTACTACTAGAAAAATGTAGTAAATAAAATATCTAATGTATTACGTAACCGAATAATATACATTACTAAATATGCATAATAAAATTCCGATTTAATTTCTATTAAATAGTTTAATATTTCATTCTGATAGGACATTACTAAGAATCCTTTGAATTATTTTTTAAGTCAGAGTAGTGCACATATTACTACTAGAAAAATGTAGTAAATAAAATATCTAATGTATTACGTAACCGAATAATATACATTAATAAATATGCATAATAAAATTCCGATTTAATTTCTATTAAATAGTTTAATATTTCATTCTGATAGGACATTACTAAGAATCATTTAAATTATTTTTAAGTCAGAGTTGTGCACATATTACTACTAGAAAAATGTAGCAAATAAAATATCTAATGTATCATGTAACCGAATAATATACATTAATAAATATGCATAATAAAATTCCCATTTAATTTCTGTTAAATAATTTAATATTTCATTCTGATAGGATACCAGTATATGAAAAAAAAGTTTGAAAAATACAAAATCTTCTTTGCAAAAGTTACAAATATTTCACATATGCCACGGCTTACGCGAAAACATTCACTTCATATATCATCAAGCACAGTTTTTTAAAATTTATCTTCCAAGCCTTCAATGAGATAAAAATAAAACGTACGGGTTCTTGATTTCAATTTTTTATTTCATTAAGATGAGTTTCAGACATAATAAGTCAGAGTTTCACTCTTTTTGTGCTTAACCCCTTCCCAGTTTTGTCCGTATCTTGTACGTGCACTGTGTGCGGGACACTATTGATTTGCCCGTACGGCGTACGGGCATTCTTATTTCTCTCTTGCTTATACTGACAATACGTTTTCTATTTTTAATTCGTCTGATGAATATTAATGATTGTTTGCTTTTTACTGTACCTTTCGATCTTTTTTCGTATGTTTTGTATCAATAGATGCATTTTTACTTTTCAGTGCTAAACGTTTTAATTATATTTTGCTAATCACTTAATAATTATATCCATGTGATCTATTGTTACTTTAAAATAACAATTGATTCAGTTTGTATGAAAATAATTTCTTGTGATTCGAACTGCAACTCGAAATCAGAGTCTGAAATATCTGTAAGTGAATCATATAGTATTAAGAATTTACTAGGTGGCTTCGATACAGGTGATTTTAATAACAGTACAGATACCTTCAGTCAAGCAAGGCAATCTTCTGAAAAATAATTGCCACAATATTCAAATCGATAAAGAAAAAGGATAAGTATATGTAACTGTAATCGGAAAAAAATTAAAGTAATTGCATTTTCTTATATTTACAAATGTAAATATAATTCCTGTTTGGCTGTTTTTTGACCGAATTCTGAAAAAAAAGAAGCTGTTAAAGGGTTAATATCATATTTTGTGCACATATTACAACTAGAAAAATGTGGTAAATGAAATATCTAATGTATCACGAAACTGGTTAATCAATGGAATAATATACATTAATAAATATGCATAACAAAGTTCCGATTTAATTTCTATAAAACAGTTTAATATTTTATTCTGATAGGATACCAGTATATGTAAAAAAAGTTTGAAAAATACAAAAACGTCTTCGCAAAAGTTACAAATATTGCGCATATGCCGTGCCTTACGCGAAAACATTCACTTCATATATCATCAAGCACATTTTTTAAAATTTATCTTCCAAGCCTTCAATGAGATAAAAATAAAACGTACGGGTTCTTGCTTTCAATTCTTTATTTCATTAGGATGAGTTAGATTAGAATATTCCGTTTCATATAACAGCATCTTGTTACGAAATACGGCTTATGAAAAAAAAGCCTCATCGAGTCAGGCTTAATGGAACCAACAGCATTACATTTCTCGCACTTTCTATACCGATTTAGAGGGAATATAAATCAATGATTTTACACAGATACTTATGTTTTAAAAACTTCTTTTTAGAGCTAATATTTCTAAATTATCTTTTTGTGTTTTAATAACCATAATATTAACAATTTTGTTCTACTAGCATTTCTTTTCTAATCAGATATATTACTACTCTAGCAGATGTTTTGTCAGAGATAGTGTTCTCATTCTAGCAGATGTTTCTAGTTAATTGATGAGGTTATTTTTGTTTTCACTGAACACTCATTGCAATGCTCTAGGTCAGTGGTGCCCAAACTTTTTTCTACTGCGACCCCTTTTGCAGAAAGAAAATTTTTGGTGATCCCTTGAGATAAATGTTCAGAAATACGATGTAGATTTCGCACATTTCTTTCGTTTCATAGAATACAAATATCATTATATTTGACTCATATTAATGTTATTTATAATTTTAAGAAAATACATTTTGTATAACACAAAAATCAGTAAATTGCCCTTTAATGAGATGTATGTGGTTGCAAGTTTCTAATTATCTCATCGATGTTTGGATGTATGTTGCTAATTGCAATTTACATATCATCTTTAGGGTTTAAACGTGAGCGGTATTTAGTTTTTATTGAAATTAGTTTGCTAAATCCAGTTTCACATAAATACGTTGATGCAAATTGTATTAACACTCTGATGGCATTCTTGCATAAAACGGGATATTGTTTTTCCCTGGATAGCCAAAATTTTTGGCAAGGCTGAGTCTTAAATTGATTTTGAAGAGTATAATCACTAATTAGATCTATAAATTGCTCTTTTTCACTAATTTGAAGAGTTGAACTGCATATGTCAAAGGAAAATGGATCACGAATCCAACAGGATCGTTTTCAGGAAAATCCTCGAATCTTCTCGAAAAATTTTTCTTTAACTTTTCAGTGATGGTGCTTTACTCTTTATATGTACACTGTATGGTATGCAGCGCGCAGGGATAATGCATTTAATAAAAATTTGGCGACTCCAAAAAAACTTCTGTCGACCCCCACAGGGGTCGCGACCCCTCTAGTCCATGTAAAATCTATTGGCGCTTCAAGGTCACACTTTCTCGTTTCTCCAGTCATCGGTTACTATGGTAGCGACCAAGAAGCCTGTGCATTCACACTTATTTTCAGCACTTCAGTTGAGGATTTGATTCCAATACGTTCAGACGACTTGCTTTATTATTATAAGCAAAGTCAAAATTTTCAGTTGTGTATGAATGCGTTAACTATTTACATAAAGAAAAGTTTAACAATATGTATAAAATGGTTATAAGAAATCACCGATATTTTGGTAAAAATACAAAAATTCATTTTAATTTAGAATTCTTACTAAAACATTAGGAATCTACCTTCTAAAGAAATTTTCACTTTCTAAAAATGTGTCAACAGACCATAAATCTTTAAATACATAATAAAATTATACAAAATATTGTTATTGCATTAAGACCTCTTTCAATTCTTGTAAAATCATAAAATAATTAATACAGTACAATTTTGGAATAGAAACTTTACTATGGTCCACATAACTTCATAATATACTTATTAACATACAACTTAAATTTAAGGAATTTCAAAACTACATTCTATTAAAAAAATTATTAAGAAATACTTTTCATATTTAGATTAAAAGAATCATACAAATATAAAGAAAAATAGTGAGAAATTATAACTAATTACTCATTAAAATTAGCGAAATATTCAATCATCTTAATGATATTATATCTGTAAATAATGCAACTGTGTGTGAAAAAAAAATTAGATTTACTTTTTCAGTAGAATTTTTTAAATCTTACGGATTAGAATATAACATACAATTTTTGAATTGTAATTTTATGAAATAGGATTATATCTTAAATTTATGAACTTAGAAACAGGTCTGAAATGACTCATAAAATTTTGTGTAAAGTATTAAGTATTCTTCAAAGTGTAGTCTAAATAAACATACTTTCATCATGCACGGAGAGCCCACACGATGCATGACACCCCTTAACACAGTGGGAAAAAAGAGTAAAGTCATTCCCCAACTGTCGTTACCATAGTTACAGTTGGTCATCGGGGAAAAAACAGTGACCTTGAAGTGCCTAGTGAGTTTACACAGAGTATAGTTTGCGCACGACTGTTCTAGGTCAGTGGTCGGCAAAGTGCGGCTCCATAGCCTCATGTGGCTCTTTGGCTTCCTTAAGTGCTGCTCTAGCACAAATATCCACCAATAATATTTTCATTTTAAAAAAAACTTGGTTAGAAAAAATTATTCGGTTGAATTTTGCATTTTATTCTTAAAGTTTTCGACTGACCTTTGTTGTGCAATTTTGCAAATACCTATGCAACAAAAATAAACCAAAAATATGAAAATTTTCTATCAAAAATAAAGAAGAAAAATTGTTAATAGATGAATGCTTATTCATAAATGTCATTAATATTTCGATCACTCTGCATTTAATACAAAAATAATTATTACGGTTTAGGGTTTAGAGAAATTGCAAAATATAATAAATCCAGCTCATTTTATATTACTATTCTTTTTAAAAATTTACTCTTTCAGTGGATGGAAGAAATCTCAATTACTGTACCAAGGTGCAAATTAGTTTTTCGAAAGCAAAATTAGTAAAATAAAAAGTGTAATTAGAAAAATTAAAGTCAATCTAATATTAAATTCTTTAAATAATTTTTTAAAACTAAATTAATTAATAATCTTATCTTAAAAAATGGAATTTTTACTGCTATTATTCGGTTGAATTTTGCATTCTTTTGTTGCAGTTTTCGACTGACATTTGTTGTGCAATTTTGCAAATACCTACGCAAGAAAAATAAACCAAAAATATGAAAATTTTCTATCAAAAATAAAGAAGAAAAATTGTTAATAGAGGAATGATTATTCATAAATGTCATTAATATTTCGATCATTATACATTTAATACAAAAATAATTATTACGGTTTAGGGTTTAGAGAAATTGCAAAATATAATAAATCCAACTCATTTTATATTACTACTCATTTTTAAAAATTTACTCTTTCAGAGGATGGTAGAAATATCGATTACTGTACCTAGGTGGCAAATTAGTTTTTCGAAAGCAAAATTAGTAAAATAAAAAAGTGTAATTAGAAAAATTAAAGTTCGTTAGAGTGATAAGTGTATCACTCTAACATTAAATTCTTTAAATAACTTTTTAAAATTTAATTAATTAATAATATAATCTTACGATCACAAAATCTTATTTTAAAAAATGGAATTTTTTCCTGCTATTATTCGGTTGAATTCTAAATTCTATTCTTAGAGTTTTCGTCAGATCTTTATTGTGCAATTTAGTAAATACCTCTGCAACAAAAATAAACTAAAAATATGAAAATTTTCTATCAAAAATAAAGAAGAAAAATTGTTAATAGATGAATGATTATTCATAAATGTCATTAATATTTCGATCACTCTGCATTTAATACAAAAATAATTATTACGGTTTAGGGTTTAGAGAAATTGCAAAATATAATAAATCTAACTCATTTTATATTACTACTCATTTTTAAAAAATTACTCTTTCAGAGGATGGTAGAAATATCGATTACTAATGTATCGATTACTTTGTACCGAGGTGGCAAATTAGTTTTTCGAAAGGAAAATTAGTAAAATAAAAAAGTGTAATTATAAAAATTAAAGTTCGTTAGAGTGATACACTTAGCACTCTAACATTAAATTCTTTAAATAATTTTTTAATATTGAATTAATTAACAATATAATCTTATCTTAAAAAATGGAAATTTTACTGCTATTATTCGGTTGAATTTTGCATTCTATTCTTACAGTTTTCGACTGACCTTTGTTGTGCAATTTTGAAAATAACTATCCAACAAAAATAAACCAAAAATATGAAAATTATCTATTAAAAATAAAGAAAAAAATTGTTAATAGATGAATGATTATTCATAAATGTCATTAATATTTCAATCACTCTGCATTTAATACAAAAATAGTTACTACGGTTTAGGGTTTAGAGAAATTGCAAAATAGAAAAATCCCAACTCATTTTATATTACTACTCATTTTAAAAAATTTACCCTTTCTCTGGATAGTAGCTATCTTAATTAATGTACCAAGGTGGCAAATTAAGTCTTTCGAAAGCAAAATTAGTAAAATAAAAAAGTGTAATTAGAAAAATTAAAGTTCGTTAGAGTGATACACTTATTATTCTAACATTAAATTCTTTAATTTTTTAAAATTAAATTAATTAATAATATAATCTTATGATATAATCTTATTTTAAAAAATGGAATTATTTTCTGCTTTTATTCGGTTGAATTTTGCATCCTAATCTTACGGTTTTCGACTGATCTTTGTTGTGTAATTTAGCAAATACCTCTGCAGCAAAAATAAATGAAAAATATAAAATTTTTCTATCAAAAATAAACAAGAAAAATTGTTAATAGACGAATCATTATTCATAAATTGCATTAATATTTCCATCACTCTGCATTTAATACAAAAGTAATTACTATGGTTTAAGGTTTAGAGAAATGTACAAGCACCAGTAAAAGGCAAGATATAAAAATTCTTACTCATTTTATATTACTACTCATTTTTAAAAATTACTCTTTCATTGGATGGTAGAAATCTCAATTACTGTACCGAGGTGGCAAATTAGTTTTTCGAAAGCAAAATTAGTAAAATAAAAAAGTGTATTTCGAAAAATTAAAGTTCGTTAGAGTGATAAGTGTATTACTCTAACATTAAATTCTTTAAATAATTTTTTAAAATTAAATTGATAATATAATCTTATCTTAAAAAATGGAATTTTTACTGCTATTATTCGGTTGAATTTTACATTCTATTCTTACAGTTTTCATCTGATCTTTGTTTTGCAATTTAGCAAACGCCTTTGAAACAAAAATAAACTAAAAATATGAAAATTTTCTATCAAAAGTAAAGAAGAAAAATTATTAATAGACAAATGCTTATTCATAAATGTCATTAATATTTCCAACACTCTGCATTTAATTAAAAAATAATTACCATGGTTTGTGATTTATAGAAATGTACAAGCACCAGTAAGAGGCACGATATAAAAATTCCTACTCATTTTATATTACTACTCATTTTTAAAAATTTACTCTTTCATTGGATGGTAGAAATCTCAGTTACAATACCGACGTAGCAAATTAGATTTTCGAAAGCAAAATTAGTAAATTAAAAAAGTGTAATTAGAAAAATTAAAGTTCGTTAGAGTGATACACTTATCACTTTTTATTCTTTGGTGCTTTTCTGCTTTTCCCTCCCTCTGCACTCCGGGTTGGAGAAAAAAAATCCAACTTGCTTTTTGGTATCAAGTTGCAACAGTCCCTTCGTCATCTCGCAAATATTTTGTCTATAAATCTGGCCGTCCTCATGGAGTTCTCCAGACATCGGAAAATGTCTTAGAGGACGGTAATGACCTACAGCGAGTACGCTTTTAAACTGTGATAAAAATAAAATTGCGGTTTATAAAGTAATATAAAAAATTTATAAGAATATAATGTTGCAGTTAACGTTGGGGATTTCGTAGAGATAGTAGTCAGTTTCGTTAGTCAGCACTTTCTATACCAGGAAAAGTTACTGTAACCCGAACTCTTTGAATATAATAATTTCTTCACCTATAAACTCCGATTAAGATCTCAAGAATCCAAAATTTGAATAAGTGATTGTAATCCTTCTGCAAAATAACTCTTGAGATTAAAATCCTACTGAAGCGTTATATCCTTACGGTAATAACGTTATAGCTATCGTTTCCTTCAAAAGCAAGAGTTTAAGGCAAAATACCAGAAATTGAATAAATCATTGTTTGAGATACTGGCGTTTTAACATGTTTAATCTTGAGAGTAGAGCTTTTAGTTTTTATATTCAGAGTATATATTTATGAATTTCGTATATAGGAAATAACAGTGTATTAGCACATAGTATAAAATATATTTTAGTAGTATTTTATAAAAAACTTTATGATACTAAAATTTTATAAAATACATATTGAGGAAAAATATAAGCTATATATATATATATATATATATATATATATATATATATATATATATATATATATATATATATACATATATACATACTAGGTACCCTTCGGTAGTGAGCAAGAATTTCTCTATTCCCCTAAACTTTTTGCCTAAAACACATGTAAATATATATTTATCTATCTATCTATCTATATATATATATATATATAAATATATATATAAAATATATATATATATAATATATATATATATATATATATATATATATATATATATATATATAAAAAATATATATATTTATATATAATATTATATATATATATATAAATATATGTATATATATATAAAAATATATAATATATAAGAAATATATGTATAAATATAAATATATATATATATATATATATATATATATATATATGTATATATAATATATATAAGAATGTATATAAGAAATATATGTTATATAAAAAAATATATATATATATAAAATATATATATATACATATATATATACAATATAATATATACATAAATATAAAATATATATATCTTATATATACATAAATTAATATATATATATGTTATATAATATATAATATATATATGTAAAAATATATAATATAAATATATATATATATAAATATATATATATATATATATATATATATATATATATATATATATATATATATATATATATATATATATATATAATAATATATATACTAGTTACCCTTCGGTAGGAGGCAAGAACTTCTCTATCCCCCAAAACTACTTTTTATCTAGAGAAAGTATTTATACTACAACGTCATTTCAATTAAAGATAATAGTTAAATTTTAAATAACGAAAACTCAAACAAACACGAGCTCGCGCATGTATACGTATATCATTTTTAGAAAATTTTAGTTTATATAAAGTATATTTACAAAGACTAAACGGAAAGACTAAGATAAAGGAAGAGTATTCACTTTCCTTTCATAGAAAAAGAATAAAAAATGATCCATCAAACGTGTAATAAAAGATTTAATTAAAACTCTGGAACTCAGGAAATCAGTGTGGGAAAGCAGGAAAATCATTTACGTTTCCTACTCAAACACTTCACCGCTGATTAACCAAAACCATGGTGAATCGGAGACAAAAAGAGAAGAAAACTCGCTGCTATTCATGCAAAGAGCGAAACCACTTTCCCCGATGCCATTCCTGAATGTTTGTTCTTATTTGTTTAGACAAATCTTCTCTTTTAAATACGTAATGAAGCCTCTCTGCATTGCATATTTCTCCATTCCGAATCGGAAGCCAATGCTGGACTAAGAAAGCCAAATATTGACTCTCTTTGAATTTGGTCACGGAAGACTTAGACTGCGGTATGTTAAGTTCCAGTCCTGGTCGATCGAGTGTGAATCCAATCGCCGCCATTGTGTTTCGGGCGAAAAGAGTCCCGCGGAAATGACTGGAGAGAAAGAAAAAAGTGCAAGTGACACCTCAAGTAAGACGGATTTGGAGTAAAGTTAAACGTGGTGTTTAGCCTGATTTGTGTTTTGCCACTCTCTTGGGAGCTTTTGTGTTACGTAGTGCTGCAGGGAGAACAATTTTGTAACCAGACTGTCACTCGGTGGCAGCACAAAGAGGATTATATAGAAGGTGCTTTGACCGGATATTGGGTTAAAGGGTCGAGATTGCTGAGTGTTGGTTTTTAAAGTGTTAAGCCAACGGGGATTATCCCTGAAAGACACTAAGCTGTACTTACTGAGCAATTTTGTGTTATTAGATATTTAGACACCTTTACTTTTCAGAGTTTTTGGATTTTCCAACATTGCTAGCAGAAATGTATGTTTAGTATATGGTATTAAAATACCTTTTAAATTATTTGTGGAGATTTGCTTTTTGCATTTAAGGTCTATTTTACCTATTTGTTTAATTTCGCGGAAAGTCTTGTTGCTACATTTGTTTAATACAAAATCTTTGCTTGGTTATAAGATAAGATATTGTTAATTTTACAAGAATTCGATACTCATAACTACATATATAGAATCATATGATATGTAAACGGTAAAAAACATTCCTCACCGATTACATGGGAGAAATATCCCACATTTTAAATTGCCAGGACTTGTTTGGAAGTTTAACTCAGATGCAATATAGTAAGGAGTAATGTTCTCATTCATAACTCAAAACTTATCAAAATACTGCGTGCATTTGTTTAATCCGTAATAATACCATCTTCTTAAAGATAGCCAAGTGGACGACTTCTCGCGAGAAAGAGTTTTAGAACAGCATTTTTTTATGGCTTGTCAAATCATTGATAGTTAAAATGCAAACGACGGCATTAAGATCGTAAAAGTTGTCAAGTTTTTTCTTGAAAAATTGACAGATGGGTTAGAGAAGGTAATGAAAGGACACCATGTAGTAATTAATCCACTTTGGTTTTTGGAAGTGTGGAAGAAAAGCAAATCTCAATGATTCATATCGTTGACTTGTTTCAAGTGATTGGAAAAGTAAAGATTAAAGTAATGTGCCTTAAAAGTAAATCATCTCCAACCACTTTCTTAATGTGTAGTCATCCCGATCTTTAGACCTGAACCCATGCAACTTTTGGCTTTGGGGGGCATTTTAAAACATTTGCTTTCCGAATAAATATCATCAAAGGTTATGACCTTAAAGCCAACTACACGGGGAATCATTAATTGTCAAAATAAGTTTAGGAAGAAGTATTGAAGAAAGTGAGACTGTGGGTATGGGATACCAAATCCTGGAATAATAGCTAATTGAATAAAAAATAATTGCTTTCTGAATAAGTTTCTTCAAAGGTTATGACCTTAAAGTCAGCTACACGGGGAATCTTTTATCGCAAATCAGATTAGAAAAAAGTATTGAAGAAAGTGAGACTTTGAGTATAAGATACCCAGTCCTGGATTAATAACTAATTAAATAAATAATAATTGCTTTCTGAATAAATTTCATCAAAGGTTATGGCCTTAAAGTCAGCTACACGGGGAATCTTTTATCGTCAAAATAAGATTAGGAAGAATTATTGAAGAAAGTGAGACTGTGGGTATGGGATACCCAGTTCTGGAATGATAGCCAATTGAATAAAAAATAATTGTTTTCTGAATAAATATCATCAAAGGTTATGACCTTAAAGTCAGCTACATGGGGAATCATTTATTGTAAAAATAAGATTAGGAAGAAGTATTGGAGAAAGTGAGACTGTGGGTATGGGATACCCAGTCCTAGATTAATAACTAATTAAATAAAAAATAATTGCTTTCTGAATAAATTTCATCAAAGGTTATGACCTTAAAGTCAACTAGACAAGGAATCATTTGTTTTCAAAATAAGATTAGGAAGAAGTATTAAAGAAAGTGAGACTATGGGTATTTGATAACCAGTCCTGGAATAATAGCCAATTTAATAAAAAACAATTGCTTTCTGAATAAATCTCATTTTACATTTTGTAGAACATGAGACATAGGGTAAACTCCTCACCGGGTACCACTGGACCTTCTTAAGCCTTTACATAAACTTAAACTTATTTTATTGGCCCATATTACTCTTTGAATTTAACATGTTTCACGTATAACAACCCACTAATATACAAGAATCCAAACACAAAACATTACATAACCATCTATCGCAGGCGGTTGAGTCCTAGACCTACACAAAATGGAATAATTAATGAAGTTGTGCTTGCGAACATTCCTGAATAATCATTCTTCATCAGATAACACAGTGACAGTGCTATTTAATGCGCGTATACATATGTCCTTGGCAAGTAAAAAAAAGTCATCTTACATGACTGAATGATGATCACGACAAGCTTGTATCAGATAAATGGAACCTACGGAAATAAATGTTTTTAGGGTTAAGTGTTTCGCAGCACCAGAAGAAATCTAATGGATTTATAGGATAAATATTGATATTTATATAATAAAAAAAACATATTTCAGAATTTAATAAATATACAGAACATAATATTATATGCTTATATCAACATACATTTAGAAATACATTTCTGTAAATGTGGCTAAAAGTTTTACATAAATATTAATTGTTTCAAAAACTTTAACTACTTGCCTCAAACATACCTTAAAGTACCAAAGTGCATAACTTTTACAATTAATACGGTAAATTTTAAGGCATTATATTAATCTCAATAAGCGCATAATTCTGGATTTTTAATTAAAAAAAAACATTTTTTATCGGATCAAATTGTGAATCTAAACCATTTTCGAATCAACTTAATTACATACCCAAAATTTCATCGAAGCCAGTCCAGATATTTATGAGGAGTTCTATTACAAACACACGAACAGAAGATTTATATATATATATATATATATATATATATAATATAAATATATATATATAATATATATATAATTATATATGTATTATTATTTGTATATTAATAAATATATTTATATATATGTATATATATGTGTGTATATATATATATATGTATATATATTAATACTATAATATATATATATAATATATATATATATATATATATATATATATGTATATATGTATGTATGTATATATATAAATAATATATATATATAAAATTATATATATATAATAATATATGTATATATATATATATATATATATATAAAATATATATATATATATATATATAAATATATACAATATATATATAATATATATATATATATATGAAATGTATATATAATATTATATATAATATATAATATAATAAAAGTATGAATATAGGATCCCGCCGGACTGTAGATAAGTGGTTGGAGCTACCCTTCAGTACCAGTTTTTGTGGTTGCTAGAACAGATGTTCGTAACCCTTCTGAATCGGCATTAAGCAGTAGGTCCCAGTCTCATTACCCCTAGTGTAGCACAAAAAAAGATTGTAACACTCCAAGCACAACTAAATTAGCATACGCCGTCAATGTCGACCTTTTATTATATTACAGTCGTGAATTTATTAGCGACAATTTTATTGCCTAGCCACACATCGTATCGTTAATATTGTATGAATTCTTCACGCCAAGTGTCACTCAAGAACATTGAAGTCGTTAGTGTCTACGATTTAATTTCACTGAAATCACTTCCAGAGATCGCAAATCTTTATAACATTCCAGCGATTAAAATTCCGACCTCGCTCTAATCCTGCATATTTCTTTCCCCCCGACAAACAATTGAGCAATTTAAATGCCAACTGTGCAAAAAAAATAGATAAATAAATAATAAGATAATAATAATAAAGTTCTGTACCCAATCTGCCACATTGTTCAGTGAACCTTGTCGGATCTATTGCTTGTGTCATAATCAACAGTTCTTCTGTGGCCATTGACAGATAACTCGGGCAGTCTCAAGGACCAAGTTGAAAGAAATTAAATATTTCGGAATATTTCTTGTGCCCGAGATAATGACTGAGGCATAAATCGATTTGTTTGATTTTTTTCTTTCTACTGGGTGCTGAGGCGACAGCCATTTCAGGAACAAATTTAACTTAATCGTTCACATTATTTCCAATTTACCGCGTTGTTAGTGTAATGGGCATGTAAGGTAATTTTGACAAATGGACAGATGATGAATGGCCGGTAGAACCTCTAGTATTTGAACTTGAATTATGGAAATTTTCTAGCAATTTTCAAGAGCGTAAATTCGTTGTCGGTATGTACACAAAGGATTGGATTTTAAGAATCAAAAGAGAGTGAAAAATTTTTAAATCGTTCTGTATTCAGTTAAAATAAGAATTAAAATTCCCTATATAATAATGGCCTCAGCTATCTGTCTGTGCGCGAATTTATGAAGCGGTTGTACCTAGAACTGATATAGACATCCATATTGTATTTTTGATGAGTTAGGGTTAGCAAAATTCAAAGAGAGTTCGAAAACGTTCGAAATCCACACATTCCCCCCCTTTTCGAGTGTTTAGTTCCAGTATTTTAAGCTTTGTTATCACCGGTTAAGACCAGGACATTAAGTTTATTAATTTATCACATAATAAATAAGAAGTAATATTTTTCTAACATTATGACGTCATTCCTTTAACCATCTCTTTTAATCAATTCTTATTTTAAATTATTTAAACATCGTCGCCATTATTTTAATGCGTTTTATCATTGAACTTAGATATGACGTAAATAATTTTCTTTTATATTTGTCTTAAATATTAGTTTAGGTACATATGTGCTAATTTTAAATTTAATCATCGATTATTTTTTGCTGCAATGAAAAGATTGTCACGAAGATTCGAAGGAACACACCGCTTAACTTAACAAATGAATTTATTGAAGCTAAGTAGCAACTCGCAACTTTACAAGATCAGGAAGTTGCCTACAACTAGTGGGTATCAGCTTTTATACCCTAACAGAATATTCGAGAAATAACTAATTTACTTATTAAAGAAAGATCTAGAATGTTCAAAAACATAAGGAAACAATAAATAACATTTTAAAATTAAAAATCCGTACTTTGGATAATCCGCCATGGCAAGCATCGAACCCACAATCTTCGGGTCTGGATCGTGTGCTTTGACCATTCGGCCACTCAGCTCGTTGACTAGAGCTTTTTTAAGCGGCAATATTATCACCGGTATTAACAACAAATTATTTTCATAAAAGTCTAGGAGTCTATTTCACGGACTAATAAATATCTAGCTTTTAAGTTATATATCTTTGAAAATTAAGAAGTTTGTTCGTTTGTGTGTTTGTTTTTATACATAACCACACGGTTTGCAATCGATTCGCTCAATTTTGGACATCATTCATATATACCGCCAAATAATCACTGTCAATATTAAAACCTCTGCTGTCCATCCTATCACGTAATATGACAAGATAAATTAAAGTTGGCAACTAACATGCGGTCAGTCAAGATAAACAAATTATTAAGAGTGTACCAGATAACTCTCAACCAAAAAACAATCCATTTTTTTACCTACTTTATAGGGTACTTTACGATTCTAGAAAATTAAAAAATTTACTGATCCCTTCATATGAAGGGCTGTATGCTAGTTTCCTAAATAAATAAGGATTATTTTGTTTTACATTCTTTTTTCTTGCATTCTGGAATAAGCTTGTATATTTCCTACAAAAAAGCAGTTGAAAACTTTCGGGTTTAGACACTTTTTTGTACTATCTAGAAAGTCCTTGAAAAGTCCTGAAAGTTCTTAAATTTAAACAGCATATTAGATTCATATATTGGAAGGGAGATTTTGTGCCCATAGTAATCAGAAAGAAAGCTTAGAAGACCGATAATTTTTGAGGTAACCATGTAAAAAGTAAATACCCTGTAGTTCTGACATATGATTATGAAACTGCTTGTAATTATATGTGTTAATTTTTGTTAACATTAGACGTATGTTCATGAAAATATAAATTTTTCTTTAAAAATTTTATAACTCTCTCCCTTTCTCTCTCTCTCTCTCTCTCTATATATATATATATATATATATAATATATATATATATATATATATATATATATATATATAATTCAAGGTTAAAATCCCAATGCAAAATCATTTTCAAAAAATTTGACAAATTACAGTAAAATTAAATCTTTGTAATCAGCTTAAAAATATAAAATACTTTATTATATATAAGCAATTTTAATAAATAATTTTTAATTGTGCATTCGTTAATGCTATAATATTTATATTTGAATAATATGAAGTGCAAAAGCCTAATATGTAGTGCAAATAATTTGAAAATATCTGTTAAGTATTTTTTAAGATTCTAAAGATATCAGCATATATTTCATCTCCAATGTATATCTAAAGAAAGTATTAGAGAGTCAATGTTTATAAAAATGAACAAATTTATAACATAAATTTAAAGACTGATACAACCATTTCTATAGTAGAGAAGTTAGTGAAACATTAAATGACAACGCTGTCCAGCTAAAAAAAATTTTGGGCATAGCTACCTCTTAATTCAACACGATGGAAAGAAAAAAATTTCAAGTTTAATACTAATTTGTCTTTCATGTGTTGAATGAAATTATTTTAATGAATTTTTTTCCTTCTTGATTATTGCTACGGCACTCTGAGGTTCTTGATTATTGCCTTGGAATCAGTCTACGGTGCAGCAGTGCTCAGTTTAATAATCATCGCATTATAAGTTTTCAACCTAAACAGACGTACAGTATGAGTTAAAAATAAGCAGCTTGTAAAAACACACGTGCTCTCACATTAAAATAACCACATGTAACACCTTTTAAAACATTTTATGATTAAGATTTAGTTAGAATAATCATTCTTTTTACAAACTGAACTACATTCATCACGATTTTCTTTGAATATCTATTATCATTTTCTTTTCCTTTTTCCTCTCTGACATGTATTCTAAACGCTACAAGCTCATTGCTCTACTACATTACTCGAGAGGTTTTCACAGCCAGTAAAAGAAACAAGTTTTTTCCCCAAATCGTTTTAAAAATCAGAAAAAAATACATTACAATTGCTTTTTTTTTTTTTTAACCAACTTCATTCATCACGAATTTCGTGCAGAATACGGATCCGTTTCCTTTAGTAATGAACGTCAGTCACGTGCCGACGGCATTTGATGTTTTATTTCCGTAAAAATTTATACCAAGCAATAATTTAAAGTGATCTTACGATTGATTTTGATATTATACTGTTTTAATGTTAAGCTTTACACAACTTTAGCGTTAGACTACTTCATATTTAGGCTATTGGGATTAGGTAAATTAGGGGGTGACAATTTTAACATTATATACATTAAGAAGACACGGGATTATATTCTTTTAGCATACCAGCATGTATGGCTGCCAGTGAAATATCACAGAAGAGAGCGAAAGAGACTAGATCATACATCCATACACAAACACAAACACACACGTATATAAATTTACACACAAATGTGTATATATATGTATGTATATACACAAATATATATATATATGTATGTATATATATATATATTATATATATACATATGTATGTATATATATATAAATATATATATATATAAATATACATATATATATGTATATATATATGTATATATATATATATATACATATAATATATATATATACATATATACATATATAAAACATATATATATAAATAGAATATATATATATATATATATATATATATATATATATATATATATATATATATATATATATATGTATATATATACATATATATATATATATATATATATATATATATATATATATATACATATATTATATACATATATATATATATATATATATATGTATATATATATACATATATATATATATATATATATATATATATATATATATATATATATATACATATATATATATATATGTATATATATGTATATATGTATATATATATATATATATATATATATATATATATATATATATATATATATATATATATATATATATATATATATATATATATATATGTATATATATATATATATATATATATATATATATATATATATATATATATATATATATATATATATATATATATATATATATATATATATATATATATATATATATATATATATATATATATATATATATATATATATATATATATATATATATATATATATATATATATATATATATATATATATATATATGTATGTACAAATATATATATATATATATATATATATATATATATATATAATGTATAAGAGAGGTCTATAAGAGCAATAGAAAGGGAGAATGCCATGGCTTTTTACTTTAAACCTTTCCTTTATTTGTGTTCTTTTATTTCTACAGCAGTAAATTCTGCAGATTACAAATGGAACTTCTTCACAGCATACGGTAGAGAATACGATGAGTAAAGCACTTTTTTCTCATGCTGGGATCATTAACACTGATCTCATATATTCAAAAAACAAAATATAGTTCACTTTTACACATCATGTCAACAGATTCTGCCCCAATTTCAAGTATCCCTTTAGCTTGAATGATTTCGTGTTATGTTTTCCTTTCTTATTTTCTTCATTACACGTTTCGGATTATTAACAAAAACCTTTTTATAGACATTTTCGCAGCGTGCTTTGGTTCTCTTTTTTTTTTAATCATTATCGAAAGAAAACAGTTTTAACCTTGCAGAGAAAAATCCACCCATACTAATCAAACTGGGTCAGGTAAATAAAAAATAATAATGATGAAAAACTGCAGCAGTCAGTTAATAACTGGATATATAAGGTTGTACTAATTGCCTTTTCTGAGGAATTAATGTTATTTCTGAAGTATACTGACAACAATGTTTTAAATCATTAATTACTTCATAGTCAATACGTTTTCATGTGTCAGTTACGAGGTATATAACCTCAGAATTGATGTTGATAGACAGGAAGGATTATAAAAAGTAAATAAAAATTGTTTGACTCTCATATATTAATCCATTATTGCAAGCTTGAGGTTCCACTATATTTGATAGCACTAGAGTGGTCTTTAGAAAAACAATTGATTATTATTTTTTCCTTTACTATTATGAAAGCTTGAGGTTCCACAATATCTGATAGCACTAGAGTGGTCTTTAGAAAAACAATTGATTACTATTTTTTCCTTTACTATTATGAAAGCTTGAGGTTCCACAATATCTGATAGCACTAGAGTGGTCTTTAGAAAAACAATTGATTACTATTTTTTCCTTTACTATTATGAAAGCTTGAGTTTCCATTACATTTAAAAGCACTAGAGTGGTCTTTAGAAAAACAATTGATTATTATTTTTTCCTTTATTATTATGAAAGCTTGAGGTTCCACTATATTTGATAGCACTAGAGTGGTCTTTAGAAAAACGATTGTATTATTCTTTCCTTTACTATTATGAAAGATTGAGGTTCCACTATATTTGATAGCACTAGAGTGGTGCTTAGAAAAACAATTGATTATTATTTTTTCGTTTAGTATTATGAAAGCTTGAGGTTCCACTATATTTGATAGCACTAGAGTGGTGCTTAGAAAAACCATTCATTATTATTTTTCCTTTAGTATTACAAAAACTTGAGGTTCTACTATATTTGATAGCACTAGAGTGGTGCTTAGAAAAACAATTGATTATTATTTTTCCTTTAGTATTAAGAAAGCTTGAGGTTCCACTATATTTGATAGCACTAGAGTGGTGCTTAGAAAAACAATTGATTATTATTTTTCCTTTAGTATTACCAAAGCTTAAGGTCCCAGTATATTTGATAGCACTAGAGTGGTGCTTAGAAAAACCATTCATTATTATTTTTTCTTTCAGTATTACGAAATCTTGAGGTTCTACTATACTTGATAGCACTAGAGTGGTGCTTAGAAAAACAATTGATTATTATTTTTTCCTTTAGTATTAAGAAAGCTTGAGGTTCCACTATATTTATTAGCACTAGAGTGGTGCTTAGGAAAATAATTGATTATTATTTTTTCTTTTAGTATTGCGAAAGCTTGAGGTTCCACTATATTTGATAGCATTAGAGTGGTGCATAGAAAAACAATTGATTATTACTTTTTTTTTTCAGTATTACGAAAGCTTGTGGTTCCACTATATTTGATAGCACTAGAGTGGTGCTTAGAAAAATAATTACTATATTTTCCTGCAGTATTATAAATATCCTAAAAACGAAAAAACGAGGTTACACTGCATTTAATAGAAATAAAGTAGTTTTTAGGGTAATATTGATAGTTATATTTTTTTCGGTATTACAAGTGGAAAATTTAAGAAACAACAAAAAGAAGAAAAAAAATATCACTGTTCAATTTATCGACAAGATAGCAGAACTTCGAGATATTGTTACCACCAGTTTTATGTTTTTAAAGACATATACCAAAGACTTTCTTTTTCGCTAGTGAACTTTGTTTACAGCCATTAAATCAGATGAACGTTTATCTGATAAAACATTAGCGATATTTCATCCGAAATAAAATATTTGGAGATGCCTTTTTCAAAAGTTAGTCACCAATTTAAAACATTTGCTCTTGTTTACAACCCATTTTTGAAAAAACATTCTCTCAAGATGTTACATCTTTGAAGACTGATAACATTTTTGTCTTTCTTAAGAATTGGATTTTATATTTTATCATTATCATGAAATGTGCATTTTGTGCTGTTCCAGCAGAAAAATCATTATTAAACAGCTTATTTTTGGTTCAATAAGAAAGAAAATTTCTGAACTGTTTATAATAAATATTTTTCTAGACCATTTATAAATGCCTAACTTTATAAAAATTAATTAATTTTTTTACATGAAGGAGTACATTTGTAAAAATCATAACATATATATAGCAAGTGAAAATATAGTGAGTACATTATTCACAAAATTACTTGTGATATTTGTAAATCAGAAACTATTTAATATAAAATATGTTTTAAATAATTTTCATCCTATGAATCTCAATTGTATTATTATAATCGATATATTTTATTTTATAGAACAATAAAGACTAAATTTTTTCGATTTATTAACATTTTAATTTTTTTTTTCAATTTTAAAATTCCAGATATCTCGTTTGATATCCAGATATCAAATGCCAGACATAGGTTAAGCTTTAGTTTACAGAATAAACCAGATATTTTAAGTGAATTTGATGTTAAAATTTCTAATATAGATATTTTAAAAGTTAATTTTTTATTTCATTATATAAAATATACTACTTGAAATAACAAAAATATATTGGTTTTTTAAAGCTGGAACCTTATTAAAAAGCTTTGATAAATGCTTTGTTGTTCCCTTAAAGGAGCTTAGTACATTTCAATCTAAACTAACAGCCGAGAATATACATATATATATATATATATATATATATATATATATATCTATATATATATATATAATATATATATATATATATATATATATATATATATATATAATATATATATATATATATATATATATATATAATATATATATATATATATATATATATATGTATATATATACATACATATATATATATAATATATATACATATATATATATATATATATATATATACATATATATATATATATATACATATATATATATATACATATATATAATATATATATATATATATATATATATATATATATATATATATATATATTATATATATATGTATAATATATATATATATATATGTGTGTATATATATTATGTATGTATATATATATATATACATATATCTTATGTAATAATATATATATTATATAATTTATATTTTATAATATATATATATATATATATATATATAAATAATGTTATATATTATATAATATAATATATATATATACAATATATTTATATATAAAATATTATATATATAAATTGATAAATTTGAAAATTCTTATTAAGTACAATTTATGGCTTTATCGCAACGCATTAAAGAAATTGTAATGCTATACAATTCCATTTCCTTCTTCATTTGTTAGATTTAAAAATATATTAACTGTTGTTTATCACTACAGTTCATCCCATCCTGTGTTTTCATATTCATATATTCAATTTTCTTCCCGTTTCTGCAACTTAATACAATTATCCAATCTCATCGGCCATTTGCAGCAAAGAAGAACAGCGAATATGTTGCTTCATTAAAACCACATTAAAACAATCGCCAGCGGCGTGTGCGGGATTTATCTCAGAACAATCCATATTGCGGTTTCAGCCGTTGGCAACATCATTGTTTATTATTTTTTTTCTCGCACTTGGAAGCCGATCTTTCCACTGAGTAGGGTAATGCGTGGAAAATATAACAGGAAGTAGAGAAAGAATATCGAAATACAAAAGTTCGTCGAAACGGGGATAGCTTTTTAAAATTACACGTATTGTCTTACTTTTTTTCTTCTTCTGTCCCGTCGAAACATAATGAGAATCTCTTTAATCTATCAATTTCTTTTTTATTCTTCCAAGTCGAAACTGTTATATTGTGTTCTTTGCTGTCTCTTTTTACAAAAGGTGCACGCAAACACGTGTAAAATTTCTGACACGATAATGGGATTTACAGAGAAATTATGGTTCTTTCTTTAGGTCAATAGCTGGGTACAGAAACCACTCTCTTTTCTCAAAGTTAATTACTGCGACAGTTTCTAAGAATAGCTCGGGATCTTTATGTAATAGCTAACTTCATAGATTTAACCCTCCGAGTGGAACACATTTGAAGGAAAAGTCTCCAAAAAATACACTAGTGTTCTACTGTGTTTGTAGCCAAAGCGTTGGGTGAATTTTTTCTACCCCCCTTTTTTGGCTAGGGAAGAACTCCCCTTATTGTCCCTTTACTTCCTGTGCACCTTCAGAGAGAGTGCCTCCAGGGGCTTCAATGATTAACCCGTACAATAAAGTCTTATCTATAGTGAGATTAGTCTTATCTATAGTTTGACCCAAACGGCGTCTTTCTGTGAAGCTTTGGGCTATTTCATGCCGGTCAGTAAAAAAATGTTTTGACTCATCTGGTTTTCAAAGCAGTTTTTAGGTTAAATCTGAACAAATGCCTGTGCTTCAGGGGTTAGGGTTGTATCCTTCAATAAATGTCAATCAAAGAGGGGTGCAGTTCCCAAACAACCGACTGGACCCTCCTAGCGCAAAACTCCACGGGGGAAATCAGAAGGGAAGCACCCTACTTATTGTCCCTTTACTTCCTGTGCACTTCCCAGAGAGAGTACCTCCAGGGGCTTCAATGATTAACCCGTACAATAGAGTCTTATCTATAGTGAGATTAGTCTTATCTATAGTTTGACCCAAACGGCGTCTTTCTGTAAAGCTCTGTGCTATTTCGTGCCGGTCAGTTAAAAAATGTTTTGACTCATCTGGTTTTCAAAGCAGTTTTTAGGTTAAATCTGAACAAGTGCCTGTGCTTCAGGGGATAGAGGTGTATCCCTCAATAAATGTCAGTCAAAGTTGCAGTTCCCAAACAACAGACTGGACTTTCCTACCGCAAAACTCCATGGGAGAAATCAGAAGGGAAGCACCCTCCTTATTGTCCCTTTACTTCCTGTGCACCTCCCAGAGAGAGTGCCTCTAGGGCCTTCAATGATTAACCCTTACAATAAAGTCTTATCTATAGTGAGATTAGTCTTATCTATAGTTTGACCCAAACGGCGTCTTTCTGTGAAGCTTTGGGCTATTTCATGCCGATCAGTAAAAAAATGTTTTGACTCATCTGGTTTTCAAAGCAGTTTTTAAGTTAAATCTGAACAAATGCCTGTGCTTCAGGAGATAGGGGTGTAACCCTCAATAAATGTCAATCAAAGTGGGGTGCAGTTCCCAAACAACCGACTGGACCGCAAAACTCCACGGGGAAAATCACTGGCAGAAATACACGTTACATCCATTTTCGTAGCGTTTTTGCAGGTCGAAAATTGTAAGTGACCATCAGTTTGAAGACATCATCAGCTGAGAGAAATTATACGTGCAAACCACTTAGAAGGTTAACAATGGCACATACTTGCGTTTGGTAGTTTGGTTTTAAAGCATAAAGTATGCAGTTCTACTTATTTATCCGATTCCTAGAAAGAAAAAAGGAAAAAAACAAGCAATTATACTTAAACAAATATACACATGTTGATTAGTTATACTGCCTTTTTTCTCACTTTTAATTTCGCAAACTCTTCAATTATACTCTGTGTAAACTCAATAGGCACTTCAAGGTCACTGATTTTTTCCCGATGACCACGTGTAACTATGGTAACGATAGTTGGGAATGACTTTACTCTCTTTTACCACTGTGTTAAGGGGTGTCATGCATTGTAAGGGCTCTCGGTGCATGACGAAAGTATTTTTATTTATAATACTCTTTGAAGAACACTTAATACTTTACACACAAAAATTTATGAGTAATTTCAGACCTGCACATCTTCAGAATGTCTTAGAAAAAATCAGCAATTTTAACGTTTTTTCGCACCATTTAATCCCCAATCACATATGCGGAGAATATTTGTTTATCCAGCCACTTCTCATTGACTTTTAAACTTGGCAATGACAGTCCGTCACATCAATACTTCCAGACTGATTCATTCACACGCATCTACAAGTGATTCATCGACAAATATTAAGTCAATTCATGAAAATTATTTTCCTAACTCTACTGTTTACTAAAGCCGCAGGCTAGCAGTTTTTGCACATCTTCAGAAATCTCTTAGAAAAAACAGCAATTTTCCCCTTTTGTCGCACCATTAAATCCCCAACCCATATGCAGAGAATATTTGTTTATCCAGCCACTTCTCATTGACCTTTAAACTTGGCAATGGCAGTCCATCGCGTCAATACCTCCAGACTGATTCATTCACACGCATCTACAAGTTAAGTCGAAGAAAAGGAATCACTGGAGCGTAGAGAACGACTCTTCTCTGGAAGGAATGAGTCCCACAGGAGAAAGATGAATAATTCCAAAATCAGAGCATGACCGAAAGAATGTTTTTATTTCTTCTTTCCCTCGTTGTTCTTCTTCAGCTATATTATTCCAGGTGATGGTCCACATATCTCCCATACGCTTTCTTTCTCATCCCAATTTATTGAAATGTGTACTGGATAAAAAAAAAATATAGATTGGAATTGTTGCGAAAATTCCTGATAATTCAGTTCACGGTGTGATTTTTTTTTCTTACCCATAATGATTCATAAATATATTCTGGAATAAAATAGGGCAGAAATTTAGTTTTTTACTCTTCCGTTATTTTTACAATTGGGGTTTCTCAACCCTGATTAACCTGCAAGGTAGTTAATTTTACAAGTATCGTTTGACTGTAGAGATATAGGCCAGGTCTCACCAAAGTCATTTAACGGCTAAAAGCGATTACGCCAACCAATAGTGAGACGAAATTCTCCGTTTAAACAGACATTAATCTATGTTTGTCGTTAAACGACTTTGGTGCGACGGGCCTATAGTGTTATAATTTTATATAATTGAAATCAAAACATAAAACACTCTGTGTATTGATGGTTTATCCCCCCCATAACTGATTCATAAATAAATTCTGAGATAAAATAGGACAGAAATTTAGTTTTTTACTCTTCCTTTATTTTTACAGTTAGGGTTTCTCAACCCTGATTAACCTGTAAGGTAATTAATTTTACAAGTATCGTTTGACTGTAGATATATCAGGTCTATCAAGTCGTTTAACCCTGAAAACATAAGAAAAAAATCTCCAAAAAACGCTATGTCAGTAATAGTTCAATGATTTTTTACCTTCACCCTTTGTTGACTAGAATGGAATATGGAAATCCCAACCTCGTAATTGCCCCTTTACTTCCGGTTATATATTGATATATAAATAGATATTATAGATTGTTAATTTTTAATACACATAAAGCTCGTCAAGTCTCGAATATTATCCCATAAGAAATAATGGATTCTAAAAGTACAAATAAAAATATTCTTTGAGAGACTTATTTATATTTTTTTACGAAAGTCATCCAAGATATTTAAGGGGTGCAATTAGAGATACATCTGTTACCGCAAACGAAATACTTCGAAATAGAGATTTACAAAGCCATGAAAAGCTATCAGCGTCTTTGTGTCTCAGGGGGTAGGGTTGCATCCCTCAAGAAATGTCAGTGAAAGAGGGGTGCAGTTCCTAAACAATAGACCTGACCCTCCTACCTCAAAACTCCATGGGGGAAAGCACTGGCAAAAATGTACATTACATCCATTTTCGGAGCGTTTTTGGAGGTCGAAAATTGTACGTTTTGAAGTCATCATCGGTTTGGCGGAATTGTACGTGCGAACCGCTTAGAGGGTTAAAGGGCTAACTGCGATTAATCCATTACGCCAACCAATGGTGGGACGAAATTCTCCGTTTAAACAGACATTAATCGAGGTTTGTCGTTAAACGACTTTGGTGCGACCGGCCATTAGTGTTATTATAATTTTATATAATCGAAATCAAAACACAAAACGCTCTGTGTATTTATGGTTTGTACCCCCCCCCCATAACTGATTCATAAATAAATTCTGAGATAAAATAGGACAGAAATTTAGTTTTTTACTCTTCCTTTATTTTTACAGTTAGGGTTTCTCAACCCTGATTAACCTGTAAGGTAATTAATTTTACAAGTATCGTTTGACTGTAGGCATATAGGGCAGGTCTTATCAAAGTCGTTTAAAGGGCTAACTGCGATTAATCCATTACGCCAACCAATGGTGGGACGAAATTCTCCGTTTACACAGACATTAATCGAGGTTTGTCGTTAAACGACTTTGGTGCGACCGGCCATTAGTGTTATTATAATTTTATATAATCGAAATCAAAACACAAAACGCTCTGTGTATTTATGGTTTGTACCCCCCCCCCATAACTGATTCATAAATAAATTCTGGAATAAAATAGGGAAGAAATTTAGTTTTTTATTTTTCCGTTATTTTTACAATCAGTGTTGAGAAACCCTGGTTAACATGTAATATAGTTAATTTTACAGGTATCCTTTGACTCTAGTGGTATAGGGCAAGTCTCAACAAAGTCGTTTAAAGGCTAACCGCGATTAACCAATGGTGACGTGGACGCAATTCCCCTTGAAACAGACGTTGATCGCTTTTAGTCGTTAAGTGACTTTGGAGAGAACGGGCCTAAGTGTTACAGTATTATATAATTTAAATCGAAAAACACCGTGTGTAATCACGGTGTTTCGATTAACCGTAACATAACACTAAACCAAACCAAACCTGTTTTGCCCGTACGCCGTACGGGCAATTATTGCCATTTGAATTTCACATTTGTTATAATAAACCCTTCCCTGTTTTGCCCGTACGCCGTACGGGCACAGCTTTCGGGTCTTTACTGATTTGCCCATACAGCTTACGGGCAATCTGATTTCTATTTCTCTTGCACTGTTTCGGTCCTATTTTTTCCAATTTTAGTAACAAATTATTCTTATAGTTGTCATCCAGTAAATGATAGTTTTCAGTTTACTGTATTTCCTACTCTGATTGGTTAAAAAGCGCGGGTTTTTTCGCATGTTTTTTTATCAGAAGACGAATTGTTATCTTTCAGTGTATAGCTTTCTGGTTATATTTTACTAGCAGCCTGATAATTTTATTGATGTAAGAGTTGAATAATATATTTTTACTTTTAAATAATGGATAATTCAGAGCGTATGGAGCTAATTTCTTGTGATTCGAACTGTGACTCGGAATCAGAAACTCAATTATCTGTAAATGATAGTAGCGAAAGTTTACTAGATGACCTGGATAGTAGTGACTCTGATAGTAGTACAGATGAATCGGTCAAGCAAGACATTTTTTTAAAATTAATTGTGATAATCCTTCGGATCCTCCTCCTAGATTTGCTTTTACTGGAATTCCAAAAATTAATTTGGATATCGATGAGACTAAAGGTAAACTTCAGTTCTATGATGCTTTCATAGAAAGAAAAAAAATTTGTAATAAATGCTTAAAAGTATTAAAATGTTAATTTTAATAACATATGTTTACTTAAAAATGTAAAATGAACAAAAAATGCAATAAAAAATGTGACATATTTTTGATCGAATTCTGGAAAAAAATGAAACTGTCAAAGGGTTAACGGTTAACTGCGATTAACCCATTACGCCAACGAATGGTGGGACGCAATTCTCCGTTTAAACAGACATTAATCGCGGTTAATCATTAAGCGACTTTGCGACTGGCGCTTAGTGTTATAGTTTTATATAATCGAAATCAAAACACAAAACAGTGTGTGTATTGACGGTGTGTCTCCCCCAACCCATAACTGATTCATAAATAAATTCTAGAATAAAATGGTTATTTTTACAGACTGACTCAACAAGTAGTTAATTTTACAGGTACCATTTGACTATATTTAAGGTGATATTTTTTTATTTCGAGATAACATAGTATAATTAATTAATTTATTATTTTTACTATATTTTTTAGTAATAAGTATTTATTATATATAGGTAAAAAATAATTTTAAATAATAAATATAACATCTCATTATAAATCATCTTATTTAATTATTTCTGATTTTAAATTATTTAAATACCGTCTGCAATATTTTCATACGTTTTATCACTGAACTGAGAGATAACGTAAATACTTTCTTATATTTGGGATAAATAATAGATTAGGAACATGTGTGATAATTATATATTTAATCATCGATTATTTTTTGCTGCCATGAAAATTTTATCACCGGTATTAACAACAAATTCTTTTCATAAAAGTTTAGGAGTCTATTTCACGGACTAATAAATATCCAGCACTTAAGTCATATATCTTTGAAAACTAAGAAGTTTGTTTTTTAACAAACCACAAGGTTTGCAATCGATTCCCTAAATTTTGGGCAATCAAACCACCAAAAAAAGACCTCATATTTTTTACCTGTCTCATAGGTTACTTTAAAATTCTGGTAAATAAAAAATTTTATTAATCCCGTCATATGACGGGCTATATGATAGTTAATAACTAAGCGAATTCAACGTGATTCTAAATTGCATGCATAGTATCGGGAGATTTTAGAGGAGTATGAAGATAAACAAATTATTGAGTGTGCACCAGATAATTCTGAGGTAAAAAATAGCTGCCTCAAAGGGTATTTTACAATTCTGGTAAATAAAAAATTTTATTAATCCCGTCATATGACGGGCTATATGATAGTTAATAACTAAACGAATTCAATGTGATTCTAAATTGCAAGCATAGTATCGGGAGATTTTAGAGGAGTATGAAGATAATCAAATTATTGAGTGTGCACCAGATAATTCTCAGATAAAAAATAGCTGCCTCAAAGGGTACTTTACAATTCTGGTAAATAAAAAAAAATTATTAATCCCGTCATATGACGGGCTTTATGATAGTTAATAACTAAACGGATTCAACGTGATTCTAAATTGCATGCATAGTAT
>CM063499.1:59639453-59649453 GCA_032207245.1 Pardosa pseudoannulata
ACTTTGTAGTTATCGTTTTTTTCATTTTATATATTTATACCTTGTATTAAAGTATCAGTGTAACTAAAAAGAAAAACAATATTTTATAGCCTTGCTTTTTTCTACATACTGTGCTGTTTTGTACATTCTTGTGCAATTTATAGGCAAAAAGCTTACTTATACATGTTTTGCTCTAAATCGTTTTAACTGTATTGCGATAAAATAGTAGGAAGCAAGATTCAAACAGATTAGATGCCAAATGGCTCGCATTTATGCAAAATTAAAGAAATGTTTTTCAGTAATTTAAATAATATTTTTTCATCAGTTATCCAACTATCCGCATTTGTTTCGATACATATTACTTATTTGAGTATGAGATTGTGTATTACAAACAAACATGGATTTTCTTCTAAAGGCCTTGTCAAACATTACCTTATACAAGTGAAAAAGCAATAGATTAAATTCATGTAACTTTTTTCAGGTAAAATTGAGCGAATTTCTCATGTGATACCGGAAGCATTTCAACTGATTTAAGGCCCAAACATTCGTCAACCACAACCAAAACTAGTTCGTAGAGAATTTTTCGTAATTATATGAAAATTCTGCTCATTTTTCATCGGAATAAGGAAACAAACAGGGATTCTCTTCTAAAGTCCTTATCAAACATTACCTTATAAAAGTGGGAAAAACAATAGATTCATTTTACATTTTACCGCGCTTTTTCAGATAAAAAACGCGCGGATTACTCCTGTGATAGCGAAAACATTTCAACTGATTTAAGGCCCAAACATTCGTCAACCACAACCAAAACTAGTCGGTAGAGAATTTTTCGTAATTATATGAAAATTCTGCGCATTCTTCATCGGGATAAGGAAACAAACAGGGATTCTCTTCTAAAGGCCTTATCAAACATTACCTTATAAAAGTGGGAAAAAAATACATTCATTTTACATTTTACCACGCTTTTTCAGATAAAAAATGCAGATATTACTCCTGTGATAGCGAAAACATTTCAACTGATTTAGGGCCCAAACATTCGTCAACCACAACCAAAACTAGTCGGTAGAGAACTTTCCGTAATTATATGAAAATTCTGCGCATTCTTCACCAGGATAAGGAATTATAAACTGAATCCGTTGCTTTTTCAACGCATACGGGTAGGCATGTGATAAATCTTCATGTGGGACAACCACCGTTTATTCTCACAGTGCGAGTATTAACCGCAGTGGATCAGCTGACCCGTCTCTCTTTGTTTGAACCCCGTCCACGCGATCTCTGACTAGAATTTATAATCACCCATTTCTGACACACTTTTTGATAAACAGGAAGAATGACGGGCATTTCTGCTCTGGCCTTCGAAAAGCCGTTCCAAGGCAGCCGATAATGCTGTCACCACATTCTGAAAATGCATTGTTTGCCCACTGCTGATCAGGTTCTTTTTCTAATCGCCGCGACATGCAAGACGTAAAAATATAATTTTTTTCTTCTCTCTCCTAATAGACCTATCGATTGATATCGCTTTAATTGTTCATTGTGTCAAAATGTATTCAGTTTTATATATTCATATTTAATGACCAGTTTTATATTGACTTTAAAAACTAAAGACTAAGAATGCTATTGTAACTGGAGAAGACAAAAATCAAGGTAGTGTTGATCACATCGCGTGTCTCTCGGAAAGTCAGGAAATTGTAGTCTTGGTGATAATTGTTAATCAGTGGAACTTTTGACCATTGTGCCATATTTGACCATTGGACACATACATTTGCCATGGTACAAAGGAGTCCCAATCTATTAAATGAGCCCAAATAATACTTTTATATGAAACATATGAGATTAAATTCACTTGAAGACAAAAATTAAGATAGTTTTGATCACATCGAGTGTCTCTTGGAAAGTCAGAAAATTGTACTCTTGGTGATAATTGTTAATCAGTGAGACTTTTGACCATTGTGCCATATTTGACCATTGGACGAATACATTTGCATTGGTACAAAGGAGTTTTAAGCCTAAATCTATTAAATGAACCCAAAGAAGGCTTTTATATAAAACATATGAGATTCAATTCACTTGAAGGCAAAAATTAAGGTGGTTTTGATCAGATCGCCTATGTCTCGAAAAGTCAGGAAATTGTACTCTTGGTGATAATTGTTAATCAGTGGGACTTTTGACCATTGTGCCATATTTGACCATTGAACACATACATTTGGCATAGTACAAAAGAGTCCCAATCTATTAAATGATCTAAAACAATGCTTTTATATGAAACATATGAGATTAAATTCACTTGAAGACAAAAATTAATATAGTTTTGATCACATCGAGTGTCTCTTGGAAAGTCAGAAAATTGTACTCTTGGTGATAATTGTTAATCAGTGGGACTTTTGACTATTGTGCCATATTTCACCATTGGACGCATACATTTGTAGTGGTACAAAGGAGTTTCAAGTCTCAATCTATTAAATGATCCCAAACAATGCTTTTATATAAAACATATGAGATTAAATTCACTTGAAGGCAAAAATTAAGATAGTTTTGATCACATCGCGTGTCTCTCGGAAAGTCAGGAAATTGTACTCTTGGTGATAATTTTTAATCAGTGGGACTTTTGACCATTGTGCCATATTTGACCATTGAACATATACATTTGCCATGGTACAAAGGGATCTTAATTTATTAAATGAGCCAAAACAATGCTTTTATATAAAACATATGAGATTAAATTCAGTTGAATACAAAAATTAAAGTAGTTTTGATCACATCATGTGTCTGTCGGAAAGTCAGGAAATTGTACTCAGGGTGATAATTGTTAATTAGTGGGACTTTTGACCATTGTGCCATATTTGGCCATTGAATATATATATTTGCAATGGTACAAAGGAATTTTAAGTCTCAATCTATTAAATGAGTCCAAACAATGCTTTTATATAAAATATATGAGATTAAATTCACTTGAAAGCAAAAATTAAGGTAGCTTTGATCACATCGCGTGTCTTTCGGAAAGTCAGGAAATTATACTCTTGTTGATAATCGTTAATCAGTAGGACTTTAGACAATTGTGCCATATTTGACCATTGGACACATACATTTGCTAAGGTACAAAAAAGTCTCAATCTATTAAATGATTTAAAACAATGCTTTTATATAAAACATATGAGATTAAATTCACTTGAAGGCAAAAATTAAGATAATTTTTGACCACATCACATGTCTCTCGGAAATTCTGAAAATTCTACTCCTGGTGATAATTGTTGATCAGTGGGACTTTTGACCATTGGACGCATACATTTGCAATGGTACAAAGGAGTTTTAAGTCTCAATCAATTAAATGAGCCCAAAGAAATGGTTTTATATAAAATATATGAGATTTAATTCCCTTGAAAGCAAAAATCAAGGTAGTTTTGATCACATCATGTGTCTCTCGGAAAGACAGGAAATTGTACTCTTGGGGAAAATTGTTAATCAGTGGGATTTTTTACTATTGCTATATTTGACCATTAGACACATATATTTGCCATGGTACAAAGGAGTCCCAATATATTAAATGAGCCCAAATAATTCTTTTATATAAAACATATGAGATTAAATTCATTTGAAGATAAAAATTAAGTTACTTTTGCTCGCTTTTATCATGGGTCAAGGGGACTTAAATCTCAATCTTAAACGTAGAAAACTGCCGTTGTAGAAAACAGCAGTATCTAAATGGTAGTCCACAGATCTCCAGTGGAGTTTTGACCATCGTGCCATATTCGACCATTAGACACATACATCTGCCATGGTACAAAAGAGTTTTAAGTCTCAATCTATTAAATGATCCCAAAACAATGCTTTTATATAAAATATATGAGATTAAATTCACATAAAGGCAAAAATTAATGTACATTTGCTCACATTTATCATGGGGCAAAGGGTCTTAAATCTCAATCTTAAAAGTAGGAAACTGCCGTTGTATATAAAAGCAGTCTCTAAATGGTAGTCCACAGACCTCCAGCGGTTTTGACCATTGTGCCCTATTCGACCATTAGACACATACATGTGCAATGGCACAAAGGAGTTTTAAGTCTCAATCTATTAAATGAGCCCAAAACAATACTTATATATAAAACATGAGATTAAATTTGCTTGAAGGTAAAAGTTAAGGTACTTTTGCTCACATTTACCATGGGGCAAAGGGTCTTAAATCTCAATCTTAAGCCGTTGTATATATATATATATATATATATATATATATGTATATATATACTAATATATATATATATATATATATATATATATATATATATATATATATATATATATATATATATATATATATATATATATATATATATATATTATATATATATATATATATATATATATATATATATATATATATATATATATATATATATATATATATATATATATATATATATATATATATATATATATATATATATATATAAAAGCAGTCTCTAAATGGTAGTCCACATACCTCCAGCGGTCCCTGAAATTTTTTTGTTGGTCCATAGAAAAACCGAGGATTATTTATTTTAAGCTGCAACACAACTAACAAAAAGTTTCATTAACATTCAGATTAAAAAAAAATGAAAACTAAATTTAAATTCCACGTTGGAATACCGCTTATTTTTAGCCCGACTGTAACTTTCAATAAGCTAGTTGTCTAGGTTTCTTCTTGCCCAGCAAGTCCGGGCAAGTAAAAATAATAGAGGCTAAATTCTTAGTGACAGGTGGATTTATTTTTGCCACGTTATATATAGTGCTGGTGTATGTATATATATACTTATACATATACACATATATACTTATAAACAGGGGCGGTATAAAATGCAATTCCACTGTGGCCAGCAGAACATCTTCTGCTGCCCAGGTCTGTTTTACACCCATGAAGTTAAGTGTCCCGTGAAGAGTTATCAGAACAAAGCATTTTACAAAGATATTTTTTATATTTTATATCCAGAGTAAATTTAACAAGCTGAAAGAAAAATATTTTCCTTAAAAATAATTCTAATGAATGTTCAAGGATAAGGGATAAGACTGATAAAAAAAATCCTTATTTAAATCTAACTTAAGGCAAGCATATTTTAAAATATCTATTTACAACACAGTTAAAGAGATATATAACCGCTAGACTGGAACGTATGCAAAAGGAAAGAGTTTGTAACACCATATATCAAACTTTACATATCAGTTACGTTCCAACGAATGCTCTTTTACTTTTTCCTTGTACTTGTGAACTAGTAACGCGATATAGTTTTAAAATAAAAATTAGCATAGATCTCGGATGGTCATATTTAAATAAACTCATTAGATAGCTGTGTTCCCGCCATTTTGGTCTTACATTTGCTCTATGTTGACCTACGATGTGCAAAAAAAAAAACATATGGAAAAAGTGGATGGATTTCATTTAATTTTTTTAAAGAATCATGTTCCAGGAAAGATTTATTGCTACTATAAAGTGGTTTAGTTAATAGCTGCCTGTTCTGTGTGTTAAACTTTTAATATAAAATAGTTTTTATTAATTTATACAGAAGTATAAAACTTTGATCGTTTTGGAATAAAGGTAATATAAGTTATGCAACAGCCTTTCAATATGTTGATACTTCAATATTAAATACTTTTTTATTAACCTATTCAGCAACAGCCTTTCAGAATAAAGGTAATATAAGTTATGCAACAGCCTTTCAATATGTTGATACTTCAATATTAAATACTTTTTTATTAACCTATCCAGAAGTATAAAACTTTGTTTGTTTTAGAATAAAGGTAATATAATTTATGCAACAACCTTCTAATATGTTGATCCTTTAATATAAATTTTTTTTTATTAACTTATCCAGAAGTACAAAATTTTGATGATATTAGAATAAAGGTAATATGAGTATACAACAGCCTTTCAGTGTGTTAATCTCTCAATATAAAATACTTTTATTAACTTATTCAGAAATCTAAAACTTTGCTCGTTTTAGAATAAAGGTAATATAAGTTATGCAACAGAATTTCATTGTGTTGATAATTCAATATAAAATATTTTTTATTAACTTATCCAGAAGCATAAAACTTTGCACGTTTTAGAATAAAAGTAATATAATTTAAGCAAAAACATTTCAATATGTTGATCCTTTAATATAAAATATTTTTTATTAACTTATTCAGAAGTATAAAATTTTGATCGTTTTAGAATAAAGGTAATATAAGTTATGCAACAGAATTTCAATATGTTGATTATTCAATATAAAATACTTTTTTATTAACTTATCCAGAAGTATAAAACTTTTGCTCGTTTTAGAATAAAGGTAATATAAGTTATGCAACAACATTTCAATATGTTGATACTTCAATATTAAATACTTTTTTACTAACTTACCCAGAAGCATAAAACTTTACACGTTTTAGAATAAAGGTAATATAATTTATGCAAAAACATTTCAATATGTTGATCCTTTAATATAAAGTATTTTTTATTAACTTATCCAGAAGTATAAAACTTTGCTCGTTTTAGAATAAAGGTAATATGAGTATACAACAGCTTCTCAATGTGTTAATCCCTCAATATAAAATACTTTTATTAACTTATTCAGAAATCTAAAACTTTGCTCGTTTTAGAATAAAGGTAATATAATTTATGAAACAGCCTTTGAATATGTTGATACTTTAATATAATATATTTTTATTAACTTATCCACAAGTATAAAACTTTCTTTGTTTTAGAATAAAGGTAAAATAATCTATGCAATAACCTTTCAATATGTTGATCCTTTAATATAAAATATTTTGTTATTAGCTTATCCAGAAGTATAAAACTTTTCTCGTTTCAGAATAAAGGCGATATACGTCATGCAACAGAATTTCAATGTGTTGATTCTTCAATATAAAATATTTTTATTAACTTATTCAGAAGTATAAAACTCTGCTCGGTTTAGAATAAAGGCAATATAAGTTATGCAACAGCCTTTCAATATGTTGATCCTTCATTATAAAATATTTTTTAATAACCTATCCAGAAGTATAAAACTTTACTGATTTTAGAATAAAGGTAATATGAGTATACAACAGCCTTTCAATGTGTTAAAACCTCAATATAAAATACTTTTATTAACTTATTCAGAAGTCTAAAACTTTGCTCGTTTCAGTATAAAGGTAATACAAGCTTTGCAAAAGCCTTTTAATGTATTGATCCTTCAATATAAAATATTTTTTATTAACTTATCCAAAAGTATAAATCTTTGCTCATTTTAGAATAAAATTAATATAAGTTATGCAACAGCCTTTCAATATGTTGATCCAACAATATAAAATATTTTTTATTTACCTATCCAGAACAAAAGCTGTGGCTGTGTAACGACTACTGTTAGTAAAGGCAAAAGTTTGTAAAATTCAATTTTAGTAAAGGATTGGATAGATATTCCGTAGCATCGGAAGTAAAGTAATATTTATGATTTTTAACTAACAATATGTTAATTGAAGAAGGAGAAGTTTATAAGAATTCTTTTAAATTAACTAAAATAATTTTAAAACAAATATAATTTTATAACATTCTAAATTTTACTCTAATTAAAATATAGATTTAATTTTATGATAAATTACTAAAACGAAAATATCATTAGTTACACATAGTGACTTTATAATTAATTAAATATAAATAACTACTAATTATCGTTATGTTTTAGTTTTATACAGTTCACGAAATTAGAAAATATCTCTATGAAATATGATTATAAATATAATTATATTTGAAAAATTTATTTTCTAAATTACGATTAAAGAAATAAAACTTATTAAATCTTTAATTATATATTTCGTTGATTTTATTAAATTTTAATTGTTGTTAAGTTATTTTTTATACGTTTGTGAAATTTGGAGATATGTTTAAAAACATTTTAAACATAATTATACATACAAAATATATTTTGTAAATTATGATTAATAAAAATATATAAAACTTTCCATATTCATTGTAAACATAAGAGAATATGAAAATAATAATTACTAATTTCAAATCATAACTTTGCAGCATGATGTATTTTCTGATATCAATAGAAATCGCAAAATATATTCTACGTCAATCAATAATTAGCTCTTTAAGAAATATTTCCTACCTTATTAGCCAAATTAGCTTATTCTGGCTATGAAAAGAGATGCTTTTAAGCAAATTAATATCTCCCATTCCGGGAAACTTTACAAGTGGCTTTCAAGTGTACTTCATTTTTCCTCGCAATTAAATTTATATGCAACTTTTTTTCAATCCCAGAAAACTTTATTGAAAAAAAAATATTCACTTAAATGAATTAAGTGCTATTTTCAGTGTGAATACAAATGAGATTACATTATTAAAAAATGATAAATTTATTTTTATTTGCCTGATAAATAATCAGGAGTAGCAAAGAAGTTTAAACAAAAGCCTAATAAAAGAAAATAGAAACATTTGAGGTACAAAAAATTAATTTCGACTATCCTACAGAGGTATTCAAATATGCATGTGTTAATAATAAATTTCATTGATACAACATAGTAAAGCTTTGTTATTATTGTTTATAGAAAATTTATCCAAATTAATTGAATGTTATTGTTTTAAAATTGTTTGGAAGATGTTATCGGAGAAGCCAGGAAATTGATTTTCAAAACAAAAGCGAATAATAAAACCTTCCTTTTAGAAGAATTTATTGACATTTTCAAGTTGTTTGATAATTTATCAACATATTATGCTAGTAAACAAATGTTCAAAATAGAAAACTGTTTTCTCCAAAATCTTAAAGTTTAATGTATAACTTGAGATAATTTTCACAATAAAATTTTTTACCGCTCTTACTAATTAATTTTAAACAAATATTTTATTATTAATAACACAAGATAAATGAAGTTCATTTTTATTTTCTCCTCCTACAAAATGAAATTAAAGTTTTAAGTTTGTTCCTACAAATTGAAAACAATAATTCGGGTTAGTATCTTGAAGACTGTTGCACAGAAAAATTTAAAATGTCTGATATTGTGAAGCACAAATATTATCTAAATATTTAATGTGGAGCTCTTATTTTTTATGTACTAGTATAATGTTATTTATTATATTTTATGCAGTAACATTTTGTTTCTTAAAAGTATAATTTAGTTAAAATATGAATAGTAAAACTTTCAAAAGATGAGCATTATTATTAGTGATTAGATTTAACTACAGTATCCATAAATATGTATATATGTGTGTCAGGTTTGGAATTTTAAAGTTTGAAATTAAAGCATTGATTACTAACGAGAGACCAAACTCTTTGTGAAGCGGAATAAAACGGTAGTAAAACAACACAATATAACAGCAGAACTCACCAAATTCGAGGCGAAAACGTGTAAATCGTGTGATCTGCTAATCAACTGTCCGATTGGTTATAAATAAATAAATAAATAAATAAATAAATAAATATATATATATATATATTTATATATATATATATATATATATATCTGTGTGTGTGTAATCCAATACTAACATTGTAGCCTCTATTATTTTTACTTGCTAGTTCTATTGGAGAAGAAGCCTAAATAGCTAGCAGTAATAACGAACGATGCAATCTGGCCACATTGAGGAGAACGGCATAAGTCTAATTAAAACTTTATTTTAGAGCTTCTAAAATGGACATCTTTACTAGTCAACGACAGACAAAAGAAAAACACAGAAATCACTCTGCTCGAACAGAGGTGCACGCAAGATCGAAAACACAGAAAAAAATTTCCCAAGGGACAAAAAAATTACTCAGCGAATTTTAGTGTTAAGATCAGAAAAACCAGCTGTTTTCCGGCAACAGCTGAAAAACGTGTTGAATAGACAGGAAATTTACATCTATAGGACAGAAAGCTTTGGGAAATATATCGATGGAATTTTAAGTCGAGGACGCTTCTTTGTTTAAGACATTTATAGGCTGGGAAAAAGATTTTAAGGAATTAGAATGGGAACGAGGAGGTTTTTAAAGAAATACTAAACTTAAATAATTTTGATATATTACATATGGATAAATATATATACATATATATATAT
>CM063499.1:59659453-59661953 GCA_032207245.1 Pardosa pseudoannulata
TATATATATATGTATATATATAATATATAATATATAAATAATATAAATAAATATAATAAATATATATATGTATGTATGTATAAATATATATATATATATATATATATATATATATATATATATATATATATATATATGTGTGTGTGTATATATAAATATACATATATGTATTATATATATATATATTATATATATGTATTTTATATATATATATATATATATATTATATATGTATATAAATTTATATATATATATATATATATATATATATATGTGTGTGTGTATATATATATATATATATATACATATATATATATATATATTATATATTATATATGTTATATATATTATATATAATATATTATTTTTAACAGTATTACGTTGTTGAACAATTAGCTACCAGAAACATGTTTGTTAAATTTCAAGCTATCTATAGTTAGGAAGAGAGACCGCAATGGACAAAAGTCATAATATATGTAAAGAGTAATAATAAATAAAAATCAAGGACAGGTTTTCTGTACTATAAGCAACTGCATCGAGCAAATTACTTTTCATTGTTGAGCAGGAAAATCGTAATCTATGGTATAGGCCTGTTAACAGCTTTCAGAAGAATGGTTGTTGATTATGAGCTATGCATATGAAGTAAAAGAAACAACTTTGGACATAAGCCAAACTATACACTAATTTCTTTGGTTAAAATTAAGTTCCGTTTGTTTTTAAGAACGGAAACAAATAAATTGTATATGTAGACAATATACACATTATAATATATATCATAATATATATATGAAATAATTACCATGCTACAATACACAATATACTGCATCTTTTGATATATAATTACTGCAATATATATATTTTACTTTTATACACTATGCCTTTTATTGTTATCGATTCTTTCAGCCCTTAACTATATATATTTTATGTCCGAATATTGCTATGACAAAGAGAATATCACTCAACCTATACCACACTTGAAATTATCTATTTCTTATTACGAAAGAAAAAAAAATTAGAGGGTCTCTAAGAGCGGGTCATAGAGTTCGATCAGGTAGTACACGAGTACAGAGAAGAGGGTAATACACGGAACGTTTTGGGGAAGAGGGAGAAGAGATAAAGCTGAGGAGATTCGAAAGCGGGGGGGTTCTTTGGAGTGGATGTGCTTATTGGGCTCTTTTGGTATCGTAGATTTAACCTTAAGAGAAAGAGACGTGCTTTTTTGTATAATTATGTCAGGGAAAAGTGCTCTCCATTATCACATTTTCCAGTGGTTGTTGCATATTACCCCCAGTCCGCAAATAACTGGCTAATTAATCTGCTGAAAGTGTACAGAAGATTGAAATTGGCTTTGTGTCAACTTTCCTCTACCGTTTCCTCCAAAAGTTGCATTACGTATCTCTGCATACTTAAATAGAGCTATGGAGAAATTTGTATACACAATGTATTTTATATAGTCATTTTCACACATTTCAGCATGTATATGTAATATTGAAGTAGGCAGTTTCTAATACACAATAACAGGTTAATTTACGTTACTGAAAGTATACAGAAGAATGAAGTAATTGGCTTTGTATCAATTTTCCTCTGCCGTTTTCTTCTACCTAAAGTTGCATAAAGTATCTCATACTTAAATAGAGCTATGAAGAAATTTGTAAACTCAATGTATTTTATATAGTTATTTTAACACATTTAAGCATGTATATGTGATATTGAAGTAGGCAGTTTCTAACATGCAATAACTGGCTTATTTACAATGCTGAAAGTGTACAAAAGAATTCAATTGGCTTTGTATCAACTTTCCTCTGCCGTTTTTCTCTACCTAAAATTACATAAAGTATCTCTGCATACTTAAATAGAACTATGAAGAAATTTGTAAATATTATGCATTTTATATAGTCATTTTAACCCATTTCAGCATGTATTGGTAATATTGAAGTAGGCAGTTTCTAACACACAATAACTGGCTAATTTACAATGCTGAAAGTATACAGAAGACTGAAATTGGTTTTGTATCAACTTTCCTCTACCGTTTTCTCCAAAAGTTGCATTACGTATCTCTGCATACTTAAATAGAGCTATGGAGAAATTTGTAAACACAATGTATTTTATATAGTCATTTTAACACATTTCAGCATGTATATGTTATATTGAAGTAGGCAGTTTCTAACACGCATTAACTGGATAATTTACAATGCTGAAAGTGTACAGAGGAATGAAATTGGCTTTGTATCAACTTTCCTCTACCGTTTTCTCCAAAAGTTGCATACTTAAATAGAGCTATGGAGAAATTTGTAAACACATTGTATTTTATAGAATCATTTTAACACATTTCAGTATGTATATGTAATATTGAAGTAGGCAGTTTCTAACACACAATAACTGGCTAATTTACAATGCTGAAAGTATACAGAAGAATGCAATTGGCTTTGTATCAACTTTCCTCTGCCGTTTTCTTCTAAAGTTGCATTACGTATCTCTGCATACTTAAATAGATCTATGC
>CM063499.1:59681953-59684453 GCA_032207245.1 Pardosa pseudoannulata
AAAAACCTTTCGCAGACTGCAAAATTAACTTCTCAGGGCACGTGCGAGCTGCATATGGCCCATGAGGCCAATTTTGCCGCCAGTTGCAAAACCTCAAAGGTAGATTTTACTCAAACAGGAACGACTATGGATTCACGTTCTGCTGATGTCATATCTCCAGCGAAAAGCCTGATAAAAATTTATCTTTTAATAGAGATTTTCAGCCCATACTATTTGAAGAGAAAAATTATTGAAATCAATCAAATTTTACCACAGTACATACAAAACTAGTATATAGCCCGTTATATGACGGGATCATTAAAATTTTTAATTTTCCAGAATTGTGTAAAGTACCCTATGAGGCAAGTAAAAAATGGTTTGTTTTTTGGCTGATAATCATCTGGTAATTTATCATGTCATATCTTGTATAGCCCGTCATATGACGGGATCAGTAAAATTTTTAATTTTCCAGAATTGTGTAAAGTACCCTATGAGGCAAGTAAAAAATGGTTTGTTTTTTGGCTGATAATCATCTGGTAATTTATCATGTCATATCTTGTATAGCCCGTCATATGACGGGATTAGTAAAATTTTTAATTTTCCAGAATTGTGTAAAGTACCCTATGAGGCAAGTAAAAAATGGTTTGTTTTTTGGCTGATAATCATCTGATACACGCTCAATAATTTGTTCATTTTTACTGACCGCATATTAGTTGCCAACTTTAATTTATCATGTCATATCTTGTATAGCCCGTCATATGACGTTATCAGTAAAATTTTTAATTTTCCAAAATTGTTAAATACCTTATAAGACAGGTAAAAAATGGTTTGTTTTTTGGCTGAGAATTATCTAACACATGCTCAATAATTTGTTTATCTTTTTCGACATCATGTTAGTTGCCAACTTTAATTTATCTTGTCATATTACTTGATAGGATGGAAAGCAGAGGTTTTAATATCGACAGTGATTATTGGGCGGTATATATATGAATGATGTTCAAATTTTAGCGAATCGATTGCAAATCGTGTGGTTATGTATAAAGGACAAAAACTCAAATGAAAGAACTTGTTAATGTTCAAAAATATTTAACTTAAAGGCTAGATATTTATTAGTCCGTGAGATAGACTCCTGGACTTTTAGGAAAATAATTTGTTGTTAATACCGGTGATAAAATGTTCATTGCAACAAAAAATAATCGATAGTTAAATTTTAAACTATCACATATGTACCTAATCTATTATTTAAGCGAAATGTAAAAGAAAATTACTTGCTTAATGTCTAAGTTCAGTGACAAAATGTATGAAAATAATGCACACGAAATTTAAATAATTTATAATAAGAAATGATTAAATGAGATGGATAAAGGAATGACGTCGTAATGCTAGAAAAAAATGTTATTTTTACCTGTTTACATGATAAATTGATAAATTCATTCCAGGTACAACCACTTCATGAATTCGTGGGCAAACGGACAGATAACTTAGGCTATTATTATATAGGGGATTATTTAAAAAAATTAGGTTTTATATATGTGTATAGATGTATATATATGCTTTAAATATAATTTTTCGGAATGTTTGGGGATCAACAAGAAGTACTTTTGTATATAAACTAATAGAAATGATTTTCTCTCACTTATCTTTAAAATGTTCCAGTTTATGATATAATTTATGTAATATATTTACAAATATTATTCAGTAATCCCCTACACAATTATAGATTAAGTTATCTGACCGTCTGTCTTCGAATTTATGAAGCGGTTGGAACTGGAATAGATAGATTCATTAATATTGGATTCTTAATGGAATAGGGTTAGCAAAATCAAAGCGAGTTCAAAAACATTCAAAATCTACTCCTTCCCCCTTTTTTTGATCGTTTAATGCCATTATTTCAATCCATTTTTTCTTCGGTTAAAAGCAGGCGATGATTAAATTCATCAATTTATCACATTATAAAGAGATGCAAATGACATTTTTTCTAGCATTATGACGTCGTTCATTTAATCATCTCATTTAATCATTTGTTATTTTTAACAATTTAAATATCGTCTGCATTATTTTTATGCTTTTTATCACTGAACTTAGATATTACGTAAATAATTTGTAAAAATACGTAAAAGACTTTACGTATTTTACAAATACTTAAAATACTTTAGAGGAGTTGATAAACAAATTATTGGGCGTGTACCGGATAATTCTCGGCCAAAACACAAACCATTTTTATAAACCTCATAGGGTACTTTACAATTCTATAAAATTAAAAATTTTACTGATCCCGTCATATGTTGGGTTATATACATAATAGTATAGTAATAATTTTTCTTCAAAGCAGTGATAAAGCAAAACTGTGATCATTCTTATGACCTGTAAGCGGAGTTTAACTGGAACCGCGTTATTCAAATTGCATTTGTAGCTGCATAATATCTGCAACAAGTCACGCAAATGCCATTTCTTTGAGACGATAACCAAATGTATTATCTGCTAGCATTAAACTGTGCACGATTTTTTATTCCTTTCATAA
>CM063499.1:59689453-59691953 GCA_032207245.1 Pardosa pseudoannulata
TATGAATATTTTACAAAGATAAAAAATAACAGATACCATACAAATGCTCCAAAACTTTTGCCGTAATATTTGATTTAAATAATTTAATTTTTACAATTGATAATTTATTAAAATTGATTAACAGTCAAAGTCATTTTATTTGATGTTAAAGACTTTTTTTTCGTTATTTTGAAACAGTTTATATTTATTTTCAAAATCCACTTTCTTAATATAATGATTAGTTAATTAAAATAATTGTGAAAAATTATTTGAAAAATACCTTATACAAAATTTAAATAGTTTATAAACAATACACTTCTATGGAAGAAATTATACAAAATTAAAAAAAATCATTTGTAATAATAATTAATAATAAATCGTTTTTTATATTTTAACTATAAATAATACTAAACATTGGCTAAAATTAAAAAAAAAATAATTCTCATTAAGAAGCGATTTTATTCATGTGTCTAATTTTAGAGATTAACTTTCGGTAATATTTATTATGTCTTTTAATTCAAGTATAATTAATTTTAATCAATTTATAATTAGTTTCTAAATGTATTTTATAAAACTTTTAATCTCGCTACCCTTAATTTCTAAATATATTTATAAAACTATCTAACTGATTAAAAAAATTAGGAAATCTAATTCAATAAATGCCGCACAAAAAATTTACGAAGAGTTTCACTTAACAATAATTGCTTATATACAACTTATATTGTTAAACCTTAGTTTAACAATGTTAATCGAATTAATAAATATATTTATAAAACTGTTTATTCTATTAAAATAATTAACAAGTCTAGTTCAATTAATGCCTTACGAAAAGTTTCATTTTACAATATTTGCTTACATACTAACAACAGGTAATATAAGGTTTAACAATATAAGATTTAACAACTTATATTATTAAATCTTGGTTTAACAATGTTTATTAAATTATTAAATATATTTATAAAACTGTTTATCCTATTAAAATTAAGTCTAGTTCAATTAATATCTTACGACTAGTTTTATTTTACAATATTTTTTATATACAATTTATATTGTTAAACCCTAGTTTAACAATGTTTATCGAATTAATATACAACTTATGTTGTTAAACTTTGATTTAATAATATTTAACGAATTATAAGCATAATTTTCTGAAATTTTATGCGCAGTTTACTTAGTATATCGTTATTATTATTATTATTATTATATAGGTATTAATGAAATAAAAAATATACAACATATATTGTTAAACTTTGAATTAATAATGTTTATCGAATTATAAGAATAATTTTCTGAAATTTTATGTGCAGTTTACTTTCTATATCGTCATTATTATTATTATATAGGTATTAATGAGATAAAAAATATACATCATATATTGTTAAACTTTGACTTAATAATGTTTAACGAATTATAAACATAATTTTCTGAAATTTTATGCAAAGTTTACTTTGTATATCGTTATTATTATTATTAATATATAGGTATTAATGAGATAAAAATATGCAACATATATTGTTAAACTTTGACTTAATAATGTTTAACGAATTATAAGCATAATTTTCTGAAATTTTATGCGCAGTTCATTTGTATATAGTTATTATTATTATTATTATTTAAATTATTATTATTACTATTTATTATTTTGCATTAATGAGATAAAAAATATACAACATATATTGTTAAACTTTAAATTAATAAAGTTTAACGAATTATGAGCATAATTTTCTGAAATTTTATGTGCAGTTTACTATATATCGTTATTATTATTACTATTATATAGATATTTATAAAATAAAAAATATACAACATATATTGTTAAACTTTGACTTAATAATGTTTATCGAATTATAAGCATAATTTTCTGAAATTTTATGCGCAGTTTACTATATATCGTTATTATTATTACTATTATATAGATATTTATAAAATAAAAAATATACAACATATATTGTTAAACTTTGACTTAATAATGTTTATAGAATTATAAGCATAATTTTCTGAAAATTTTTGCTCAGTTTACTTTCTATATCGTTATTATTATTATTATTATTATTATTATTATTATATAGATAATAATGAGATAAAAAATATACAACATATATTGTTAAAGTTTAACTTAATGTTTAACGAATTATAAGCATAATTTTCTGAAATTTTATGAGCAGTTTACTTTGTATATTGTTATTATTATTATTATTTAAATTATTATTATTATTATTATTATTATTTAAATTATTATTATTATTATTATTATTATTATTTATTATTATTATTTATTATTTTGCATTAACGAGATAAAAAATATGCAATATATATTGTTAAACTTTGACTTAATAATGTTTATCGAATTATAAGCATAACTTTCTGAAATTTTATACTCAGTTTACTTTGTATATCGGTATTATTATTATTATTATTATATAATGAGATTATTATTATATGAGAGAAAACCCTTAAATTTCTAATTATTTCAATATATTTAATAACGATTAAACTTTTAAAAAAGTTTTAACTAAATAAG